>CM061046.1:36853534-37116034 GCA_030762985.1 Adelphocoris suturalis
AGAGGAAACACTTAACGCAGATATAAAGATTTGGATCAGTAGGTATTTCCATAAAAAACAATTCAATTCACTCTGTAACCTTTCCCCCCGATCATGCTAAATCCTGTTTTTCATTTATCTTTCTGTCTTCCCACTCCTCTATTCCCTCTTATATACCTATCCGTTGAATACATAAATATTAGGGTTTTCCTGCTTCACGTTGAATACAGAACGTGTGGTGGAAGGGGGGTGGGGATGTCCGGTAAATCGGGTTGCTCGACCGATCGGTTAGACGGAGCGCGGGCGGAGAGACTTTCCCATGAGTCGTCAAACCCTCTTCAAACTCTCAATGAATATTCAAAGCTCTTTCTCATCCTACCAGGTCAGGCGGGGCAAGAGAGGATGGAGTCCAGAAAAACTTCAGTCCCAATCCACCCGAACCTTCCACAGGGGAAAAAATCCGACAGGGACCTCGAAAAGCTTTTTTCACTCCTTTGCCCTCAACAAGATACCGCAGGTGAGATGAAAGCATTGCCGCCGGCTTTGGTAGGGGTTTAATTAAATAGAATTGCGTTGCTTCCACAAACGTGAGGTCTATTTGTAGTTTTACTTTCGATGTGCCGAGTCGCTGAAACAGGTTGAGGTAATCTGTTGGTTGAATGTTTGTGCAGTTGACACCTCTCTTGCCTTTTCATTTTATTTTTACGGCCTGTTGCTCAAATGTCATGTTACTGGATGATACTTGCAAATATTGGTTACAGCGTTTCAAATACATACTTCGGTGAATTTAACTGAGTTAACTTCAGGTTTATCAGGGTTGAGATTCAAATAAGGTTATGACTAGTCAGTCCTGAAACATGAAATAGGATGGGTTGTTAAGATGTACTTTTATCTACCGAACAGGAGGCTGCACTGGTACAAAATACTACTACTACCAACTACCTCCACACTACCTACTACTAGACTACTACTACAACTACTATACTACTACAATACTACCAACTGCACAACTACTACCAACGATACCTACGATACTTACGATACATTACTATTGTCAATGAATGGCAAATATAGTTGAATACAAGTTAGTGAATTGAACAAAAATGTTCCGAAACGAAACGAACGAAATTAATTTATTATATTTTTATTATTATCAGTTACATGTATTGGTCACGGACCTGGGGCAACGTGAACCCAACGAACTATACTACTGGAACGCTGTCTACGCGTTGAGCGGTGGTCGGGAGGTGTAGAGGCTCACCACCCCCGAGTGTGACACCCACACGATAAACTCCCATTCAAAAGCACTGGGGATTCTCAATTTTGATTCGATTTATATAAAACTTTCAGGGATTTCGCGGGTCCGCTTCTAGATGATTTCTTGTACATTTTATTGCAATTGAATAAATAATGACGTGTGCGCACGTAGTGCAAACGTAAATTCCTTATAACGCTGTTTTCTTACGATCTATGAGTCTAATTTGTTGAAACCCGGAGAGTAGTTGGTTATACGTATATCAGAAAAGTACCCTATGAGTTTTATAGCAGTTTATTGAGTTATAACCGTCGTGCATGCGCAAAACTAAAATTGGTTGACACGCGTGAACCACCGAGACTAACGAACTGACTTTGGAGAAATTTTCAGGGATTGTGTGTGTTAGCTTCTAGATGGTTCCCTATAAATTTCAGTGGTGTCGGATCAACAATGGCGTGAGCTCATGCGCAAACGTGAGTTTCTTATAACATCGTTTTCTGACGATCTATGAGTCTAATTTTGTTGAAACCGGAGAGTAGTTGGATATACATATGAGAAAAGTGCCCTGTAAGTTTTATTGTGATTTATTGAGTTATGACCATCGTGCATGCGAAAACCAAAATTAGTTGACACACGTGAAACTCCGAAAATAACAAACCGATTTTGATGAAATTTTCAGGGATTGTGTAGGTTAGCTTCTAGATAGTTCCCTGTAAATTTCATTGGTTTCGGATCAACAATGATGTGAGCGCATGCGCAAACGTGAATTTCTCATAACGCCGATTTCTTACGACCAAGTGGTCCGGTTTTGTTCAAACTTGGAGGATAGTTGGATAAAGGTTTCTGGTTTTAGTTGGAAGATGCTGCATGCATTTTATCATCTAATGATATGCAACACATATTACACATGTGCAAAACTAAAGTTGGTTGACACCCGTGAAATTCTGAGGATAGTGAGGTGTGTGGGGGAAAGATCCTTGTAGAGTAGCAATACGTAGCGATGTTTATTCAAGAATGATTACTTGGGGCAAATGGGTACATGAGCAAAAAACATCTTTGAATTTACAGGTTTACAAATAAATAAATAAATGAAAAATAATATATATATATATATGTAAATTTTTCTCGGACAATTTTTTTAAATCTTTAGTTTCTGTATAAAACTAATTTTTAAAGTTCGTTGTGAATAACTGATGATATTTGTTAGGCTTTACCAAGTATTTTTCACGTAAAATCCAAACCAAAGAGCGATTTTTGAAAATACGAGTATATATGTATAAATTCCTCTCCAAGGGAAAAAATTGCTTTGAAGATAGAAAAGCTTACATTTTTCGCTGTTACGGGGTGGGCGAATTAGGATAATATAAACATGATTTAAGATAAGAAGATGATCTGTGTTCTACGGCTCAATAACTGTAAGTGGCGGCGACAATATTTTTGGGGTTCATTGAAAACTGCCAGTGGTCGTAAGAATTATACAAGTTCTGAAAACTCGAAATAATGGGAAAATGGACCTTGAAAATTGACGAAAACTACAAAAAAAGTTGCCATTTTCGGATTCAGCACCCCAAACAACAAAAAGAAAATAAATTTTGTAAACCTGTATTGTTAAAATAATAAATGAATAACAATAATACAAATCAAAGATTATCTCAACAAAGGTACCTACCTTCTTCAGGATAATAGGTATTACCTAATAAATATTTATCATCTACATTATTATAAAAATTCAACTTAACGTAATTTAACTTAACTATTGAAAGACATTTAAAAGTTTTTAAAATTAAAAATTTCAAAATAAATTAAACAACAATTTAATTTATGTATAGAAAGAGATCCCACTTCCCTACTTCTGTCTACCCGTACTACATCCGTAAGCGCAACAAAACTTCGTAGAACCATGGTTCTAGCAGTACTAAACATTTTCAATTCATGAGAAGCTCAATATGGACTTTGAAAGGCAAATGATAAACAATTAGATACTAGAAAATTGCGATAGAACAAGGAAGGAGGCGTGGGGGAGTGAGCCCCCACGGAGTCGGAGGTGGGCTGATTTATCTGCGGGACCAAGGGAGGGTGGCTTTCAACTGGGAGCGTTATCATTCCAGTAGTATAGTTCGTTGCGTGAACCCGGGATCCCAAGCATTGATCACTTATGAGGGATCAGAGTGCAAATAACACTTGCCAGCCTTGCTCAAAATTGTACGGATCGTTAAGACTCTAAAAGCTTGAAACTTTTAAACCCCAACATCTCAACTACATTAGTATTTACAGCTATTAGCTCTATTATTGGGGAGAAGCGCTCAACAAGGGAGTAGCAAAAGCGCGCCTCTACGTCATAGATAGTGAAGAAGTATATTTATGAGGCATCGAAATGGCCAGTGAGACCATGAAAGCAACAAATTAATGAATAAGCAACATACAGCTGGATGAATATTGATTAATGTTTTCCAACATCAGCTTGATATCACGAAGACCGTAAAAATCAGGCAAAAATAAAGGGTCATGCTTGCATGTAGCATGGATATGAAACGGCAAGGTGCACTCAAGAAATATTAATTACAACACAACTAGGATCGCGAGTTGTGATTTCCTGTGTCCGTGTTCATTGTGGCATTCTTCGAAACGCATTCATGAAGCTAATCGAGCCATTAATTATGACCTCAACCACTCCCTACCACTACTCTACTACCCTCATCCTGTTTTCCACCCAATGACTCTAAGGCCCTCTATAAAGTCATCGAGAGATTATGAAGTGGACACAGCTGTTATCAGCCTCAAATGCATAGAATAGAATTCGCCCAATCACCATAATGCAGGTTCTGCGAAAATGCCATTGAGACCAACGAACACGTGACCTAGAATGTAATAGATGGTGGACAGTCGCATCAACCTGAACACCAGTTTGATGGAGAAGCGTTGTCGGAGGCAGAAGGCGAAGAAGTGATGACTGCAGTCGTATATGTGATGCCGAGAGCCCGATGTGCGCTTCGTTGGTAGCCAAGATGCGTAGGTGTGTCCTCGTGTGTTTAGGTTAAAGTGATGACACTGAAAATTTGTGAAGGCAAAAGGGCTAGCCTGGTTGATATCTATGCCAATTTCAGCCGATTTTGAGTTGAGTGCAAGAAAAACTTGACGAACCTTGGCTGTGGTGAGTCCTTCAGTGGTGCAGGCAAGTTCGAGTTGCTTCAGCCAGGGGAAGCTTGACTGAAGCAGTTGTCTTCTTGTTTGCCATTCTGCGTGTGTGGACAATTGTCCCTGTAATTTAAGAACATACAAGGTACGGGCTATGGTTTTGACTTAGAGAATTACCAATGGGTAATTATCTGGTCAATCCACAGTGGGAAGTCTCTAACAGGCCTTAGTGGACGTAGGATGGTCGTAGACCTGTTTCAACTGCCAAGGATGGGGCAGCCATCGTTTGGAGAAGACGAGAAAACTCTGGAGTAGAAAGAAATCAATAGAGCTGAAAGAAAACAATCGGAAGCGAAAAAGGCTGAGTGTCCCGGCTGAAAACACTTCGAATAATTCGTAACTGAGTCTGGGGAAGTTGA
Source organism: Adelphocoris suturalis (assembly GCA_030762985.1). Classification (NCBI taxonomy): domain Eukaryota; kingdom Metazoa; phylum Arthropoda; class Insecta; order Hemiptera; family Miridae; genus Adelphocoris; species Adelphocoris suturalis. The sequence goes on from CM061046.1 coordinate 36,858,323, forward strand.
ATCTGGAGATGACAATTTTCGGTCCGAAAAACTTGGAAAAAATTCAAAGAGGTGACCTCTTGAAAAAGCTATGTTCAACAGTTGGCTGGACTTGGAACATTTTTGGGAGACCTCGGAAGCCAAGAAATTCGTAAAATAGGCTGGTGTTGGAGGGCAGTGGCTGGGTGTAGCCGGCAGCAGAAGTTAGCGTGTAATGGAGGCAGAGGCAGGGGCAAGTTGAGAAAGGCCACAAAAGGTTGAGTAGGGTCGAGCGCTCTGTGAAAGGTCGCCATGAGAACTGAAGAGGCAGGACACTCAATGTGAAGGTGGTGGGAGGGAGCTCAGGTCCGATGACTTCGTGCTAGGTTGCTGGGAGGTCTGCTGGTCAAAGAAGGCAGGATACTTGACGAGAAGATCAGGAGAGTCAGCTGTGAGACTGGGCGTTTGCGGGGAGCTGACTTGTGAGTTCTTAGATGGCAGGAAAGTCCACAAAAAGCGGTGAATAGAGCTCTTGATCCGGGCTCTTCCTCTAGGTGTCCTGATGGTCTGTAAAAGGCAGGAAGCTCGATAGGAGGCCACAGTGAGATCTATTAGTCTGCTCGTTGTTGAGTAGAGAGGCTCGATGAGTCCCCCTGGAGGCTGTGAAAATGAATGTCTCGAGAAAGGCGCTCTTTGGCGTTTTATAGACACTGGGGGGGGGGGGGGGGGGGGGGGGGCTCGAAGGAGCGTTCTGCAGTGAGGGAAGTGTTGAGATTGGTTGCAACATTGAGGGACAAACACGGCAGAGAGAAGGCGGCGTTACATGGTGGGATTGTTGGCCGGGGGGTGGGGGGTGGGAGGGGGGAGCATTGACGAGCGCAGCGATGGCAGGGCAGGGACGCAGAAGGTAGAGAACACCTTCAAAGAAGCTTCAAAGGCATCTCCGTTGGAGAGGGGTCGTCGTGGAAATCACGTCTGATGTTGTCAGTGTAATGATAGCTTCTTGGGATGCAGGAGAGTGAATCATAACTTCAAGAAGTCAAAAGTAGAAGTGTTATATTTCAGTGGCCCTCTTCGCTCTTTTATAAATGCTGGGCCTGGTGAGGGAGGACACCTCTTCAGGCCAGATAAGGGTAACATGATTCCACGGGTCCGGGTGTATATAACAATTTTATTTTGCACTGCATTCATTCATTGGGATTGATCCTCAAATAGTAAAATGGAGTTCAAACTGTAAGCCACAAAGGAGTCCGATTTCAATTGTGTAAAAAACTCCTCAAAAAGAGATGCGATTCAAATTGGATGTTTATAAATAGCCTTTCACTATTCTAACTGGTGAAAAGAATCTTCTAACAAAGCGACTGTAACGGCAGAGACAGCAATGTATTACAAGAAACCAGACCCCATTAGTGACGTAACGTCATTCACTCTGTTTACAACGTGAAATTTTTCTTCCAAGCTCCCCTTTTAATTTAATTATGAGGAAGAGACATAGCGTGAAATTTATAGGTTGCATAAAATCTCTCGCCACGCCCGTGAGGATAACGGCGTACTATATATTTTAGGAGTATTACCTCCGGTTTTGTGCTCGTGGAGATTTTGAATACAATTCATCCGAAACAGCCCTCTCTCCTTCCTTCCTGTGCTAATAACTCCGAAAAACCCGACCAGCCGTACGTAAAAACGAGGGGGAACGGAACAATAAAAATCATACATAAAAGATATAAACGACAACGGAAAGAAAACTGAAAAAGGAAAATGTCGTTTAGCTCCTCCGACATCTATCATTTAAGCGATGGTGCCAGTACTACGAACAATAATTACCGTTTATGAGAAAGGGAGAGAGAGGAAAAAAACTTGCCCGGAGAAAGGATCTTGAGGATTTGAGGTAGATAAAAAATAAGTTTTAATAACAGATTTAGCATTAACAAGGTTTATCCAAGAAATAATTTGATTTCTACCTTTCTGCTGTAAGGTGTACAATAATTTTTAGCGACAGATGAAAAGAAAATGTAAACGCTTATTCAGTTTATTTGACGATTCCATTAAGAATTCAGAGGTTTTTAGAAGTTAAAAGAACTGAATAAACAAATTCGACATCGTGAAAGACTAACTAGATATTGTATTTATCTATACTATTGTATAAAACGCTGCAAATAATTACACAAAGGTTCATTAATTCTGTGTTAGATAGCCTTTATACGCAAATTATTGTTCTATATTTATTCAACCCGTAAAAATTTAATGTAATATTATCATAAAACGGCGCATCGTGCTTCCCAAAAGGGTTCATACCTTTACAGTTCCCGAACCCGGCAGTTTTACGCTTTACAGTAAATGTGAAGAAAAAAAATTGATAAAATACAGGACCGAGGAGGAAAAAACATAGGTTCAGAGGCCCCTCAGCTGATCTTTGAGCCTCCGTACCTCGTATTTGTTTCCAAGGTATCCCAAAGACTACAGAACTACCCCGCACCCCACACAAACCCTGAAAGTTTCATAAATTTATAAATACAAATTTGGTATTGTTTGGGGCGTGACAAGGATTAATCGCAGACAGACGAACATTAGACAGGCAGGCAATGCTTCCCTACCATCGGTAGCGTCAGGAAGCTTCTTTTTTTTGGGGGGGGGGGGGGGGGGGGGGGGGGGGGAGCTATTGCATTAACTTTATTTTTGCTGAACTCGCTAAAAATTTTAATTTACTGATAAACAAATTAAAAAATAAATACCATTGGAAATCTTCTAAAATATTAGAAGGACATAATATCAATCAGTCCTTTACAGTTTTTAAAATTTGTTTTGAGTACTCAGACTTTTTTCCACCTATATTGGCCTACCTATAGTAAAGTCTTCATCGTCCTTGTCAAATTCACCCTCAAAAACCAATGCTCTAATCAATCCTCTGCATTTCATTTTCTTGAATTTAGGAAAACGCAGGAAATAGGTAGGAAAATGTAGAAAAATAGGCTAGAAGATGTAGCAAAACAGAATTTTGGTTGGGTAAACAAAGATGGCGAAAAAAAATTTTTTTTTCTTTATTTAGGCACATTCAACCATTGAATGGTCATGGGTGCCAAATGCAATAACAAATATTCACAATTTAGTATAGTGATAATTTCTTTAGCTTGTCGAAGATAGTTTGCAGATAATTGGAATCGTTTCCCAGGAGTTCTTACAGATTTCTTGGAGTTTTGGAGAAAAAAACTGTTGAAGACGAGAAGCTTCTCTATCTAAAACCAGTTGTCACCATGAATTCTCAATGGTGACAACCATGTGTCTTTTTTGTTTATATCCAGAAAATATATTCATTCTTCAATTTGACTGCCTAATAAAATCACTAATTTCATAGGCTACGAGAACCAGACTGCAATCATTCCCAAATCGAAATATTCGTTTAAGTACGAGTACAAGTAAACAGTAGTATCCTGGTCGAAACAAAATGAATGTGACCGAAATTGATCGATTGGACCGGGATAACTACGAAACTCGGGAGCTTCAAATGGTATTTATATGAATTTTACCCTTAAAAACACATAAAATTGAGCTTAGAAAATTAGCTTACAAATTTGTAAGTTAAAGTGTAAAACTCGGTTATAACGTTGTTGAGGAGATGTGCAAGTGTTATCATTCGATTCAGCGAGAAAAAAATACGTAGAAACCCAACCCCCCAAACTCGCATTTTCATAGAGACAAAAACTGGACAAAGGTCTTGGGGTCAATCCTGGGGCTCATTTCTGATCGAAAGTACTTTTCAGAGATATTTTTTTGTCTTGTTTTCGAGGTATTCAATTGTTAAATTTTTTTGTACCTACTTTATGACATTAAAACGTCATAACTCCCTTTATAATCGATGTAAACTCAAAACTAAGAACACCATTAGAAAGAGCGTTAAATTTCCTATGACCCAAATTTAAAAAATATATACCTACATATATACCAATATCTTCCAATTTATGTTTTATTTTACGTTACCTATTTGTGAATCTGATTCTGTTTAACTTACTATGATGTGATCCGTCGAGGGGGAGTACGCTAATTTCGAGTGTTTGTAAAGTTTCTATAATAAACTGTGTTTATTATTAACGTTTTACATTCGGTATTGTGATTGGTTTACCCTATGGCATCGGACATTGAAGAAGGACAGTTGTGTGAGGATGAGGGGGACATCACATCAGAAGTGGGATATCGTAATCTACGAGCAGGATTTCATGAGAATCACTATGGAAATAGTCGAGGTGAGTTTTATCAAGATTTTTCGGATTCTAGAAAAGAAAGGGGTCGGCCGATTTCGCAACGCAGTTCGGGTGACGCCTTACCTTACTCGGAACAAGGGTCATCACCCGATCACCCTCCCGATTTTTCCCGGGCGCATAGGAGCAGGAGGGGGGCCTCTGGACGCTCACCATCTCCCTCCGCACCCCTCTTCCACCACGATTCTTTAGTGCACAGTGGCGACTCCCTACGGGATTTGTTGACACAACAAACCCTTGCAATGAAAACTTTGGCAGAGTGTTTTACACAAAATCAAGGTCAAACCCCCTCAGAGCATTTGAAACTCTCGCTTCCTGAGTATGACCCCAAAAATAAACAAGTTCAGCCCAAATCATGGTGCAATACAGTTGAGTGTTGTTTGACTTCACAGGATCAACAAGGAAGACGTTTAATTGTTGCCTTGAGTAGAGCCTTAAAAGGAGAGGCTGCTGAGTGGTTTACTACTATTGTCCACCCTCAACTCACATGGGACGAATTCAGATCGCTCTTTCTTCACCAATATGACATAGCACTCACACCAGCCGGATTCATGCTTCAATGTTTCCAAGCTAGACCACGAGATTTCGAAAATTATGCCACATTCGCCTCACGAACTATCAATCAATTTGTTGCTCACTACCGCCAGTCATCAGTGGAAGAAATTGCTGTATCAGTGGCTCTCTCTCAGATAGCTCAAGCAGACACAAGAGCACGTCATCTTTGCTACACAGAAAAGATAAATAGCCGTGAAAAGTTGCTTCAGGAATTACGGGCTCTGTCATTTAAGAGACCAGGAGGTTATGACAGCGGTCCTGGAAATGCCAAGAAGAGTCGACCAAACTATGAAAGCCCTCAGCATTCATCCTCTCAGGATTATACTTCCCGCTGTGGGAAATGTCGAAGATCTGGACACAAAACCTCAGAGTGCCGATCATCATCATCCTTGACCTCATCAAATCAGCCAAGGAAGCCATCAAACTTCAGCAATACAACGTGCTTCTCCTGCAACCAAAAGGGGTATATTGCTCCAAACTGCCCAAAGAAGAAGATGTCAGACAAGCGTGGACCAGGAGACTCCAGAGCCAGAGGTCTCAGCCAGTCGAGAAGCAGGTTGGCCTATGCGTTGCTAACCCAGAAGGCACATTAACCCACCAAGGTGATGTATTCAAGTATTGTTTTGATTCTGGATCAGAGTGCTCACTCCTTTGTTTGTCCTTTGGTACCCGCTTCGATGGGCCTTTGTTCAATAATGTAGTTCACTTGCATGGTTTAGGGTCATCAATTACCATTTCTCAGTGCCAAAAACAAGCCAGAGTAAAGATTAATGGACACGACATTCAAGTCCTGTTCCATATTGTAGCTGATGGTGCTTTGCCTAAACCCATCATTTTGGGACGTGAAATTCTGGCTCCAGATTTCTGTCTGGTAATAACTATATCTTCTTGCACGCTTTGGAAGGACCATCCTCCATTCATGCTAAACCGTAATTTTCTGGATACATCCAGCACTCATGGGGAAGGCGCTGAACCTGTGGGTTCTTCTGGCATTGAAAAGTGGGACACTTCTACAAAGGGGCGTGGGCATTCTGATACCATAAACACCACAAAAAAATGAAATATTCTCTGTATCCTTGGGTGATCTCTGCTCTTTGGAGCAGTGCACTGAGGATGAAGTCGTGTTGTTCAGTGAGGTGTTAGGTGGTCATAGTGAAAATATCCCTTCACTTGATTTTCACCCATCTTGTGTTGTCCCAGCTTTAGGATCTTGCCAAGTCTTGCCAGTTAGCACTCAACATTTCGAATCAGTCCACACTGACCTTCCTGTTAGTCAAAGGGGGGATCTCATCAAAATTTTGACTAATTATTCCCAATATTTTATTGATGGAATACCTACCACTCGTGTGACGACAGGAACATTCAAAATTCGCCTTCTTGACCCTTCCAAAATTGTCCACCGTCGACCATACAAACTTAGTCCTGTACATCGTGAACTGGTGCGAGAGCGCATCAAAGAACTTGAAGATGCCAAAGTAATTCGCCCCAGTTCTTCTCCATATGCAAGCCCAATACTTCTTGTTCCTAAAAAGACAGGTGGTTATCGAATGGCCGTTGATTTTAGGGCTCTCAATGCAAATACAGTCCCAGATAGATACCCTTTGCCATTGATAACTGATCAAATAGCGCGTTTACACGGTGCCCGATGGTTTTCTATTCTTGACGCTGCTAGTGGATTTCATCAAATCCCAGTTGAAGAAGAGTCCATAGAAAAGTTAGCTTTTGTCACACCAGACGGTCAATGGGAATATTTGGCCTTGCCCTTTGGGGTGCGCAATGGACCAAGTGTTTACCAACGAGCAATCATGAAAGCCTTAGGAGACTTAGCATTTGATTACGTCACGTGCTATATGGATGATCTGCTTATATCAGCAAGCACTCAAGCTGAGGCACTTATCCGATTAAATCATGTTCTAGGAGTTCTTACTTCTGCTGGATTTTCTCTAAACCTTTCGAAGTGTTTGTTCATTGTCTCGAAAATTAAATACTTAGGCTACGAGATAGAAAATGGAGAAATAAAACCGAACAAATCCAAAGTTGAAGCTCTGACAAAATTGCCACCTCCCTCTACTCTTCGTACTCTTCGCCAATTTTTAGGTTTAGCTTCTTATTTTCGGCATTTTATCCAAAATTTCGCTCAAATAGCTGCTCCCTTGTTTAAATTAACCCGTAAAACTGATGATTCAGCTAATGACAGTAAGAATCGACCAATTCCTTGGAATGACAGTCATGAAAAGGTTCGCCAACAACTTATTGGCATGCTTACCTCAGAACCCATTTTAACCATTTTCAACCTATCCTACCCCATTGAGTTGCACTGTGATGCAAGCTCTTTAGGTTTTGGCGCAATTTTGATTAATATAGTTGACAAAAAGCCGAGACCAGTACCCTATTACAGTAAGAGAACCACGACTGCAGAATCTAACTTTCATTCATATGAGCTAGAGACTTTGGCAGTGGTTTATGCCATAAAGCATTTTCACAATTATTTACAATGTCACTTGTTTACCGTTGTGACAGATTGTGCATCATTGCGCGCAACTCAAAATAAGCAAGACTTGATACCTCGTGTTCAACGGTGGTGGTCTTTCTTGCAAAGTTTTGATTTTAAAATGCAATATCGTCAATCCTCGCGTATGCAACATGTTGATTTTTTTAGTAGGAACCCTATTGAAGAAGCTGATGAAGTCAACAACTTTCCAATACCTGAACAACCTATTGCCAAACCCAAAATTAATCAGGCATTGTCTGTGAATACCTCAACATTAGGTTTATCAACCCCAAAAATGCGACCACATGGAAAACATCGGAATTTTAAACCTCAATATAAAACTTCTTCCGAAAAACTCGTGCAATTAACATCTATTTCAACTGATTGGCTTCTAACAGCTCAGCAAAATGACCCGTTTGTCACTGAAATAATTTCGAAATTGAATGCTAACGAAATAGATTCAGATATTCAAAACTCATCATCACTCATCATTCACGCCTGTGTTAATTATAGTTGTTTGCGGTTTTCGGTTCTCTACCTTGCTTGGCACCCACGGCGGCTCGTCATGGTCGGACCCTCTTCCTTTGTCCCTCCCTTTACGATGCCTTCCGTCCTCACAGTCACTTCTTTTCTGATAGGGTGATTGTCAAGCCCAAGTGAGTTCGAGCCCGGTCTCTCGCATTCTTGATTTTTCTCTCAGCCACTGGTAGCTCCTCTGGCTGATTTTTATTTTATTTTATGGCACTGGATTCACCTCTGCCATTGGATTCATTTGAGGCACTGGACTCTCCTCTGCCTGCTGTAAACCTTGCATGCGCACTTGGTTTGTTGGTTGGACGACACTACTTGATATTGTACTGACACTGTATTTGTTCTCTCCCTCCTCTGCTGTGCTTTGCTCATCAGGGTATCCTCTGAAATAGTTTCCATTTTTGCTTTCACTGCTCTCCCTTGCCTTGTTAGGGCAGAGATTAGGCCCATTTGGTTCGATCTAATGGGCTGAATTTGGTCCTTCCAGGTGATCAGCGCTCCCGAGGACGGCAGCAATGTCAGGATCGCCGTGTGATGGAGTGAGGAACCCTGAACTATCCACCTACCAATTTAGGACGAACGCCAATCAATGTATTTTAATACATATAAAACATATTTACCAAAAAAGGCCAAATTACAAAATTAGAAAAGACATTTAAAATGAACATTTTTTTTCTTCCAATTTTCTGCTTCTAGGGCGGGAATTTTTAGCTTGTCTTTTTCAGCTTTTGAATAGTTTAGGCAATTTTACTTTCACTTTGCTAATTAGGGGAGAAAAGTATGTTTATATTTTGAAGAACATGGTTTTTTTTCCATGAAATCGAGGGTTTTCATGAAAAATGGGCCTCCAAGAATATTCGAGTTTCGGGCCGGTTCCTACGTATTTTTTCACTTGAATATCTCCCCAACTCCGTTGTAACAGATCTTTACAGTTTAACTCACGAATTTTCGGTTCATTATCGTCATGCTCAATTTTATGTGTTTTTATGGGTAAAACTAGTTAGTTAACGCGTAAAACTCGGTTATAACGAAGTTGGGGAGAGCAAGCGTTATCATTCGATTCAGCGTGAAAAATACGTGGAAAACGGCCCCAAACTCGCATTTTCTTGGAGGGTTATTTTTCACCAAGATCCTCAATTTTTTAGAAATAACCGTGTTTTTCAACTTACTAACATACTTTTCTCCCCTAATTAGCAACGTAAAAGTAAAATTGACTAAAGTCCTTTCAAAAGCTGATGACAGTTTGAGGAAGTTTTCTCTGAAGAGCGCCCTCCGCAGAAACCCCTGAGGAGAGACACGCTTCACTGTCAACTTGCGGTATCGGAAGCATTGTTTTCACTCTCTTGAAAATAATGTTTTCCTCTTAATACTTATAACTCTGTTTTTCGCTATCAGGAACGTCCATGTAATATGCATGCATTCTTTAAAAACAAGTTTATGAAGAAGAGGTTTATTTATACATTTCAATCTACGAGCCAACCACTCAACTTGTACATTACGAGTTCAAGGAAGAAAGACGTTCCAGATACAATAGAACTGAAACTTCCATAACTGGCCGCCAACAAAGACATGCTTTACCACAACGCATAAACATCGAAAGTGCGGAGTGTTGATTTACAGCTTCTCCACGGAACTGGTCCCTCTTTTGCTTCAAACCCATAACCCTTCGTCAACGTTATTGATTTATCTAATGTTTTTATAGTAACAGTAGAAACATATCTTTGGAAGAGACTTACACTTTTAGTCAAAAATATTGCCTCCAAGAATAAATGTAGGTAGGGAGGTAGGTGGGTAGGATAGATTTTGACCATAATATGTGGAACAGAAGTGAGCAACTATTATATCCCTCTGAACTAGCTTTGAATTTCCGTTTCTTCAACACTTAATTAATTTGCCTGACTAATCACTCGTTAGATTGAACCGTTTTATTCTTAATTTTCTATAATTTTTTATCTGTGCCGTATTTATTCATTTTTTGTTTAATTACCAGATTCGGGTATATTTCCCACGTCACTGAATGTGGCTTCTTGGCAGATACTGATTACTATACATTATTCCTATTCTCCCATTTTTTCTTTACTTCGTTTCGTTCCCAGAGTGCGAGTTCATCAACTTGTTGGTTAAGATATTCGTCTAGAGAAGAAGCATGGTGAATTTGAAAAACTATTATTATTTAGACAAATTATTACACAAAGATTTGTTGTTTCTACATTAGAGAGCCGTTTTACGCAGATCAGTGGCTCATAGATTCCTATATTTTAAACTGTATCTTAACCACACTATCAAAATATAACTACATAGATATTTCATAATGAAATGAAATAAAACACCTAAGCTTCAGGTGTAATGCATCATTTCTACGTCGTTCGTTGATACGTCATAATCCATCAACGGATGCAAATGACTAGGCATCTACCTAGAACCTACCAAAATAAAATTAATGGAATTAAATGCTACACTAGCCTATATACCCATGTGTGATTCTAGACCTAAATTTCATAAACTTTGTTCCGATAGTTTCGGAAAAAAGATATGATTGGGCTAACTATTTTAAATTAACTTTTCGGATTACATGCAAGTTGAAACCTAAACCGAATTTTGTAGGAGGGGGGTATTAATTTTTTAAGATAGGGAACCCTGTGAATACATTTGAATGTTTCGATTATCACGCGCGAGCCCACACTAATAACGACCGCGGTTTCACGTACATAAGCCACCGAATCGACGGCACTTCAAATCACGTTGTACATTTAATTTCCTTGTTATTTTTCAAACTTGAAACGGAAAGTGGCTAACAATGGTATGAAGCAAAAAATACAACTTCTTCAATAGAAAAATAAGATACTCCATCTTGACTGAATCTTTATCCTTCACCACTAGGTACTTTTCAACTTTTCAAAATCCAATATTAAGACGTCATCATCTCGCCAACAGATGCGCAATACATAGAATTCCGCAACCCTCACCAACCATACGTTTCACATCCCAGCTGAATTTGATGAATTTTGTAGAGAATGATAAAGGCTCCGTTCCTATTCCCAAAGGATCGCATTTGATTTCGAATGACTCAACACCAACAGTAACCACTGAGTGGTTTAGTTTGGGTGGTTTAGTTCAATCGATGGCATAGGGGAGACTGCTGTACCTTAGAACAGGTGTAGCTACGGACGAGGCTTATAAAATGTTACGTAAACTGGCAATCTTCAGCGTCGAATCCTGGGCGCGTCATTTGGGATAAGTGAGCCGCACATAATGTAATCTCGGCTCAATCGAAAAAACTGGGAAGTCACTTTTTTTATTTTTTTTTTTTTTTATTTTTTTTTTTTTGTGTACCTACGAACAAGAATTATTCCAAAACTTGTATTTTCTCATGTTTGTAGTTAGTGTGTTGCATATAAGTCATACTCACTTCAGTTGAAGGAGGGCTTTTATTATTGGTTTTTAATCTAAGTTAACCATAGAGATGAAGTGCCAGTAGGTGCCAAAAATAAAAATGGCGTATGGTTGTACCTACGAACATGAAAAACGTACCTACGCTTCCCTATCTTTACGTACCTTTTGGACGCGTTCGTAGGTACTACTGGTCTATGAAAGTATCAGGATTTTATGTCATAACATGAAGCATTTCTTTTTATAACAAAAGTTCCTAGGAGTTTATGTTTGTCAATTTAATTGTTGCTTTTGATCAAACCATCTTTATTAATATTGAATTATTATCATTGACGGACCTTATAGTTCTACAAATTTTGTTTGTCGACATTTTGACCACGATTTGATTAGACTTTTGTGATGTTTGGTTTCAATTAAATTCGTTGCTTTATGTGGGTCCCTACGACAAGTTATTTTCCATATTTGAATCAGCGAATTCCTCCAAACTTCAAATGATTTATTTTACAGAAAGTGATCCGTTTTGGTTTTGTTAAAGTGGGGAGGGAAAATGAATCCACCATTTGTAGCTGAAATATCAACAGAAGTTGACGCTAAATGCTTCAACATAAAATACCTGAAGAAAGTGACTGTATGTGACAACACGAAATTCACCCATGAGGCTCAGGTGAATATAATGTCGATACTGATTATTCGAAATCCCTCAAACAACTGCCGCAGGGTCAACTGGCAGAAACATGCTCACATTTCCTATGGACTTATCATATTTTTTCGTTTAGATAGAAGCAACCCAGTAGCAATTTGCTGGAATAATTAGCTGTCATTTTGATTTAGTTGGCCACACAGAAAATTGTTATGGTTGAGTGTTTATAATGCAAGGGTTACCACTTTGATTTAATTTCAGTTGTGGTTAAAACAGTTATAATAATTGGATTTTTTAGAATGGTAAGACTTCTATAGAAAGATTAAAAAAGGTCCCACAAATGTGAAGAGACTTAAATTTTAGAACAACTAAGTTTTCGAAGTTTTCATGAAATACATCGCTAGAATACCTTGGTATTAAAAATTAACGACTGCGTTCAAATTTTACGAAGTTTATCTAATCAACTGTTCGGTAATGAAACTAAAAAAAATGGAATTTGAAATATGACTGGTTTCTTTTATTAAGATCTAATCTAATTGTTGTAAAAACGTGTTCTTAATACGGTTCGTAGGTGCAACGATTCCTGTTCTTAGGTACGTCGGGTTGTTGCACCTAAGAACGCTTTATATGACTTTGTTGTTTTACTTTTTACGTGCCCTAAATGATAAACTTCCGCGCTAATAAAAAATCACACGTTTTAGAAGATAGTGAAGTATGAAGGGCGAGAAATAAAATTGACAAAAATTGCATCCAGCAGTTATAAAAAATAAAGATGTAAAAACCCCCTACTATATAGATAAACATATTTATAGATATCATGCGTATAGATATAAATACATATTATATAGATATAAAAATGCTTCTGTAGTATTACTCCAGACCAATGATCTATTCATTCAATCAATTCACCAAGGAATTTGTAGTAGCATATCCTACACGTTCAATGATAATTCGTTACTACACTCTAAAAAGGCTGCCAAGTGAGGTGGACAGTATAGCATGTTCACTTTTCGGATCGTATAAAATTATAATATTAGAATTATGTGGTGACCAAATGAGACGGATCAATTGAAACTAATGTACTTTCTACTTAACCATCGGCTATAAAACTGACATTAGAGAGTTCACATGTTTTACAGTGCGATCAGCTCAGTCGGGCGACGACTGAGAATGGCGATAGGGCGAGCAAACGAATGCTAACCTCCTGAGTTGTTGGTTGCCGAGTGGTGGGCCGTTGACGACTCGTGCTACGACCAAATAAGTCACGCTAAAGTGAGAATTGATTTCAGCTCACTTTCTGCGGCATTTTTATACCACTTTTGTCCACCATTTCGTCGTGTTTTTTCCTGGAGTTAGATTAATTTCCATTCCTGTTTCGTACAACTTAGACATTTTCTTTTCAGATCTGTTTTATTATTTTCATTTATTTTCATTTCGATCCGTCCGTTATGGACGAAGTTAGGGCGTATGAGGAGCTTTACCTGAATGGTGTACTTCATTTAGTGCACGGGAAATAGAGTTGGCGTACGTCGGGTTTTTTCAATTATATCTGGAAACAACCAACCTCAAAATTTACTTTAAAAATCAAGTTTTACAACACAACACTACCTACTTATCACTTTCAAAAACTTGAATAAGTACTAACAACAAACTCGCCAAGCGGCTCTACTGTTTTGATGTGAAATGAGGTTATCATTAACAAAGGTAATTATTCAGCTGAGTCAGGAAACGAATCGGAAACCTCGTTTCCCTTGACGACCCGCGAGGCGGTACGACTCCGCTCTCTCGTGTCTGGTCCCGAATCGGCGTTTCGTCGCGTTTGAGCGCGTGCTCACTTCCAGTTATCCACTCGTGCTGACGACTCGAGCTCCCATTCGGGTAACGAATAGACGATCGAGTACGACATAAGAACTCTCTATTGTCATTGGAAATCACCGAAAACTACCGACGTTAAAACGACGATATAGCTATAGGGAATCATCTACCAGCTACGACAAACAGTTTCTAAAAATTTCATTAGATTTGGCTGAATTTTTCTATAACACTTTATTACCCTGGGTTCATCTTTCAACGGCCCTCCAAATGGTAAGATGGCCATATTAACAAGAAGAGACCATCTAAGTTTCGATCCGCTCAATCCCAGGTAAGTTCATCAGATTTGACTGTGAAGTGTCGGCATTTAAACTCTGACAACGAATTTTAGGTTTTCGCTTGCTCAGCAGCCATAGCTCATTGCAAAGAAACTCATGAAAGAGGATTTTCAGTCTATTTTCTCACTATGCTCCTATTTAAGCCTATTCAGGCCATTTTATCATGAGAACTAGTCGTTTCCGAATTTCACGTTCGCTCATGCTAATACGTTCCTACATGTCTGGCGGTAATGACATCCATAAAAGACAATCAAAGGGCTAATACGAAGTTTTGATTTCGGAGGTAAAGGAAAAAATGTCACCCTCCTGCACGGATGCATAGCTTTCCGACTTTTCGTAGAGAAAAACCAAAATAAAAGCTGTGTCTTTGAAAATTTATATGGCAACATATAGGTAGCATTTGTATGGTTTGTCTGCAAAATAACAAGGTATGTGTAGGATATACGCATTTTATTCACAAGCACACAGGAGGGCAATTTTACATTCTACAGAACGAGTTATAATGATGTCCTCGTTATCCCAAAGGAGCCTACGACGGCAACTAGACGTTCATGAGGGTTTATTCATGACGAGATAATATGGGGTCGTTTGAAGCAGACTCGCCGCCAGGAGGCGGGAAGAGCTCGCAATAAAAAACGTGCGCTATCTTCGTCATCTTTGTCCAACGGTGGGAGGATCGCGTTGAAAACACCCACATTTCACCACTCTCAGTTTTACTGGGATCTCGAAAACGAGGTGAAACCAACATTTATCATCGAAATCGTATGTGAAAGGTATATGGGGCATATCAGGTTCCTCTTTGTGAGTTCCGCTCGCCGGACGTGTTTTGTCTGTGTCCTATTGGATTTGTTCATTGAAGTGAAATCCATCCAGACCAATGGTTTCTCACATCTCAAGCAAGTAATTTCTCTGGACATACAACGGTATTTCTATTCATAAGTGGTACAACGGAAAAAAAAAAAAAATCTCGAGTAGAACATTGCAAAGCATTATTCGGATACGTGAAGAACTAGCTAAAATTGAAGTAGATATGAAAATGTTGAGATACCTAATAAACACCAAAGCAATGTAAGGAATCGATAAACAATTATTTCTAAAAACTAGAAATTCGTCAGCTCTCATAAAGTGTCGCCCTTTGTACTAGCCCTGCACGAAATTAATTTCAAAGTTCTAACGTGACTGATGTAAAACTACAGATAAGTTTTCATTTAATGATTTGCCAATGTTTTTGACATCAGGGTAAACATTATTCAAATTCCAAGCTTTCAACATCAATTAATGGTATCAACGCCATCTCATTATCCTATGATGGTATTTTTATTATTTATATGGTATAAAGGACTCCACTAAATGTTTGCCCGTCTCGGAGCCGGCACATCTCTCCTTCCTCACCAACTTCTTGGAACTACATGGAATATAAGATAATCAAAGAGGTCTATAACTGAGTGAGGTAATGCTTGCCACTTGCATCCAAGTATCCACCTAGGTGTCATTTTCATTTTTCATCTAAATGAAAAATAGAATCAGACCAAGGATTCTCAAAATAAGGAGGCACTTCAAATTTCTCAGGAAGAACATGGATAGCCCGATATTTCACACCTGAATTCCAAAACAACAAGCCAAGAACGGCGTCCTGATCTGTATAATTAACGATAATGAGGTCATGCTGATTTCAAAATGTCCGGTTTTCACAGAAAGGGTGGAAATAGTCCGGTTTTCGTAGGTCCTGTACAAACTCAGCATTGACTTCTATAGAACCTACATCAAAATCGAGTTATCTTCAGGCAACTGACGTTAGAAAGCTACCAATACATGTCCAAAATCATAGGCATTTGTTTCTTGTTAGTTAGCGAACTTTCGTAGAAAATGAAGCTATTGCTTGAATGTTAAATCAAATTTTCGAAAAATTTCTTCATCGATATCCGTTTTGAGACATTATGGAGTTTATATATATATATATATATATATATATATATATATATAATTCCAGGCGATAACTCTCCTTAGGATTCAGATAGAAATTCAGATAAAAATTCCGTTCTTGCGCCAAAAAATCAGAAATTCCAAACGAAAGGATGAATTCGTTGGCCAACACTTTTTGAGCACATTAAACTGGTCAAATTTCAAAAAATGTACTCGAAAAACCTATAAAAATATAACTACTTAAATATCATTACTATTTGCCCAAAATTCCATAGAAACTCCCAAAAAGAGCTAAATTTCCCGAATCTTCTTTGAATTGCAGGATATTATTTTGAACGAGTTTTGCTGCCATAAAATTAGTAGTTAACTATTTCTATGCATTCAAAATGCTCGAATCTCAAAACGGCACAACACATTTCAAAACAATGTATTCTAAAACAATATGTTTTATCATGTGATATCATACGATTATTTACGAAAATTCGCTCATACGATCATGCTGCATGAGTGGAACTTTGTATTATAAGACGGAACTCTCGATCTCTTCTGTCAGTTATTGCTTGTGGATTTTCTCTTTGAGCCTTACACAGTTCAAGGTGAATATTCTTGAAATGTAGGAGACAATCTCAAGTTAGTACTTCTAGCCTTAATATCATGATTTTTGTTGCTAAGATCCTAATGTTTATTTTTCTTACATATATAAAGCCTACATAAATGGTATTTTACAAAAGTTCTTGAAATACTCGATTCAACATAGTTGTGAGTCCTAATGAATCAGTCCGAAAAATAATTATTTAAGTCTGAAGTCGCTGAATACATAAATCATAGAATTGAAAGATTACCCAGAAGAATACAAGCACAAATATTCAACTGAAGCTTTTCTTCCCCCCCATTAGTGACATTGAACAAGGTGTCTAATGGAACTGTTCTTGTTCTATTTAGTTGTATACTTAAAAACAGTAAAGTTGTGCGCCTTTAGTTATTTCAAAATGATGGATGGTAATTATATTACAGTCGGTTTTGGACTGAAGACCTAAAATACTGTATTAGTACTGTACCTTATGTATTAGTTACTAATGGCCTAGAATGTTTCGGATTTAGTCAATAAAACTGATTTTGTGTGCTAATGGATCAGTGGTTGATAAAAACCTAAAGTCCTATAAACGAATGACCTAAAGTTGATAAAAAGAGAGTAATGAATCAATTTAAAATTATGAGGATCGCATCTCGATCACTACGAGTAAAATTGCTTTCACCCGCGACCTTTGATGAAAAACTCACAATATTATACATCGAATTACCTAACGGTTGATGGTTTCGTAATTGGTTATTGATCGCCTTCCATTCTATGTTGATTACTCCATAAGTAAAAGAAAACATGGAGGTGTCACCTATCAAATCAAGATACTGGCAAAAACCAGGAGTCCCAAAACATAATATAGACTTGAGTACACATTTCATACAATGTACGAATTAATAATAAATTAATAAAATAATAGAAGTCGTCAATGAATACCAATTGTTGTTGTCGACAAAGCATTAGACTTGCAGATTATGAGGTTCACCACTGACTGTAAGCACATTTTCATTCCACTTCCAAACACAACAATAAACACGCTATCCACACGAAGATTCTGCTTCCAAGCATCACATTCTGTAGATAATAAATCATCAAGTAGCTCAATTGGGTGAACTATAGGAAGACAGTTGAAGGGGGGGAGAAGATTGATGACGAATTACGTCAGATGCACAATACATTTGTACTGTTCTGTCCAAACGATGGGCGGACCAATGTTAAGAACAAAACAAGCTGAGAGGTTGGAGGAGTGCTGGGATGATTATTATCGCGTAGAGGATTTTCTTCGTGCAGTTCACGTCAATCCTCATTTGAAGTGCAGAAATGCAAAGGGAATGCTAAAGGCTTTAAGCAGTTATTACAGAAGAGATTCCCCCACGGGCGTTGATTAGCTGGAGCATCCGAAATCATGAACTTTTAACTTCGTCGGTGCTATCTGGTAATATGACTAAAAACAGTTCCAATCATGCAGCATGGTCGTATGAGCAAATTTTCGTAAGTTATTGTACTGTATAATGTTAATGTGTTTTGAAATTTGTGCTTTTTGAAAAAACCGTATTCTAAATAACAATCAGCCCTTCAAAAAGGGATTTTTTAAGCAAAACTTACCAAAATTTAGGTATACTTTTCAGCGTAATTTTTGATATTTGAGGTATACGGAAAACACAGCTATCCTGGACCGTTCTGTAACTAACCCGCAAGCTCTCTTGGATAAGGTCTCTATGGTCTTCCCATAAATGTGTCATAGAAAAAGTCCATTGTTATAAACAAGACTGGACAGGTAGGTGTGCATTTATTAGCTTATAACCAGGGAATGTGCAGGTGGTTCGTTTCAAGTATATCTTGGTCAGTAGGTATCGCAGATGCGGTCATTGGAAGGAGAGCTCAGGAGTCGCTTTGAGATCGTTTTAAACGCTTTGTTTTCAAGTTATTCAATTTTTAAGATTTTTTTCGTGTTTTGTACCTTATGAAATTAAAACGGCCATAACTCCCCGTAGGATCAACGTAAAACTCAAAACTAGGAACACCTCTGGAAAGAGTTTCAGTAAACTTTAATTGGTAAAAAAAAGGCCAAAGTCCAAAATTTGGAAAAACATTTAAAATCGACGGTTTTCCTCCCGTTTTTTTTTGCTACAGCTTTGGGGATTTTTCGCCGTGCACTCTTCGGAAAAAACTTCCTCAAACTATCAGCTTTTGAACGGTATAATAATTTTTTTCTTTTACTAAGCCGATTGGGAGAGAAAAGTAACTTTGTATGTTGGAAAACGTGTTGTTTTTTCTACGAAATCGAGGGTTTTAGTGAAAATTACCCTCTATAAAAATGCGAGTTTGGGGGGTTGAGTTTCTACGTTTTTTTTTTTTTTTTTTTTTTTTTTTTTTTTTTTTTTTTTTTTTTCACGCTGAATCGAATGGTAACACTTGCAGATCTTCCCAACTCCGTTGTATCCGAGTTTTACACACAACTCACAAATTTGTAGTTTATTTTTTAAGCTCAATTTCATTTAAGATGGTTTCATGTTTCGTTTAAAACACGGTTATAACGGAGTTGGGGAGATCTGTCTGTGTTAACATTCGATTCAGCGTGAAAAAATAGTAGAAACCGGCCCCAAACTCTGATTTTCATAGATGGTAATTTTTCACTGAAACCTTAAATTTCTTGGAAAAAACAGTTTTTCAACATACGAACATACTTTTCTCTCCCAATTAGCAAAGTAAAAGTAAAATTGACTAAACCGTTCGCAAGCTGACAGTGTAAGGCATTTTTATCAGAAGAGTGGACGCAGAAATCCCCAAACCGGTAGCAAAAAAACGGGAGGAAAAATTTCGATTTTAAATAGTTTTTCTAATTTAGTACTTTGGCCTTTTTTTGACCAATTAAAACTGACTAAAGAAACTTCACTTTGTATTAGGGTTACAGGAAATTTGACAGTCTTTCCAAAGGGTGTTCTTAGTTTTGAGTTTAATAAGATCCTAGGTGGAGTTATGGCCGTTTTAATTTCATAAGGTACAAAACTCGAAAAAGTCTGAAAAATTTAATAACTTGAAAACAATGCGTTTAGAAAGAAATCTCTACGAGTAACTTTCGATCAGAAATGAGCTCTAGAATCGATTATTTAAGTTTGTCCCATCATTTCTGTAGACACTCTGTATACAGTCAGGAACTCAGTTTGCATTTAAGATGGCGCATCGTTAAATGTTATATATGGTTGATATTGCTGCATAGAATGGAGCCATAGACGTTGGAGAAATGGACATTGATCGGCTGAAAGAATTCGAAATATGGTTGTTCAGTAAAATTGTTAGAATCTCAAAAACCCCCGAAGAAGAGGATGTATGCGCAACGATTACATCCTATGGCACATTTCAATATCCCGCATCCAGCGAGTTACTGACCACTATTTAAAAATAAGGATAGAAACATACATGGGAATATCATGAGGAGATCCCAGTATGGCCTATTGCCATCATGATGGGTAAGGTCAGTGATAAAAGGGGCGTTGGTAGGAAACAAGCATCGTGGCTGTCCAACATCAGAAACTGAACGGGTCTCAACCGAGCAACTGACCCATTCCACCTACACCAAAATAGAAAGGTGCTTCCTAAAGTGATCGCCAACCATCGATCACCGAGGAAGCACTAGAAGAAAGAGAGAATAAGATGAGAGTTTTAACACATAATATATAAATACTCTTTCAATTCATATTTGTTATTAATTAAATATAGTTAATTCATCTATTCATTGATTTTGGAAATAAATACAATGAGTAACATTTTGGTAAGCCACTTTCATATGCCATTTTAATTTTCAAAGCATTGAATTACCTGATATATATAATAGATATCGCTCACCTATGGTAATACTATGAGAAGGAGATAGAATAGAACGAAGGTTCAATTTCATATGAAGGCTATTCAGTTGACAAATAATTGCTTACACTTTAAAATCTTGGTACACGCATTCAAAATAAAGTTGGTGCCAATACATAATTTAAATTTATTGGCATCTATTGGTACTATATACATACAAAACCTTTTGCTGAAACACCAAAAAGAATAGAAATTACCATGACATTATTAATTCAGTATTATGAAACCGGTGAAAGCACATAGACGAGAAGGTTCACGAGGAAGTTTCGCGAAAAGCAATATGCGTGCCGATAACCTCACGAAACTTTAGGTTGGCTTCTATTGTGAAACGGATCACGTAGTTTTCAACGTGCCATCGTCGCACGTCGAACTGAAATGATTCCAAGATTGAGGCATCCATAGCTGAATTCATCTCTCCTCTCACAAATTGTTATCAGAGGTGAAGATGAATGTAGCATAACATGTTATAGGTGGAGTGATTTCTCATTGGAACGGATAGAATTGAGTGAAAATAAATGCAGACTGGTGATTGGACACAAATGTATTATGCTGGATACAGTTTTCATTTAGTAACAAGTTTCAAAATTGTAAACTATTTGTATAACACTAACTACCTACTGCCGGAACGACTAATATCGATTCAATTCTTACAGTTGCAGTTAATTCATATCCACAAACATCACACGTATAAACACATCAATAAATTCAACACTTTCCTAATCATATTTCACATTTTTTAATCCACAAAAACGAAGCAGACATAAAAGTTGTTGAGAAGAATGATAAACAGCGAAATAATGTAACAGGATTTTGGTAATACACATGTAAAGCAAACACTCTGGTAACTACAACATTAATTATCGTTACGGCTACAAATATATCCAGTAAGACACAATTATTTCAATAATTAAAAACCAAATAATTAAAAAAAAAAATTTACTGTAGGTATAATTAAAAAAGTTGAACAAACTAGAAAGAATAAGATTTTTTGAAAAACAGCGTCCCCGAAGATCCCATCTGTTGTCATAAGAATGCAATCATACGGGGGCATTATCAATATCCTCAAACTTTGAAATGAATGAATAAAAAATCGAAATATATATATAATAATATATATTTATAAGTATCTAAAGATTTATCTTGAAATTGAGTAGTTGAGACGGGTTTATTCTGTTACAATCGTTTGAACGTCAATTTTGGAGTCCAGAAATTGTCTGCGGTCCAGCAATGTACTCGTAAATTTCATCCTTATTCTGGTTAGACGAGAAATGATTCCCGCGTAAGGTTTCAGCCACTTTACGTCCGTTATTTCAATGCTTTCCATTAACACCTTCATCATAATGCGGTCTGGCTATCAGATTGTTAGTGCTAAAGTAAAGTAATCACTGCCGATTAGAGCAACGGCATGACCCGGCAATTTGAGCTACAGAATGTTCGACTATTAGAATGGAAGTCTAGCGTAAGGAGAGGAGTAAAACGTACATTTAGAGTTTTATAGGTTCAGAGCACACCAAAACGCACCGCGTAACGTTAAGTTGGTTTGATCGGGTTGCACACTCATTAACGTAGTATTTTTCACAGGAGTTAAATTCATTTCGCAAATTTCAATTTCCACTCGCAAGTAGCCACAACAGCATTATTATTATTATTTTTTATTTATTTTATTTTATTTTATTTATTTATTTATATTTTATTTTATTTTTTTTGAAGCGTGGAACTCAAGCAAAATATTGTCATGAAAAAACGATACTAAAGTAGCAGCGGATCCCATTTATTTTCTATTCAGCCTATTCACAACCATATTTCCCTTTCAGAAAAAGTAATTGGGTATGCCATCACGGGCAATTTAGGAATTTGAAATGGAGAACCCTTGGGACGTCTTATAACGAATCCTGAAGTTTAGAGAGCTGAATCCGGAGCTAAGTTTTTTGCTAATCAACCCATGAAGCTGAAATTTGAAATGGATGCCCCTTTGGGCGTCTAGAAACGAATCATAGAGTCTAGAGCCCTCAGGTCAGCTGAGTAATAACCAGAACTAATTTCTTTTATATTCTACTTATGAAGCTAAAAATTGAAATGGAAAATCCTTGAGACATTCAGAAGCCAACCTTGAAGTCTGAAGCTCCCCAGATTACCTGAGTGAGATAAGGAGCTAATACCTTTGCTATGCAACTTAAAATGGAGCGTGTTCCACGTTTGTCCAATGTGTAGCCGAGGCTCAAGGTGAAAGCAAAAGTGAGTCTGAATGCATTACACGCAATACGAACATTCAGTTACAGTATTTTGCCGAATTCCACTTTTCTAAACTAGACATTCTTTCCTCTGTATAGTTTTGTGGATGTAAAAAATTTTGAATAGGAAAGGTGACGTATTTTTCCCGAGTGCTCCAAAAAGGATTTTACGAAGGAAATTTTGGTTAATTTGACTAGAAACTTGTAAATTCATTGCTTTACAAATTCTATTAATTTTTATTTTCATTCGCCATATTGGTTCATATGTAATATGAACCATCATATTACATACATATTAATAGGTAACGTAATCTTGCAGGGATAATGTATGATGTGAATAGAAATAATGTAAGATATGCATTTATGAATAAGGATAGTTGTAGTGGATTTATATATGTTTTACTTGGCGTCGGTAGACCAAGTGGGACATTTATATTCTGATTATGCGGGTTAGTCCCCGTGTTATTCCTGTAAGGAATGTTAGCGAATCCGTCAAGGTCAGCTTGCTTGGCGGGATGAACTGAGAGATAGTTCGTGTCGCAGCCGCGTGGAGCACTGGGCTCGCATAGTGGGTGCTGGGTTCGATCAGTTTGGTACTGAGCCGTTTTGTAATATTCCGGCCTAAGATTTATATCTGTAGGAGGAATATGTTGAGCTTGGTTGAGGTACTGAAAAGTATCCTTCGCTTTTTGTACATTTGGAGTGTATTTGACACTCGGATCGGCCGGGTAGGCTTGTGTCGAATATCGTGGGTATTCGGACAGCTTGGTCGGATCGTAATGATTGACTTCAGAGCGGGTCTGAAAGGTATCCTCGATCTTTTGTATAGGCGAGGCTTGATCTAACGTTTCCTTAGCGAATAGGTTAGGTGAGAAGGCGATCTCGTCGTGAGGATCGAGCCTTGCGCCGTCGCTGGGACCGGCGGATTGGCCGGGTAGCCTGTAGGTAGCGCTACGGGGGCTAAGAGGCCCGGCTTCGCCGTCGTCTGCCTCCCCTTGCATGAGGAAATAAGACGGCCGACGTTCCATCGAAATAGCCGAGTTATTAGCTCGTTTCGATGCCTCTATGTACAGAAATAGAGGGTTTAGGAAGGTGGACTCGCTTGACAGAGCTTCTTTCCTTTGCTCGGATGTCAGGGTCCTACCTTGTAGTCTTGGAAAAGACTTCCTTGGA
This sequence comes from Adelphocoris suturalis, assembly GCA_030762985.1. Classification (NCBI taxonomy): domain Eukaryota; kingdom Metazoa; phylum Arthropoda; class Insecta; order Hemiptera; family Miridae; genus Adelphocoris; species Adelphocoris suturalis. The sequence continues at coordinate 36,882,062 of CM061046.1, forward strand.
CGGTAAATTAGAGCGTATGAGCTGAGTAATTTACCGGCGTGCCCACAGCGGTCGGTGACGAGCCTAGTGCTACGAAACCCGGGTGATACGGCTCGGAACGTCCCTCGGGCGTACGATCTAAAGAGAATATCGATAGATGTACCGGGTGGCGTCCTGACAGATGAACTACGTTGGGCAATGAGCAGGATGAATAATCACTGGACTCGTAGATGCCAATGCGAGATCTGTGTGGAGAGAAGGTAGGCCTTGTAGAAAGCAGTAGGAAGCCGTTCTTGAGATGAACTCGGGATGCAGAAGGTTCGTCAGCGTAGAGCGTGTAGAAATCTTCGTACTTCGAGATGTCGTCGTCGAGAGCGGAGAGTAGAATGAATTTCGGAGGGCTCCGAGCGGGGTCTTTATAGGGAGGTGGCCGCCTCCTGCCGCCTCCTGATTGGTCCGCTTAATTTCATTAATTCGACTGTGTAATCTCATTGGCTCGCACATTGTTTTCTCAGTATCTGCGAGTATGATAGCTGAGCTGGTCCTCCGGGGTGCTTACGAGCGTCCGTCGCGGAGCCGACGACCTTGAGTTTAGCCGGGGACCTCGGGTGCTTTCTCTGCGTCAGTTGTTCAGACGGGGTCCCCGCGGTGGCTGCTGGACCAGAGGTGGTTGCTTGCCGCCTCTTGGTTGGTTCGCCTATTGTCTCTCGTGTAATCAGTGTTTCTGATTGGCGAGTAGGCTTGTTTGAATTGTCCTTGTTAGTTTTAGAGGACGTTTGATTTTCTGTTTGAGTTTTCTCGTTCAAGGCGACTTGGTTCGAGATACTTGTCGCATCTCTCTCGCCCAGTAAGTGTCTAGGGAGGTCGCCTTGTATGTTATTAGTTAATATTTCACTTTTGAGAGAGAAATTCGTATTTTTTCTCTGGTGAAATATTTTGTTTGACGGAGTTATAACTCGACGTCTTGTAAATATTTTTGTGTTGTGTCTACCTCTTTTTGGTAGCCCTGAAAAGGGCTGTTGACAAGAGGGGGTGGTTTTCACCACAATAGTGTATATGAATATTTTATGTATCATAAATATGTACGTTATGCAATCATATTAAGGCTTTCGCAATCTAGTTTGTCTCGGGTGCAATAGAAGAATGTTTGATGTTAGAAATTTAATTTTCACTAATCTTGGTTCATTATTTTCAATAATGAACCTTTCTAATCGACCCAGCAATAATTTTTGTTCAACTTCTCTAGAAATTTTGTGGCTTAAGTTTCACGTATTACGCACCTACATGTAGACGATAAAGAGATTTATATAACAATGATTTCAGTTCCTATCTGTTGTCTTTTACCGCTTCTTCCCATTTTAGGAAATTTGACTCAAAAATCTCATTCATGATGACCTAAGATTTATCGCAATACCGCCATCACTTTCAATCTCTTCTGAACTACGAAATAAATCGAATAAGACCTTCCAGGACATAGCACGATCAGCGATTATCGCTTCACAAGAGTGCTGGAGTTGAATATGAAGTGATCTTCCACACGACTATCAATCGCACAGCGGCTTTCAGAAGGGCAAAAAGAAAAAAACTCGGCCCTTCGGGCCTCGCAAGGGGCTTCGAACCTTGACCCCGCCAGAGGGCGACCCCCCTGATGTTATTACTTTGAGCCTGACTGCTAAAATGTAAAAAACATGGAATCATGTTTTAGCTCCTCGCTCTCACTTTATTATAGAAATGATCACGACGATTGAGCTCTTGTGAGATGATGATCTCCTAATATAAACTAGCGAGTAAACATTCACTTTATTATAGAAAGAGGCTAAAGAGGCTACATACGAAATTACAGCTTCCTATAGTGTAAAGTATAGAAATTACCTATTAAAATGATTTAACCACCGCTTCACAAATCAAACCGTTCTCGCAATATTCGGATCACCTGCTATGAATCACATAATCGATACACCAGCTCAATGAAATCATCAGAAATTAACAAGCGGTTGCAATCATGTTCACAATATCAATAATTGAGAATGATCACCTGTGTGTAAACAATTATTCATATAACCATGCTCATAACTCAGCTTGTTGGCCACGTACTTCGCAGTAGTTAATATAGTATGGTTGGATAAATCGAGAGCTTTCGAACGAATGGTCAACGAATTTTGTGGGATGAAAAACGACGAAGTATCATATCCCTAGCAACGACTCGGTTGTAAGCGGAAATCATCACAATTATTGGCGCTACTTTCATCTAACTTTTCGGCGGGGGATCCATCGCTAAAACATGATTCCATGTTTAAAAAAAAAAAAAAAAAAAAAAAAAGCAAATTAGCTGATACAGGACCATAGGACCATCCTATTCGGTTTTCTTTTCTAAATTGCCCGTGATGGCATACCCAATTACTTTTTCTGGAAGGGAAATATGGTTGTGAATGGCTTAGGAATATGAACTCCGTGAGTGCGAAGAAATCATTAACAAATTGCAAATTTTATAGCGAAAAACCGCTGTCTAAATAATATCCAACAATCCAAAAATAATTTGGAATTCTAACATTCATCCTGATTTTTAGCAAATATTAAGGCAATTTACGTACGTTTTTTCAGAATCTTCATGCCTTAAATTTTTTAATGTTCTAAGTCATCGTTGATAAATCTATTTTTATTAGAATTCTGCTTAAAAAAACATGAATTTACCGATTTGGTGATGTTTTTAGCTATTTTTATTGATTTTTTAGCACATTTTTCGACATTTGACCATTTAATGCGCTCAAAACCATACTAAGTAGATTTAGTGTCTAGATCGGTATGTACATAAATATGAAAAAGCGCAAAATTTGTGAAGCCGTTGCAATAAATTCAATTTCTACAAAGATTCGCTAAAAAACTGCAAGCCTATGCTGGAGCCACTCTCACCCCGATGATTTCCTGCAGGATAGTTAAAATACAGATAAGGAAATTAATAGGTGGGTATTTGTTTTTGTTCTACTTAGTGACAGGCAGCATACTGGTATTCCTATTCACGGCCCTAAACTGGAAATGGTCAGGAAGCAAGAACTGTCTCGAATTCGTTCCATCGTGGACGCATTGTTTTTACAATCGGGAGATGACTTTTATCCCCCAAAATCATAATTGCCACTCTCATTTAACGATTTGGACCATTCTGAAAAACTTTCGCTTCGCGTCTGTCTGTCACCGTGTGTGTGATATTGTCAAGGGCACTGGTTAAGCTATGAACGGTTCCCTACCGATTTCATCAGTTAAAACTGAATAATTTTAATGACCTACCCGCCCGATCTCACTCAAATATGGAGGATGGTTAGGTCACCACATTTGCACATAAGCATTCCATCACAATCGTATCATTAGTAACTGCTGTACATGCGCGTATATCTCAAATCGTTGTAACAAGCATGTCTTCTACAGTTATCATACAATTTAGATCAAATTGATTCTCTTGAATGGTTTATATTTTGATTTATTTCAAAAATCTCAATAGTATATTCATTCATAAACCAGGTGCGAGGAAGCTATGTGCCGCCCGCATTCACAGACATCATAGTATTGTAAATTATCTTTCAATATAACAAGGAACAACTAAGAGTACACATCATACTGTCGAATACTCGGCAGGCAGTGTTGATGGCATTCAAGTCCTTAACCCTTCTGACCAGCTTTGTTTACATCATCCGCTTCAAGAGTGCTAAGAGGAAACCGCTGCCTCGTTTATGGAAGCCTATAAATCATATTTACAACAGTGACCCACGTTCTTTCGTCGCTGAGCGAAGCTGGGTACCTTCTAACCCTCAAAACTCAGAGGTCATATTGCTTGAATATTAATCACCGGGGAAACCTCCCGCGAGAAAGTAGACTCATAGGAAGTGGGAGGGAGGTAACTCTGGTAACTTAACCAATAAATAACTCTATTTCCCGTTTTCCCCCAAACCAACCACATGTAAACTCGTGAAATTCACGTTTCCTGTTACATGATTCAGGGCGAAACTGTAACAACGTATCCTCATCAAGGAGAACATTTTCCCCGAAGGCTATTTCAATGAAACTATTGTTACTCCCGGAGATCATACGTGTCCGGGTCGGTTGCTGATTTACACTGTAGAAAATAAACAAGACCCCGGAGACTGACTCACCAAGCTACAGTATATATTCCATTTAAAAGGAACTAGAGTCTGATAAAGCGGGGAAGTGAGAACTCAAAGATGAGTTGTTGAATAGAACTCCAAGTAATGTATACAAGTAAAGCAAACAATTTATCCCTCTGCGTTTGAATAGCTTTAAAATGGATAACATACTCGTACCAACTTCGCAGATATGCCATATATGTGTATCTCTTCCTACCAATTCAGGACTTTAGGCGAAAAGAAATTGTTACTACCAATTTCATGGCAAAAATCCGTTCTAAATAATATTCTGCGATTCATGAAAGATTTTGGACTTTTAGCTATTTTTGAAGTTTTTAACCATTTTTCGGTAAATATTAATGCATTTTTATCCATTAATTTTCTAAATTTTAATTTTTAATAATAAAAATCCATCATTTAGTATAAATTCAAAGCAGATTTCAATGAAGAAATCTTTCTAAAACTATTGTTTGAAAATTTTTAGAACCATTGCAATATCTTAATTTTCAACGAAAATTCGCTAAAAAGCATGAAATACCAACGTGATTTGATTTAGTCTGTTTAGTGTATTGACAGACATCAAGTGTAGATAGGTGCATCCTTTCAATAAATTTACCAATATAAGTGGGGATAAGAGTAGAAAGATAAGAGAAATCTAGATGATTAATGAATTCACTCTGTCGGGTTTCAATCCATTTAACGATTGAAGAGTTAATGAGACAATCTCAGACTAAATTGAGATTCGATGATACTTTGGCAAGAGATTCGTTTATGTAATGGGATTTGAATAAATTTCCCTTCCGGGCAGAAAATCACTCAGCTCCTCTCTTTTTTAAGAAAATGCGGGGAGGTGGTAGGGGGATAACCTGGAAAAATCGAGTTAGGGGAGGAACGGCAATGAGTCGTAAAAATAGGAAAGGAACAAAAGGATTGTAGGATAAAAAAAGACAACAAAAAATACGAGAGAGAGAGAAAAGAGAAGTTAACAAAAAGAAGACCAAAGAAAGAATGTCTGCAGCTTATAAGAAAGGAGGGAAAGTCCAGAAAGTAGGTTGGGAGAATGTTGAGGGTGAGGGAATAGGATGAGTGGAGACGGCGAGGGATGGGTTGATCTGAAAGTCATAGCTGGAAGCTTGTTGGCCCTTACGTGACTCGAATAAGGATATACACAAACGATGTCAGAATCATATTTCATCTTTAGGAGTGGGAGGTTTCTTCTAAGGGAAAAGTGTTAATGGTCGGGGTGAAAGCGTCACAGAAGGACACGGCTTTTACAACGCAGGGTTCTAACGTTCACTGGGAAACTCTCGGTGGAACTAGACGTGAAAAAAATGACAAATAAAATAAATACCGGAGACTCGGTCGGTTGTCCGTGTCAGTTCATTTGCTTTGTTCGTTCAATCGCGGTAGTATGGCTCAATGTGCGGAAGATAAAGGAAAGTAAATGGGTGATTGTAAACAATTTGTGGTGGGGATTGTTTGTAATGACGTTGCAACGGTTCACTAGATGTTTGAAAATAAGGTACATTTATATTAAACTAACCGCTCCAGCTCGCTTCGCTCGATTCCACGTCCAGCCGAGGTGGGGGGGGGGGCTTCCCCCCTGGACCATACCCGATGGATTGTATTACAATTGAAACATGTAGGGGATGTGGCACGCTTCGCTCGCTCGGTGTGGCTGTATAGATGCGATAGTCGTTTACTGTCAAGTGGGACTTGTAGAATGGTTGGAAACGGTAGATCACTAAGGGTAGGTTTAGTGTGTGTAGAGGATGTTGCTCGCTGCGCTCGTTTGTGGTGGGTTGTCTCGCTCCCTTCGCAAGCTCTTTGGCTTTTGGTGGAATGAGTAGATGCGATGGGATATAGGCCATTCAGAGTCCGTAGGAAAAACCTCGTTGAAATCCGACTAGTGCGGGAACGTTGCTCGCTTCGCTCGCTTGGTGTGGGATGTATAGATGCGATGGGATACCATCGAGACCTACTGCCGATGTTACAATATGTGAGGCAGTTGTACATACTGCCCACCCAAATTGGCAGACGTTTTTTTCTATTGGGAATAATTATCAAACGCGACACCTTTTGTGGAACATCGAAAAGTGTAGTTTTATGAACATTTCAGTACTAACAGAACTGTCATATGTTGAATGTTTGTACGTATTTGTTTTTCCCGTATATTATTCTGTTGAAGTGTCTTTCAAACGGAGAAATCTGATTTTGCTAGAGGCAAGGATGCAAGGAGTCAGGCGCGAGGAATCGCGTATGATGTGTTCATGTATTTCACGGGGAAGAAGAAAAAGGATAATGCGAAAAATGAAGCGACGGGCGTCTTGGCCCAAACGGTCGGCAATATTGTAAAGGAAGTTGAACGCCAAACTTCATTAGGAATGGAATTTTGTTTTCAATCTTTACTTTTATACCTGTCAACGACTCATTTTCCATTTCGTTGATATCTTGAAAGAACAGCGGCCGCCAAGTGGACTGATAAATCCTGAAAGTAATTTAGTACCTACCTAGGTATAGACATTTTGAAAAATCGGGATGAATGGCGGGAAAACTAAGCAATACGATTACGAGAAAAACGGAAAAAAAACAGGGAATTTCGTGTTACAAATTAGTTCTATATTCTCCGCCAGAATGCAGGGCCGGAGGGCAATATTGCAGGGGCCGCACAATAGGAAAAAAGGACTAATAAATATGTTGACTCCGCTAGGAACCCCGGCCGGATGTTAGTAACTGCCTGCAGCTTAGCACTCAGTCCACTGAACTAAAAATTCCTGTATACGATAAACTCATTACCCGACGTACATCTGGGCTCGTATATTCCTTTCATTGGTCTTTATCCCCCGATACTATCCTTTAGGGTTGATCGAATGGGACGCCGATGTAACTGGAACACCACCAGATTATGATTTTTGAGCCAAATTTCATAAAGCCTGTTCCAGTAGTTTTGGAGAAAATCTTCGGACGGCAAACGGTATACGACGGAAGGACGGATTTCGTTTCCGAATTTGGGATTCTACGCATCTAGAAACGTGAACCAACAATTTTTTTTGGGGTTAGGATTGGGATAGTTGTTACACAACTAGTAATATAATAACAATTATTGTACTACTACTAAATATATCTAATAATCACTGTTTAATTGTAACTCCAAGTTTCGTTCTTCCCAATAGATATAGATTACCATCGGATCTAGTTGTCTTCACAGTCACAATTATTCCTCGGTTTTACAGTTCTTAAGAATCTTTTTCATTTTATACTAGATGAACAATAGGCCACATTCAGAAGACTATCCTCAAGTACTTGACCTAAATTATTATGCCACCCCGTTTCGTGACAAAAGATTTCCTACTATACAAGTTGTTTTCAGGTTATTCTTCCCTCTGAAATAGCTACTCGTATAAAAGCGAACTTGGTAAAAAGATCTCATTTAATTAAATTGAACTAAAATCTATTCAAATTAGAATAAAGAAGGACGAACAAACAGTAGCCCTCTTTTGAAGGTTTTTGAGATAAGGGCTTTAATAATATCATTTTCAAGTCTCATCTTCAACAATTGAGTAAATTTTTGGCTTCACTTAAACTCATAGCTCTGAATAAATACTCTGGTATGCATACGCCAGACAAACGGAAAGATTAAAAATGAATTGTTAGTAAAAGAATGAGTTTATGCAAACAAAACTAATATACCTACAATTGCTCAAGCTGTTTCAATACCAAGTCAAAATAACAATACTTTATAGGTTCTATTCCTATCATTCTAGAAGTTTTCTCAGAGAAACCTTTTGAGACGTGCTCTCATTATGTTCGGAGATATAATAAAATACATCAGCTGCATGTTCGAAGAATTAATTGGCTGTCTCTCTACTATAAATCATCACAATCATCACCAGGTAGGTCGATGAATTTCGCTACCTATTTATATTATATAGATTTACAAAATAGGTGTAGGTTTACTAAAATTACAACAAAAATAAAAAATAACGCTGTGTTTCAACCTGATGTGATGTACTTTATGGAATATAAAATGTTCAAATTATGCAGCATGATCGCATGATTGAATTTTTGTAAACTACAGATTATAATATTTTATTATCTTGAAATTTAAGCACTTTGTTTGGAAAGAAAGTTAGCTATCAGCTTTATGGCGAAAGAACTCGTCCTATAGGTCTAATTATAGGTTCTGCAACTAAAAGAACATTTTGGAGTTTCAAATTTTTTCTTAGTTTTATCGATTTTCAGCAAATATTAATGATATTTAGGTACATTTTCAGCAGAATTTTATACGAAAATCATAGAATGTTTTAGTCCGTTGATGATAAACTTCTCATGACTAAAATTCTGCAATAAAATATAAATTTAACAATTTTAAAATTTATAGCCTTTTTTAAATATGAGCAATTACAGTGCTCAAAAAATGCTTCGCAACAAACTCACCCTTTCCTTTGAAATGCTGTACGACGTCCCAGCGCCCTCGCTATAATGAATGAAATCAAGAAATATATTTGGGTTGTCGTACCGTATCTTTTCCATATTATCCGTTATTATTACCCAGAAGCTAAATCTTATACAGTTTCGAAGAGACTCCTTTTTAAGTTGAGTATCATGGCATGGCAATAAAATAAATCATTATCGAAAGTATTGGTTATTGGAAAGTGGGTTGAGCTCTTCAAACGATTATTATGACTAAGTTTAGTGGCGAAAAAAGAACTTTTCGTCGTCAATGGGTTTCAGGACTAAAGTTCCCTCGTCCTGCGTGACTAGGCGAACCGCTTGCTGTTGAGGTTGTTGGGAAAGTAGGTAACCTCATGCTCATTCTGTGAGTTGGAAGGGGACAGTATCCCTTCCTGTGTAAGTGCCAAGATTGTTTTTTTTTTTTTTTCCAAGTGGTATGAAGAATAGAAAAAGATTCTTAGATATCAACCGATCCAATAAACCGATCTAATATCTTTGAACCTCAAAATTATATTGCCATTATGTGACTTTTTTTCGCTCTTGGCAAAAACAAAGTATGTAGAGATAAGAAAAAACTGTATTTGACACCGAAGAAAATGAGGTATGGCTGAAGTGGTTAAGCCTTAGCAGTTAGAGTTAACTACTACACTCGGCGCATCGAAAATACTACAGGGAAGCTCTCAATGCGACTCATATAGATAGACTTATCAGTGTACGGCAGGTGTGAAGTTTTCACAGGTATCTTTCTGCACGAGTCACATCTGAACAGATAAACACTGTCGTCTTCGTCAATCGAAATTCTTTTTGGTTGCTACTCGTATCACGTCAAAATGATAGGTTTTTTTCGTAGATAGTAAGAATGAGTGTACAGGAGCTCTACATCGGCCAAATCAAATGAGAGAGAGAGAGGAGGACTGAGTACTAAGAGGCAAGTATGTACTGTGACGTTCCCACTACAATGAACGGGTATTTGGTGGAATTCTCGAATGTTCAGTCGAGTTGATGCGGGCGCGCAGCAGTTACCTACCTACTGGCATGTTTGGTGTCACCGTGCAAACTTAACCCCGTAGTCAAAAGTCACCTGGGATCAAGAAATGACTACCAAAAGTTGGTCATCTGCTCTCCAATCTACTACCTCCGTTCGCTGAACATCTCATATCTACCCACTTCATACTTCTTACAAGAATTTATATTTATAATTTATTATTTATTATTAGTAACCGTGAAGACAAGGACTCGACCAGTGTATCGCAGTTTCTCATTAGAAGCCCCTTCGGAAAGGACCAACATCTCAAAGAAGATCCAGTGCGGAATTCCATTACCAGAACTACGCCTGCATATACTTCAACTATACCTACATATCAATCTGACCATTCATCTCCATTACATTCACGCAAGTTGCCTACAAAAGTGTAATAATAAACATTACAACTTTCAACGGCCTCACGAATTCGTTTGTCTTATTTCTATTGACTATTTGTGAATTCTCTCTATCCCCTTGATCGTAGACGTAATAGTCATCCAAAAACGTCACAGTACTAAGAGGAAAGTCCAAATCATCCAACTGACCACGTGATTGCTCTCATTTTCTTCAGAAAACAAGAAAAATGGGTTTATGGTTGAGGTGACGAGTCTAAAATGGTGACTAAGAGAAAGAACAAAATTATCTATAGGCCCTTCCATGAGCCGTCGGTCCTGAGAGCGTAGCAGTGCATCATGTACCTTTCAAACCGCCATTCCTTTTTGAACAAGGTAGTGGTGGGTACGCCAGCATGTATGATGCCAATAATATGTTAATTCAATTATTCTGAAAAAGTTCGTATGAATTCACTTTTTCATTTTTTCTACAAAGTGTTCTCTTTTCTTATTTAAGTGATTTAATTTAATCAATCAAACACTCTTCCCAGATCCTAGATGAGATATATTACTTTCGACTTATCGGCAAAAGCCAATATTGCTGCGATAGCGGGAAAAACGGTGTTTGCTGAAAGAGAGCAAGGAAAAGAAAGAAGAGTACGCTTAAAGTTATCTCGGCACTGGTTACCCAGCACTCTCGACTTCCATCTATTACAGATTATCTCGAGGGAGGGCCAAAGCCCTTCTAATAACGGAGGGAGATCTTAGGAAAGAAATTTGTTCCTCTGAGCGCTTAAACGGAGAATTTATGTAGGTCCTTATCCTCCGAAGAGGGGGCTAGAATGTTTCTATTTTTCTGGGTTATCTACATAAATCGAGTTTACCGAAGAGAACAACAATTGAACAGTAATACAAATTTACTTTTCTTCTATGAACTAATGTTCTATTAGGGCCTTTTAAACCAAATTTGCTATTTGAATGGTGTATCGCCCAATGAATCCACAGAAGTCATTCATGGAATTACGTTACCACCATATAGACATGCTTACATTAGCATATACATGATTTCAAGAAGAAAAATTTCCATCTCCTGGATTTTGACTTGTTGATTATTAATATACACTTTTTCTCCCGATGAATTTATATAGAAATTTTCTGTTCGATGAATAACTTCACCATGCTTTATTTATTTATCTTGTCAATGTGTACTTGAAGTTTTTTAAAGATTCACAAAAATATTATTCATATAATGATCTCTTCAAGAGGTTTCGAAAAAATGGGAAGAATAATGAATGACGTAATTGGGAAAGGACCTCAGCCCCATCCATCTATGAAGTAATTTCCTCTTTTAATTTCTTGATCGTTGGAGGATGAACGGGTGGAATAAAGCAAAACCCACTTGCGTAATCAAACAATCAACAATTTTCTACAGGAAATAAAAAAGCTCAGAACGATATACAACTACACGCAAACATAAATTTTAAACTTTTCCATAGACACGTGCATGAAACTTATCGCAGGAGCTCCCTTTCACGTCATATCCAAACGAATGGCAATAGAGAACTGTTGGGGAAAAGTATTGCGTTGATAGAGCGGGTAGGACGAAACCTAGAAAGCTGAGCCGGCTCGGATAGGGTAGAGTCACGGTCTGTGATGTTGACTCTCAGCTAATCGATAGATGGCAGCCACAGTATTTGAAAAGTCAGTGGCCTTTTGTCGTTGTGTCTTATCCTCAGCTAAAGTGGAATATTCTTCTCATCAAACGACCTAAAAAACAATTTCAAGTTGATGGGAAAGTTAATAATATTCGAATGAATCCTAAATCATGCGAACTTTGTTACATTGCCTATTGCAGTGAAAATAAACCAGAGAGACATTATTTTAAAAATGAAAGAACTTCCCATCTTCACCAACAGTTGAGGCTGAGAATAATCACGTTCCAAATCTGAGTCGGAAGGAAAATTATATTTACGATGACTGCGGGAAAAAATACGGTTCATTTCCTTTCAGAAGTTGAAATAAAAATGATCCGTTATTGGAAATCAAATAGTTTCAATACATCATTTATTTATTTTTTTTTTTTCGTTGTTTCCTTTGCCTTATTTTTTCCGACAACTGAAAAAGAAGAAAAGGAAGATCTTCATTGAGCTGAAACATGATTGAATTGCTGATGTAATTTGTAGGTGTGTTGATCCGAAATTACGATCCTGAAATTTTGAAATCCAGGCATTCGCATGACCATCACATTTAGTCTGTTGTAGGAGTAGCTACACCATCAACCTACAGATGACACCTTTGTATATAGCATCAACAATCCATTTTGCTTCCTCACTACCAAAGATAGGGAAGCTTAGTGTTCTTGATTGAAGTCGAAAAAATGTTTGCCTTCCAACATCAAAATTTCCAATTGCTTTTTGCGTTTCAGAGCTTGCTGATCAATTTTGGTTCCGTGTCTGTCTGTCTGTCTGTGGTAAATACTTGTCACGCCCAAAACTATACCTAGTTTCAGTCCGATTCCCATGAAATTTTCAGGGATTGTGCGGGTCAGCTCCTAGACGGTCTCCTATAACTTTCAAAGCCGTCGAATCAACAGTACCCTGAGCGCATGCGCAAATGTGAATTAATCGTAACGTCGATTTCTTATCATATGTTGGTCCTATTTTGTCCAAACTCGGTAGGTAGTTGGGTATATGTTTTAGAAAAATGACCTGTAAATGATATCGTAATTGGTACAGTAATAACCATTGCGCTTGCGCGAAGGGGGGTGGGGATTGTACAACTTTTATTTTATAAGTTTTGGAGGCATATTAGTTGTTTAAACTGTGAAAATTGTTAAATTCCGATAATTCATTCAGCAGCTGAGTATTATTTAGAAACAGTTTTTTAATCATGGAATTGATAGTTACTTAATTTATTTCCACACACAGCGCTTACATTTTTGAACAATTTTTTATAGAAACATAAAACGAAAATTCGCTCATACGATTATACTGCACAACTGGAATTTTTATTTGATCAGTTATATTTTTTGTCTGCCAACCAATTCTCATTGCTTTACAAGGACTTTAATTTTCGGTTTGAGACTCAATAATTTGCTGAGTTTAAATTCACGTGAAAAAAGTCTAAACCTATGGAAAAGTTGGAAACGTTTAACTCAATTCGGTCTGCTGATTTCGGAGTTGCAAAGCAGTGAGGTCTTCTCCATGTCTACATCTATATTATACTTTAAATGTGTCACCAATGTTATGCTAATAGACCGTGAATAACAACCAAGCAAATAGATCCTATCGGCTTACGAAACAGCGTTAACTGTTAGATACTCCGAGACCTAGCAGTATTTTTTCCGAATCCAATGATTATTGACAAACTGTGTATGGTGGGATATCTACAAGGGAACCCTTTCACGTGGAGACCCCTAATCCATTATCTTCTCATTCCGCACAAAAAGGGAGCGGACCTAATGGGCAGCCACAATAGGGAGAAGAAGAAAGATCTTTTCCTTATTATTGCAAAGGTCTTCAACGGAAAAACCATCTTGCCACCATAAATCCAGATCGAAGAGTTACAATACCTGCAGTGTACTTTTTACTGATTCGTTTGCAACAAAGGGTTGAAAAACATTTGTGTTTTTAATGTATTTAGATTCGAAATATACATATTATAATATGGATGTAGAAAATAATGCAGAGTAATTTTCTGCGCCGAATTTTTAAAGAGAGGTTTATCATCCACCAGTTAAGTTAACTGATTCAAAGTCCTTTATTCACTTCAAATTTGACCAAATTGGTTTTGAGGTGGTGTTCATCCTACAATGCACCGTCGCACACAATATTAGGTACGTACCAATATTATACTAATACTGATAACGTACCTACAGCTTTGATCGATTGAGGTTCCAAGTAGGTTGAATACCCAATCGTCCAAGCACACTTTTCTTTCACGAAAATCAAAGCTAATTTCGGAAATATCAAAAATTGAAATTGACTGAATAAAGTACATAAGTATGAGTTTCCCGGAAAAAACATGGTTTTCATTATAAATTCTGAACAAATCATTATGGAAGACGGATTGGGTTTGAAAGTTTTGCTCCAATTTCGATCTACCGAAAACTATACATACTAAAATTATAATTACCATATTACAATTCTTTACCCAAAAAATTAATTAGTTCACAATCATCCAGATCTACCTTATACATATACTAGAGGCCTGTTAGGGCTTGGAAAGCCCTAATCTAGTCCGTATAGCAGTAGTACCTAACAGGAACTCAGCACATTATAGTAACGATATAAGTCCTACCTATTTGCGGCGTTATGTGACCTGGTGCAAAGCTAAGGCGATGTTATTAAATGATTAAAAAAGAGGAAATACCGATCAAAATGTAAGTAATGTAATAAAATAAATATCACCAATTGAGATGGTCCTTGCCACTATGAGACTAAACAAAAAGTTGAATCGGGGAATTCAGAATTTGGGCATGGTGAGATGATGGTGTAATTCCATCTCGAGTTTTCTTCGTTTCTTTGTAAGCGTGTGAATCTGCGCGTCCGTGTCTTCTATCTCCTTCTTTATGTTGCTGATTGTTTCTTGACCGGTAGTACTCGTAGATGTCGAACTGGTGTTGAGTTGTGTGTAGGAGATCCTACAGCTGTCTTCGTCCTGATGTGTCTGGTACCACTCCAGCAAAGCTCGTGCTTGTTCTGTGTCTGGATTAATTTCGCGTGTTGTGTCCAATTTGTGCATCGAATATATTTTTGAATTTTTTGGTTGTAATGAGGTGTGCTGCCACGATATCATTTGAGTTTCTCGGCGTCAAGCCAAAAACAAATCGGACCGCCTAGAACACGATCAAGATGAGCACAGAGACGAACGGCGACACTTGGGGCCGTCTAACACTGAAATCGGCCCGCGAAGTTCTTCACAATTTCAAAGATCGTTCAGAAATAACTCTCCTAGATGTTAGTAACTACACTACGTTTCTTACTTACCGTGGCAACTGTTGTTACTGCCACAGCCTAATAAACAGAGAGTCTCCCTATCAAATTTCAATTTCCTACAGTGAACAGGAAAGAATTTAGCTCACTCAGCTGATCAGAAAAGACCCCATCACTTCACTCGTCTCTTAATGTCGCAGATAGTCTTCCTATCAAATTTCAACTTCCTATAGTGAACAGGAAAGGATTTAGCTCACTCAGCTGGTCAGAAAAGACCCCATCACTTCACCCGTCTCTTAATATCCCAGAGAGCCTCTACATCAAATTTCAACTTCCTACAGTGAACAGGAAAGGATTTAGTTCACTCAGCTGATCAGAAAAGACCCCATCACTTCACTCGTCTCGTAATGTCCCAGAGAGTCTCCCTATCAAATTTCAACACCCTACAGTGAACAGGAAAGAATTTAGCTCACTCAGCTGATCAGAAAAGACCCCATCACTTCACTCGTCTCGTGATGTCCCAGAGATTCTATCTAGGTATCAAATTTCAACTTCCTACAGTGAACAGGAAAGGATTTAGCTCACTCAGCTGATCAGAAAAGACCCCATCACTTCACTCGTCTCTTAATGTCCCAGAAAGTCTCCCTATCAAATTTCAACTTCCTACAGTAAACAGGAAAGGATTTAGCTCACTCAGCTGATCAGAAAAGACCCCATCACTACGTTTCTTACTTACCGACACTTTTGCAACAAACTTGGGGCCGTGCTGATTCGGAATTATACATAAAGTCTGCTAAGTTCTTCAGTTTAAATTTCTTCGTTCAGAAATAACTCTCCTAGATGTTAGTAACTACACTACGTTTCTTACCGTGAATTGATAGCAACTGTTGTTACTGCCACAGCCTAATAAACAACTCTCGTTGATAAGGACCGCCTAGAACACGATCAAGGCGGGTATAGAGACGAACGGCGACACTTTTGCAACAAACTTGGGGCCGTGCTGATTCGAATGAGCAGTCTAACACTAAAATCGGACCGCGAAGTTCTTCACAATTTCAAAGACGGTTCGGAATTATATATAAAGATAATCCCAATGAACATTATCACTCCCAACCCATTGGTAGCTGTTGTGCATGCGCAAACAACTTCTATGATGCACCGTCGACTAATAGACCGATTTGGTAATTTTACGCAAAATCCTGATTTGCGACTACACTTAACCATATGAACCCGCTATGGAATCTTTTAAGAGTAGGTACATAAAACATTTCATTGATCTATACATTCATGTTACGGATACAAGGAAGCTATGACGTGCCACAGCCAACTTATCAGACTTGTTTTTACTTTTTTGAGACATTGTACGATGAAATTAAATTAGAAAGAGAATTATTGGAAATCGGTACGCAAATCCAAATTTACCTAGTTTTCTGAGCGTACCATCAACAGCCATGCTCGTGTATCACAAGTACGTATCGGGCAACTTTCCATTCAACGTTGGAGGCACCTTTGTAAATCACCTATATGGAATGAAGGATTCTATTCAATCTCCAACTCGCAGAAAGTGACCAGGACACAAAGAGCTGGGAAATTTTCACTGCACGGTTCCATAGGGCATAGAGAGGGGGGAGTGAAAAAAATTGAACGGTCCGTGCCTTTTGTCATGCCATAAATTCGACGGAAAACGGGATAGATGACGGGCGGGTGGATTCCCAACCAATCAATCATTGGCTCTATTTTAGCAAAAGGATGGAAGGACAGGTTCAATCGTACTCAATAAATATTCAGAGTTCTGACTGTTGTTCTCGATTGATGAACACCATGACCACGAATGCTGTGACCGATACAACTTTGGCTAAACAGTAACGAATCAAATATTCTGTACAACTTGAATTCCAAAAAAATACGTCAGAGATGTGTTGATCGTTTTTCCACATTCTTAAAATTATGTAAAAGTGTATTATGTCACTAGTCCGCTTCTAGGTTTTGGATTTTACCAATTTTGAAATAAAGATACTCTGCATTCAATGATCTACAATAGCAATTACAAAGAAAAAAATGTTTTTCATCCTCGGTATTGATAGGGTTAAGTTTCCAGGTTGGTACTTAAAAACCGCGCACAACTTTATCTTTCGTTCTATTGTCTAGAACATTAATAAATATCTGATTCTGAAGATCTGCACAGTGTCTCTATTTCTCTCTAGAGCGGTGTAAAAGGTTAAACCCATGAGGTTACATTTTCAAATATCCATTAAGTACTCGCAAACATTCTGGAGAAGAGTAGTTTTCCCTAAACGTATCCAAATTAGTTTTCAACTCTGTAATTTAAATTAGATCTTTAAGAACGATGTAGGACAAAGTTTCTTATGCCTACTTGTCCAAGTTCATGTTAAATAGTGCTACGATCACAGTTAGCTCTCCATAATGGCCAGAAGGTTGGCATGGAAAACAGTCAAAGTCCATGAATTGTTGGAAGCTGTGGAATAGAAGAAACTTTATATTTAGATTATATATAGAATATATCCATATCTTCTATATATATATATACATAAATATAAATATATATATATATATATATATATATATATATATATATATATATATATATATATATATATATATATATATATATATATATATATATATAGAATATACATCCTTCAAGTTCCTACAATAGCCAAGTTATTCGACGGTACAATGGTGGTTTACAATAATGATCAATACTCATACAATTAAACTGGTAAACGGGTTTTCCAATAAAAATCACACCTGTGCCGCAAACTGGTTTTTTTTTTTTTTTTTTTTTTTTTTTTAAGAAATGTTTATTGTGGAAGCCATTATCAATTATTATTAGAATATTAGAATGGTATGTATACATATATACAACGTAAAATAACCACATTTAACGTTAGTTTGCCTAAACTAGATCAAAATAAATGTGTTAAGGAGATCGACCTAATGGGTTAGACGGTTAGTCGCCGTACCATTTTCTCTTTAACCTTTGATGGTTTCTGGATGCTCAAGGTCAATTTTTCACGTATTACAGGTATATTCATATAAATTTCTAACACATATCTATAGACCAGTCAGGGGGCTCCCGTATTTAAATGAAATACTATATTCTGGAGTGTATGCATTTCATTAATGGGAGGACCTGTTGCTGGGATCCAGATTCACAAGCATATTACCAAATGGGACACACAAGTGCAAGGTAGAGGAAATTTTTATACGAAAAAGAATGATCTCGATATGGGATGGAGCTAATGATCCATTTTCGTAATTAAAATTTGTTCTAGAATCGAATGTTAGTCTCTCTAACTGTTTCTATCATACCAATATCCGTATCACAAAGTGTAAAAATCTAATAATTCGGTTTAATGTAAATCATATTTTGAATGAATATTCTTTGAATGTGTCCATTCTAATACATTAATAGATGTAGAAAGATAAATAAACATTGAAAAAGTAATTATTGCGATTTCCAAATAGCATGGTAGTAGCTAGTATCACATCGATATGGAGCAGAGAAGATAAAATGATTAGATTGGATGAATGTGCAAAATAATCTATTGGAGGTTTAACTAATAACACCAATAAGTAACACTAGGCCAAGAAAACCCGAGAAGAGAACCAAAAGCGAAACACTGAGATATAGAGACTTGATTTTGGCCACCAATTGTCACTGTAAGTCAAAATGAGAGCAATAAAATTGTGATCCCTTCGTTTCCTGCAGCTGTAAAGATAAGCAACGGAACAATAATTTCAAGTCCTTAAGTAAACTGAATGTCCTTACATTGGAACGTGGCCTATGATGGTAGATACACAGTTCTGTTTAGCAGCATAAAACTTAAGGGGGTAGCTATGGAGAATGTTAGTACTCTAGCCTATTCGTTGACTTTATTAGACCACTTGGAGTAGGAAACCGGTCTTCACTGACCCATCTTCAACAGAGTTAGCGACATCCACATCCAGGTTACAGTTCTACTAGACGGTCGCCGGAGGGCAATAGAGTGGCCCCCCTAGAAGTTGGCTCGAAGCCATGTCTGGAAAGTGCCGGGCAATATGTCATAAACTAGTAACATTTGAGGTCAGGGCGAGGAATGACTTCTCCCGTTTTCATTTGAATCGACTTTTTGGCGCGTTCGCAAGAAAAACATCCCTGTTCATCCCTAATTTTTCTCGCACGGCGTGAAAAAAAAAAGCTTGTAAAGGAAAACAAACGAGGCGGGATTATACATCCGACAGTAAAATTCCGAAGACGTAACTGATAACCTAAGAGATACAGTACGGACTGCTTGGGAACTAAAATAGCTTGGTCACAGGAACCGTTCATTAAGTGGGGTTATAGCAACCAAAATCGATGTTAGGTAAGACATTCTAAGAACGTGCTGCGAAATTTGTACGTGACGTCAACGCACAGCCTGGATGCTCTCAAATCCAAGGCATTGATAACGTAATATAGATGCCATAAATGAATATGGAAGCATCAGACTATTGGGTTTGTTCGAAAGACTGTACATAAAAATAATCTAGAGAAAAATATACAAGTCATTTAAAAAATATGATTTCAAAATAATGAGCAAATCTGAGTCTGATAAATCATAATAAAGGAAGGCAATGAAGATTAATTACAATACTATTGTACTACAAAACTGATTGGCGAAAATGCGTACATGGCAGTTGGTTGATGGAAAGTTTAACACAAAAATCAAAAGAGCTCTTGTTTAAAATCTTTCCATTGATTTGGAGCTGAAATGAGTTCCAGTACCTTCAAAGGACTCGCTCCGGATATTTGCATCGCATCAAAAGTAATAGAGAGCTGTCAATCCGAAAAATTCAAAGGGAACCAAAATCATATCGTTGGCGAGGCTCCCTATGACCGTTCAATACCCCAGAGTGAAAAAAAGAGAACTGACCTCACGCAGCTGATTGTAATAATGGACGAACATGTACAAGCTATTACACATACATGATAAAGTTCAATGAAAAGTTGAAAATTCAGAAAATTTAGAAAGGTAGCCGTAGCGAGCTGGAAGTTATGATGTCACAAAGTTGGGAAATCTAAATACAATATATTTGTCTTCAGTTGTGAGATTAATAAATTATGAAAATAATGTTGAAACTGATCAATCACACAGGTGTTTGATGAATCTGTTTAATTTGTTTTCAGTAGAGAAGTCGTGTTAAAGACGTAAATGAGTCTTATTTTTCAATAAAAACCAAATAAATGAATAGGTAAATAGAGTTGTGAAAGTACAAAAATACAAGTTCCTATCAAAGCGGCAAGATACCTCTTTACATCCCGGATTTATGGGTAAGCCAAAGATATCATTATAACGACATCGGCCTTATACCATTATTAGCAGCAAAGCATTTCACCAACAATAATAACTAATTCGCAATTGAAGAATGAACATTATAACAACTCTTCAT
The DNA here is from genome assembly GCA_030762985.1 of Adelphocoris suturalis. Taxonomy (NCBI): domain Eukaryota; kingdom Metazoa; phylum Arthropoda; class Insecta; order Hemiptera; family Miridae; genus Adelphocoris; species Adelphocoris suturalis. Next base: position 36,902,352 of record CM061046.1, read on the forward strand.
TAGAGAACACTATGTTTCAGATCATGCAGCATGAAAATATAAAAAGTGACGATGACGAATAGCAAAAAGAACAAGGCTCAATAATTTAGAAATTTTCATTGCGACTATTTCAGGTTACTCCTTGTAAAGGAGAGTGTGAGAAGAAAATAACATTGATGATGCTTAAAAGCTATACATAATTTTTTCTGCCATGTCTAGGACATACGAAAATTATAATCATGCCAATAAGCGCTTCAGTAGCTAAACGTTTAGACCTGCTACCTTCCTATCTTACTTTTGCCAACCGTACATTTACCTTTACATATAACCTTCTAGAAAGCTAACAATTTTCGCTAAAACTGAAACAATAACCTACTAAACTAAACTGTTAATCTTGTTCAACAATGTTAAACTAAACTGTTTGGTCTCTTAGGCTACTGAGATTTGTTTGTATCAACATCAATCATGTAAAGTAAATTATGCCTAATGACTAACATCGAATATCCTAACAGTGAGTGTCAAATTTAACTACCATGTATTTCCTCTCCGTTTCGTTGAACAGATATTTTCATAATTGACAGTAGGCACTATATTTTCCAATAATAATTACGTGATATTATACACCTAAAACTACACTAGAATAATGACAAAAACCAACGTCTAATGGAAGAGATTCAGGTACAAAAACTCAAACCGCAACTTTTGTAAGTTAGGTACCACGTACCGAGTATATGTGACTTCCGTATCTCTCAGAGGTGGAACGACGTCGGTGGCTGACGAAACTGTTTAAACAGAACAATCAAAGTGTCGAACTAGTTGGTTCAAGGAAGAACGATGGACGGAAGGGAGGTGCCGGATGTGGACCATTAACACTAACTACCCCATCAGCTCCAAGTTTCTTCATCAAAGCGTTTACTGGCCAAGGCTTTATCACTACCATAAAACCAATTGACCACCAGACACATGAAAATATAAATAGTTGAAGTTGAAATTGGGGGACACTTAGTTTCTTACGAGGTGCTTCCAAAACTGTATTATAATAAAAAGGGTAGGTTTATCACTGCATTAATTTAAACGGTACTCTTTAGAGAAACCGTATTCTAGGACGACAACGGAATTGGAGCAAACGTGTTGGTCGAGAGCGGAAAGGAATATTACACCAAAGAACTGAGGTCGTAGGTTTAAATCCAAGTGCGAGAAGATTATTTTTATTATTTATTATAAAATTATTTGAAAACAAATTTAATAAGCATTTTCACCAACATTTATACTGCAATTTATCCAAACATTTTTAAACAACTGCATCTTAGGTACCTATATACAATATTCAGATTGCCATCCGCCCGAATCCGATGGATGCGGCACAAATACCAAGATCAATCAGGTCATCGGTTGGTTGTCCATCTTGGGTTACTAAACTACTGCCTCTTATGATTCAAAACCCGCCGATGACTAATACTATAGATTTAGGACAATACCACCGATCACTCAGAACCACTCATCAACACATACAAAAAGTCTAGCGAACTTACCCAAGTGGCCACTGGGTCATTTTATCGGTTTGGATGGGGGAGTGTTCCCCTGGAAGTTATGTTATTATAGTATATATTGTTAAGTTACTACTTAAGTTAAACTGAGACGTAAAGTAGCGTTTCGTGGCAAAATGAACCCAAGTATTGGTTTAGGTAGATCTCAAAAGTCAGCGACCAGTGCACCATGAATATACTATTCATTCGGTATTAGTAGCTGAACATAAGTAAGAAGTATATCAAAACACGTATCACAGCAACCAACTTTAACGTAGTAATGAGCTACATACAGCGTACAGGAGAACCGATGGTCATTCCCAACGTTGCTTCACTTGGATGAATAAAAGAAGTTTGTAAACGTTTGTGTCCATTGAGTGAGAAGTGCGTTTGCCGAGTGAAGTATTTACCTCAGTTGTTGAAGCCATTTTCAGGAGGGAATCCAACCACATACTCAATTGATTTGTCTGGGCAGCTACCAGGTCGAAGGGGAACAACGGCCTAAACTTAAATCCTGTACATTTCAGTTACTATGCGAGAGGAAAAGGTGTGGGTGTTTGACTTCCGTTGCATTTAAAGGCTCGTATAAATACAGTTCGGATCCAATCATAGCAGTACAGATTCAGAAGTTTGACCTCAATCTCAATACCTAGATCTTATCCCGTCCTTTGAAATTCGAATGCCCATGATACATACATTAGTACGAAGTAAATAGGTTTCAAATTAACCTGAATGATTTTGTCGCACAACTGTACCGTTCTTGATCTCGAGAATCATTTATGTGATCCTAAATTTTTCAACAAAAGGACGTTTTCCAAGAACAGATAATATTGTCTGAAATGACATAAATATGAATTTATGAGATAGATTGTAGGTTGAACCGAAACGGATTTCAATTGTGTTTGAAAATGTCCTCTAGATTTTTTGTATAAACAGCAATGTTTACAGGTTTCAGTTCTGCTTGCATCACTTCTTACTGTTGAGCTTGCGGTTCAGTTAGGCTTACATGCACCCAAATGTGTTGGGTTTATCATGCAAGCCTGCCTGAAATGCAAGTTCAACAGTAAGAAGTGACATAAGCAGAACTGAAACCTATGAACATTGGAACCACAAATTTAGGAATAATTTCCAGATATAGACCAAATTTGCGTACAAAAAAAATTTATCAAGTAGGAGCTTATATGTTAAATATTATTTGTCTTTGACGCGAACATTTCTGTTAAATAGTGACACTTCAATTAATTCAGTTATAATGATTCTATCATATCATGATTTTGTCAAATCGAACGGAACCTTGCATACGATATGAGTTTTTTTTCCCGCAGACAGCTAGCGGTCTAGATCGATGAGGGAGACTGCAGACGGAGTGGTAGCGAAGGACCGGAGATTCTGAGCACGTACCAACCAACGCCCCAATTCAGTGGCCCAAGAAAACGACTCTATTTCAATTAGCGCTTTACAGCGCCTGGGTTGGGGAGGCTCAGTGTTTTCCATTGTACCTCCAGTACTCTATGCAGCTCACTTATCTCCATTACGGAAAAGAACTGGCCCACTTCACAGCATCGCCCCCTTTTCTTCTCTTGTTCAAGGGTTTCAACGATTGCCTATTGCGGGCGTAGTTGGCTTTTCACTTTACTAGGATTAGAACACGTACGAATGGATGATCACCCGACGCAAATAGTGTTGCCGCTTGCCAACTTGGATCGCTAGTTCGCAGGAGTATGGATTATATTAGTATGAGTTCCTATTACGAACTGCCATCACCAAATTGTGAAAAGTTCGCACCATTTCCTAATTCGACGCTCTAGAATAATCCATCTTACACGAGTGTTTCCTATCCACTGGGGCTCATATTTTACAATGGTGAATAAAATTTCATCATTCTTCGAATCCATAATACGACAGAAGGGTTGTGCTCACTTGTTACCATGGATTGTAGTCATTTTTTGCTTAAACCCTTGAACTCCATATGCATTTCAACACCTCCGCATGACAGGATGAGATAAGGTTATTGTTTGTTACTGATGATGATGTAACCATCGTAATCTACCTAACATCATAACTCTTACTTACTTATAACTTTATAACATTATAACCCTTACTTACTTAACCTAACATTATAATTTTTTCACATTCTTAGTTGTATTACTTTATTTTTGGGTTTTTTTTTTTTTTTTTTCAACCAATTTGGGGGCTGAACAGTGGTCATCACTGTGCCCCTCATTTTTTCCACTCTGAGTTGCCAGTGGAGTCCATGATGGCGCTCCTTTTTGGTCAAGGATGTCAGCATGGCTCCCCTTAGAATCGTGCCACTTCCAGTGTCCCTTTGGACACCTTGTTCAATGCCGCTAATGACCCTTTTGGTTGAACGTGCGGCTTAAACCTCAACAACAACAACAAAAAATTGTAACTCTTTATTTTCGTGGAAATATACATCATTTTTCATTAATCAGTTTTCTTGATCGAAATGGATTTACACGACTTTGTCGCAAATGATTTAGTTCGTTTCATTTACTTATTTATATTTTATTATATATGTTGCTTGTTTTAGTTTAGTCTAGTTTTAGTTTGTAGTATAAGTGGAAATTTCGTACTGTATATCATTATTGTTTCTGTTCTTAACCACTCGAAGGCGCGCAAACGGGTCGACTGGGTCGGATCAGAAGTGGACAGGAGATCTCATCCTAGGAGGAACTTGCACACTTTGCAGAATTTAAAAGTCGATGGGATTTATTGGTGAATGACGGAATGATTGTCTTTCGTTAGAAGTATCCATGATTTTTATGAAAATAATTAAATCCTGTTCATCCAGAATAAGCTATCACTGTATAACAAGGTTCTTAAACCCGTCTGGACTTTGGAGCCCAACTGTGGAGTTGTACGGCTCAATCAAACCAAGGCATCTTCCAACGATTCCAGAATAATGTACTACGAAATAATATTAATGCACCATGGTACTTCCAAAATTAACGTCTCCATTACAAACTACAAGGCAAAACTGTTATAAAGGCTATACAGCGACAAGCTGTGAGTCATCTTCATCGACTAAGATATCACGTCAACGTGGAAGCTGTCCGTCTACTTGACGCAAATGATTTCACAAGAAGACTTAAGCGTACCAAGCTACTTGATCTTGCCTACTTGTCAAGCAGTGAAGTGAAGAATCTGTCACCATAAACAAAACTTAGTGAAGTATCTTAGTTTTCAATACTTAATTTATCTGCATTTTCAAAATAATGTTGTTAATAAGTTATTACTTGGTGGAATAAAAAATTTTAAAACAAACATTTATATTACCTCTCCTGCAAGGCGTACGGTGATACTGTGTCGCCCAACCTTGCCATCCTACACTGGAAGTGTACAGTGGTACTTCCACCACAGTTGAAGTAAAAACCCATCTCGGTATAAGATGACATTTCTTCGCCGGCCTAATCTCTTTCAAGCTCCTTCACATACCCACCTCACCCCTCATATCACTATAAAATCTAAGTTGAGGCATTTAGAAGCTAGCTAGTCAGTTCAAACATAAAATATTAGATAGACCAGATTTATTATCAGTTCTAATTAATAATTCTTCAATGAAATTTGAATAACTTATTGAACATCCATCCAATCAACTTATTCAACTAGCTGTATACAACGAGTGTGGTGGATCCGAAGATGCTATGTGCTAGCCCCAACTTGGTAGACTTTGTCTTATGATAATAATAACAATTATTATTATAATTTTAAACAAATAATAATGGATAAAAAATAAAAGTATCTTCTATAATTCAGGGTTTGTGGGATTCAGAGAAGGGGAAGTTTTTTGATATGCGCATATAAATGCCAACGCCCCTTCGTATCGAACTCTAAACTGGGCGATCATTTCGAGTCCGAGAAACACCACAAATATAACCTGAAATATAGCCTTCGGGGTTCGTTCACATCCCTAGTTATTTCCTGGGATGGAGCCATACATAGGGAATATGACGTTTTCAACCGTCACCTAGCAGGAGATGGAATTGATAAGTGGTCAGATCCTTTTCACACATACTTGGATGGGTGAATGTGAAAACTTAGCTTTCAGTAGTAAGGAAGGTCTTTACAAGGCTATGTGGGACTAGGAAGAAAATAACTCCCTAGGATTGGAAGATGGAGTTGTATTACCGCGGTGTGACAGCCAGCCCTTCGAAAGCCACGAATAAAGAAGAAAAAAGATCAGTAGAGAAAATAATTAGTAACGCTAGGAAAAGAAGTATGCAAATTAGGTAGGTGGAAATGTAGATAATTTATTTATTTCTTTAAATTATCCTCAATAATATATTGTGACTAAAAATGTACTGTTTTGTCGATTTTATCTAGAATCAGTGGCTTAGCATGAGATATTTGATTTATAACACCACGAGAAACCTCCTTTTTACAATCAACGGATACAGTCTCCATAACTATTAATACGACGCAATCAAGCATTCAAAATAAGACTTCCAGACAAGCATCTAAGAGAAACTCCTCAGATAAACCGGAAAAGTCTGGCACTATTAAGGGTTAGCCTCTTTGAGATAATTGCGTAGACGAGGAGAAAGGGCGTCCTATGTCACTCCAGGGGCGGGTTTAATGACGTCCTCTCAGACACTTGCCCTTTCCAGCCACTGACTCTTATTTTGCAACCTATTTTTTTTTGTTCCTCTCAGAGAATTCAGTCATTCATTCAATTTTTCGTGAATTTCAGCTTTCACTTTGACACTGATTGCGATTTTCCAGGACGTTATCTGTAAAAACCCTCACACCAGTCTCTTTTTTTTTCTTCGGCAGACATTATTCTACGGACGATAACCAGAAATGCCAGTACTACAATAATTAAACATTGGACATTCGCCAAATTATGTATTTGTAAATGTCATGATACGTGATATCATCGTACAGCATGTAAATAGTGAATATCATGTTACAGGTTCATAGTTTACTAGTCACGTGAATTCCAAATGCTGGATAAGATACAAAGCCGAAATTATTTGAGATAACAGAACGAATATGTGATGCAAGTGTTTATTGATCAAGTTTGTTATCTGCCAACACCATTGATCGAAAGAGTTGACATTACGTTAAAACTTTAATATGTTTCAAAGGATTTACAAACGAGTTCTGCTCATGAACTGTAGCACTTCCCAACACTACCCACCGACTATTAAAACATCTATGCTATACCGTGTTGAGTATTAGTGATGGATTCGCTGAAATCTCAGAGATTCCCTCGTATCACAACCTAGGTGAGCAACCTAGTAAATAAGCCAGCAACTCGTGATGGACGTGTAAGCAGGCTTCGATAGAGTATGCTGTGGGCTGCCAGAATGAAGTACGGAATGTGATGGGCGGAATTGATGGGAAACGCCTGGGGAAACTACATCAATGAGCCCGTCATAGTCCAGACATCGGGTACAGACACTGGCCTGCGTTGTGACCTGTCATAACGGGGAATGTGGAAACCATAGAGAGACGCATTGTTTGGCATCCCCGTTACTTGGATAATGTGGATATGAAGCACCGTGGACTCTGACTTCTAAAGGAAATAAATGTCTATAATCCAGCCGGTGACATGACTCACGTAAGCCATCTCCTTGGTTCCGGTTCACCATTGAAGGTCTATCACCTTCTAAGGACATCCACCATTAAGTCCGGTGAACATCCTTATAGGATAAATATGCCAAATAGATCACCAGAATTTTGGTAATTTTCTCATATGTACAACGAATTTGATAATTTTTAAATTGGACAAACTCTTCTCCGAGAGATTGATGATTATTAATCCCTGGGTTCCAATTATACAACGTTTTGATCCCATTTGGCTTCGTTCTTGATTTCTCGTCTACCGTAAAATCACAATTTTTACTCAGTTGGTTTGAGAGTTCCACTGTTTACCCAAATAAGCCAAATTCCGCGTTGAAAACTTAACAGAGGTCTTCGTAATTTATTTTGCTCTTCCGATATATTAGGTATGGCTAAACTGAATGGAGAGCTTGATTTACTTTTCAGCTCCGATAGCTCTATTTATGCAATTGTTCTTGGATTTTTGATTTCGACGCAAATAATGTTGCACCTACTAACACATTTTTTTCTCGAGTTCCATTTTCGACTACTCTTGTCGGAGAGTTCCATTTTTACACAGTTTATCGTTATGGGATAGTATAATTATTCACCACCAATGATATTAGCTATTCAATCATTATCTCGCTTCTCGTAAATAACAACGAGTAGATATAAACTATTGTTCCTTTTTTCACAATCTCAAAACGATAATTAAATTGAACTTATCTGTTTTCATTCAGTTGGTAACGTAGACATTACTAGGATGTAAATCGTTTGTGACTGAGGGAAATTAAACGACGTCTCAATATAGCTGCTATCGTGTAGGAGAGTGATGTAAATGATAAAGGGAGGGGCCTAGGGAAATCAAAGTAGCCTGCAGAAATATCCGTGATGCGAGATATTCAATAATACCCACATTGAGAAAATTTGTCTGGTACTGAATTTGGACAGAGACGCAATGCACACAGACTAACTGCAAATTAGATATTGAAAACAACAAGTTTTTCCGGATAGTTTCGCTATTTGAGAGCATATGCAATAAAGGTATAAATATCGCCATTTAAATTAGCGTTATCAACGTATTCATTTTATATTTTCGAATTAAAGTAGATTCTATTCGAAGAAAATTGATACCGTCCGCACTGTCTTACGTTGAGTAGTTTTCTTTCTATGATGTTTCAAAGGTGACGTCACACTGGGTGGCAGGGGGGTTCCGTATAGGTAGGAGGGGCGCTTTGACGTGACAAGTGTGCGAAACTGTGAATAAATAATCATAGAAAGAAAACTACTCATCGTGTAAGAGAGTGCAGTTGATGCCAAACGTCTTAGGATCTTCTTCCATTTAAAAAATAAATACCTACTTGAAATACCTTTTTCGCACCCATGGGTAACGCTCATTGCACTGTATGCTGTGTAATACTCGAAGGTTTCACCTAAAGCGATAAAAATTTAGTACTTTAATTGTATAGTTACCGATTTCATGTTAGGTTTTAGAGCATTCTTTTGAGATTACATCAAAGAATATTACTACAACACCAAGGGAAGGACCCTTACAGGCAACTACAAACTGTATACTGATTGGCTGAAATAAATCATCAGTGAAGTTACTATGATCTCGTTGTTCAATTTGAAATTAGGCGGAAGGGGCACTGTAGCTATGCAAATGTGAAATCCTTGCAACAAGCATTAATCCTAAAGTAATAATTTGATGTTGATAGAAGGGAATGTGCGGGTTAGACTAAGATAGTTTTCAATCAATTTTAGCCATCAAAGGCAATTAGTTTTCACTACGTATGCGCAGACGTGAATGCCATCAAGATTCCTTTCCTCAACGAATATTTGTCTGATCTCGCTCAAATAGAACGATTTAATGACTTCACGTCACGGTTTAATATTGCAAATAATCGAACGAAGAGATAAAAGGTAAAACACTTGATCAATTAATATGAGCCGTTATTATAAACGTAATAATTTTCGCTCCAAAATCAACATTCAATGGAACTTCCATCTGTCCAATTAAGTAGGACTTAGAAAACTTCGATAATTTCCTATTACAATAATAGAAAATTAACGAAACCCCGAGTTCCACACAATATAACGAACTGTAAACGTTTGGAATCCGCGTTGTCGATTGGCAGACGCGGCGAAGTTACGGAATATGTGTTTGTATCCACACACACGCGAAACCCAGAACGTAGCGATAGTACGAGTATGATTAGCAAACAAACCGAGGAACACCAGAGGGCGAAGCTTCCCGAATGGCTAATCGGATTTATAAACAGACAGGCTCCGATTGTAACCCCTACCAAACCGTCTAGTCTGCCTACTTACGACTGTTCTCAATGGGATTATAAATAATTCTTCAATGGATGTTGACTTTCGTAAGTTTGTGAGCTAATGTGAGAGCAAAGCATTTGTGAGAAGTTCTACTTTCCTCCATCATTCTAATATTATTACTAGACGCATAATTGCCATACGAACTTACCACACAGATACATGATGTAAACACTGATTGTTTGCGCTTACATTCATTTTCGACTCCAATTAAATCATAATTCAAATAACATCATCCAAACACCACAAACCGTCACATTTAATATTTATACTTAATTCATAATAATAATTTTCACGTGCTTTCTCGTAATTATTTATCACTTTTATATCCTTGCAATAGTGACCACAAATCACCTACCTTCTTCTTATTGTTATCGTTGTTAGTTATTGCTAACCAGCATGAACTGCTGACGGACACAATGTTTCTTAGAAAGGTACCTACTCTCATGGAGCCGTCTTACCTAATTTACTCCATGTTCCATGCTCACAACATTTATCATCCTTTTTTTTTTTTTTTTTTGGAAATCCGCCCTATTTTTTGCTTTCTTGGCAATTTAATTAATTATTGCTGGATTTAGTCTAGTTTCCTATGGACTCAAATTTTGCGTGTTCAGAAACAATTTTTTACTAACTGAGCTAAAACTGCAATGCTACCATTTTCAATTTGAAGCGAGATGAGAAAAGCCATTCTACCACTGTGATTCATGCTGTTTCTAGCTCCTTCTGCTATCTACCATTTCACATTTTTATATCTGCAATTATCACCAGTTATTATAGGCCATCATCCCCTGAGTTATTGGTATATAGTTACACTAAATTCCTGTGTAAATTTTGAGAATCATCTTTTCTGAATGCAATTTCTCGACATAACCTGAACCTGGGTTGGTTGTTCACAGAGGCTGTGTGGAAATAGGTCTTTAAAAATCCGTTATTGGCCATTGTTCTGCCTTCAATTGAAGGCCATTGGCCTTGAATTTCTGCTGCTACGGGGTAGATCTCTACCCTTGGTGACGATTTAGTGCCTACAGGGACTTTGCTTTACCATCACATAATAATTTATTTTAATTATTTTTTTATAATTTCTCAGGGCTATCGTATTTTATCTAAGGTAAGCCTAAGCAAATAAATGTGAAAATTGACCATGGAAAATATTATTTGTAAAATTGAGGAAATTGTGGTTTCTTCAACGCCCCTTACCTAAACCAAGGTAACCCAACATTTTTATCTTAGCCTATTGATTCAAAAGAAGCGCCAAAATCCCAGATTTTCTAGGATCGAGGGATCAAGTCAATTCTATTTTCAAGCATATATATATTCACCAGTAGGTATATATCTACCTATGAATCATAGTGAGATATTTATTAGTGATGCATCAGATAGTCGGTAATCATAAACATTAAGGTTGATTTACACGTTGATTTCAAAGTCAACCCTGTCACATTAGCCTGAGAATGGCCGATCCATCGACCACATCAAACGACAAATAGACTAAAAGAAATACACTGCGATCGTAGGAATAGGAAGGCGAAAGAGAGAATTAGCATTCCAACAACTCAAAGATATAAGAGGATTGGTAACTGAAGAAAGTAGGATTAAAAAACGGAGTACTAATAAAATAACTAAAAACCACCACCACCAACGCCATTACCTACACCTGATAGTTTTCATTATTATTAATAAACTATGAGGTGGTAAATAAAAATCATATATAACAACAGGAAAAAAATATAAGCAGTGATTTTTCGAGCATGTTAGTATTCGTGTGAGTGAGTTACTATTCGTGAATACAAAATGCATGTACCCATATGCATACCCAAATTTATATCTTCAGCGAACAGTCAGAATGACTCTAGAAGCTTCTTTTACTGATTAAGCCACAATCAGGGGGATAAATCGCTATTCTGTTCATAACATTGGTACCAAAAATCGAATTTTGATTTTTAAACCGAAAAAATAGCCAGAGGCAACTACTGTAATTATTCAAACCGTGATTTTACGCACACAGCCCCTATTCGGAGATTCCTGTAATATATTATCCAAGCAGAAATGAAAGAGGGCTCAATCAATGCTTTTCTAAATACCTCTCCTATCCACAGAAGCATCCACTCCATTCATCACTTTCCTCACGTTTATGGACAGCCGCCCGCACTACAAACAAATCAAAGAGAGTTGGAAATTGTTCCAAAAAGTGATTCACGAAGTGATTAATAGTCTTTCATGACAGGTAAACTTCGATAAGTCCAATGAATGATGTATCAAGTTGAATCGTCCAAAGGAATTTCAATGAAGAGGAGCCCCTCGATTGATAACCATAAACGACAGAAACAGAAAACAATGATTTTGAATCGCTGGACCGAATCCATAATAATATAATTCTGTAAACGGTTACACATATCAGACAGCCCTTTCAACATATCACAAGTCTGCAACGGCATATACAAAGTGTATCTAGTTTAAAACGATATTAAAAGACTGCCCGAGATTGATTTTAAAAACTCGACGGTCGATGATAAAACCAAATTTCAACTACTATGAACTATGTTTCCACTAGAAACTTTTCGAAAGCCTTTTGTTTTAGCTGGAATTCTCTATATTTTGCTCTATCAAGAATTTGCTAGGTTTCACATTAAATAAAGGACTCCTTTCTGTGGTACAGCATCTCGTTTTTCATTAAATTATGGCTCGAACAAAATTGTTAGAGCACATTAACAGAGAACTAACAATCGTCTATAAATGTGTTTTAGAGTGGAACACACTTTTACCGGGACCTATTGCTAAAAAAAGAGATTTTTTCGCAACCAACTCGAGACTAAAACGTGTCACGAAAGTTGCATAAAAACGGTCGCTGCCTGAACCTCTCCGAATATAAAATCATTTGGTAGGGAGCCTCCTTGAGTCATTAAGAGACGATTGAAATTATAGACTCTTATCTGATCAGCTGAGTGAACTGACTCTTTAAGACTTTAAAAGTTCCAGTATCATTCGAGCCTTTGAACAGTGAACAAGTTTCAAACAGTCCCAGAAAGTACCACTTAAAGTAAATGCATTACAAGCTTCCTTCAGCTGAATCAGGTATTAAAACTTGATATTTGCTTTCGGTTATAATAATGTACCCAATAACTCCGGTTCCACCCACGGAGAATCCAGTGATAAGCAAGTAGGAGAGAATCTAGTTGGAATGAATGAATCTTATAAATCCTCAAACACAACTTAGACCTTGAAATATCCGCGATTTCGTAAATCACCACATCAGGTTTACCTTGAAAACAATTCATCACATTCCACAAAACCTTTGCATGATTATAAAAGTCGGAAAATATAATGTGAATGACGTAAATATTAATTGACCAGGTGGAAGCCAAGTCCGCGTTAATTGGAAGACCGATGAATCATCGAATGACTTCGTCTCACATTAAATTTAACATGGCGAGCTGGTACAGTACGTAGATTTCCTTAAATTTGTAAATTAAGGAAATAGTATGAAATTTGTCTTGCAATTACCGAATAATTAATATAGAACGATTGTATAAAGAAGAACTAACGACCCACACGGCAAAGCGGACTGAGTTCCGATGGAATCCCTAAAAAATCACCAACCATTCTCAAGTATTGCCGAAAAACGTTCTTTTGTTTATTGCATACTGAAAGATGGAACCGTTCATTGATTCACACAATGTTACAGTTGCTATTGTAACGGGCACAAGGCAAGGCGCGGTGCAAGTTCTGCGGGTCAACGGTGCATTCCCTAGACTCATGCAATTTAAAGGAATGTGTAAACTGTTTGGAAAAACCATGTAGCCGCAGACTGGATCTGCAAAGAGTTAGAAATACACAAAGCTATTGAAAAATAAAAGGTGGCAGAAAAATCGATGGAGCACAAAGATACTGCGAATATGATCACACCTACCATGAAAAACAATAGATACGACGTATTAACAGATTGCCCGGCACTGCCAAACTTTTGCTAAGGCACTCAATCGTGTCTTTCATCCACTGCTGGTTAAAAAATTGGAGCGATTTAGCTTTGGTGGTTCCCTGCTGGCCTGGTTTCGCAGCTATTTATCTGATAGGATGCTGCGGATGCGTGTGCGTGGGACCTCCTTAGTCTCCGTCAGAGCATTGTCTGGAGTTTCATAGAGCTCCCATTTGGGATCATTGGTGTTCCAAGTATTCGTGGACAATATTTCCACTCCGCTTTGGGATTTTGAGCAGTGCCTCTTCTGTGCGGACGATCTCAAGATCTACTCAGCCATCAGTAACCTGGAGGACTATGTTGCCTGTGTGATCCACAAAAACCTTTATTTGAAAATTGGAAAGTGCCAGGTCATGACTTTCTCCTATTGACTTCACTCCCTGGTGGGCCAGGTTTTGGCTGGGCCCCAAACAATTTTCAACCTTGGAGTCAACATTGACTGCAGTTAACCTTCAGCTACCGTATAGATCGCATCGTTTGTGGGGCCATGAGAAGTATTGGATATGTCAAGCGGGACTCTCGAGAATTCACAGACACTCGTGTCTTTCTCATTCTTTTCAATTCCGTGGCGCATCCAAGCCTTTAGTATTGTTCGTCAGTATGGTACCCATTTGACAACAACGGGGAGTAGGCCATCGAGGGGGCTCAGCGCCAGTTTCTTCACTTTTATTCCCTTATATCTAGCGTCCCTTGGTCGGAGTTTGATGTGACAGCAACTATGACCGAATGCGGATTGTCCACACTTGAGAATATGAGGATAATCTTGGACGCGGTTTTTGTATAAGCTGGTTATTGACATGTTCGACGCTCCAGAGTTTCTTGCGGTTCTCATTATTGCGGCTCCGTCCTATCACGCCTGGGAGTGCCGTTCATTCTACCCTTGTACCACGGCGACGAAACGGACGCACCTGTCCGCCTTTGGTACCTGTGCCCTCTCAACGGTGCTCCAAAGGCGGACGAGTGGTGTCCTCCTCTGGCACTCTTGTTAGAAGCAGTCAAACCTTAGGCGGACAGGAGTGTTCCATTCCAATTTTAGTCTTAGTTTACACGGCAATTGAACAATTTTATTTTCTGAAATCGTATTGAATGATTACTGCGGGACTAAATTAACAAGTGCTGTTTGAGTAAGAACATTTTACCTTCTGGACTGGTTTAAGATCGGTAAAAACATCATTCCTTTAGATAGAAGCTGATTAATTTCCTCACAAGTTTCTAGGTAGTTACTTATCACTAATGACAAATCTGACTATTCGTTTATTTTGACTTCTTCTTGTTCATTTTTCCAGATAAAAAAACCAGAAAAATCCTCCCACATTAAAAAAGAAAAAGACTTTGTCGCAGTATCCGGAAGAGTATGCTCCAGGCGATAAAAGATGTCCATCAAGGAAAATCGATTACTGAGGCTGCAAGGGAGCATCAAGTCCCCAGGATCACCCTTTATTATAAAGCTCGAGGGAAGCGACCTGTAGAGAGGAAAATGGGCCCAGATACTGTTCTATCAGCAGAGGAAGAAGCATGAATTGTTCAGTGGATTAACGCGTCTGTCGATGCTCGATTCCCTGTTACAAAAAACAATCTTCTTGACAGCGTTCAACCTCTTCTTGAAGAAACTGGTAGGAAGGACCAGCATATTCACTGGTAACAGACCAGGTAGAAAATGGTTTACATCGTTTCTGAAGAGGCACCCCAATGTTTCAGAGAAGATGGCCCAAAATTTGACTGCCTCCAGAGCCTCTGTTACTTCTGCCGACCTTATTGAATGATCCAATTCTACTGAGTGAAGGAGAACGACTTCAAGAAATACCACAAGATGGAATGGATGGTCTATGATTCGAAGGGTCGGATTCAAAAGAGAAACGTAAAGGAAGTGTCGAAAACCAAGAACTTAAGACTAGAGTAACAGAGGAGAAGAAAACGGATATGGATCTTTTTGAAGAAGGAGGTTTTATTGTAGCTCGATTCAATAAAAACAAGGGCGTGATCAAGAATGTATGCAGTATTCTTATTATCAAAGAATTATATACCTACAATTATTATCACAGAATCGTCGGAGGACGAACTGATGGTTACTATCATGAGTTCGTCCTCACGAATAGGTTTGGTTTTCAATGAAAATTCCAGAGATGTTAGGAAAATAAATTCTGATCACATAGTAAAGAAACTGCCAACCCCATGACGTCTTGGCTCAAAATTTCAATTCCTTTAATATTGGACTCAACTTTTTTTAAATCGAATCTCATTTGAAAAATATTTGTATGATTCTGTTACTTACCTGACTTCAACATTCCAATTTCACTCTATTTGAATGCCCACTCGTGTTGAATGTTACCTATTGTTGTTGTGTTGTAATGTTGCTTTGTTACCAAAATTTTGTAAGCAACAGAAGGTGTGATAGTAGTATTATTAAGTATTAACCTGATTAAGTACAAAAGAACCTCTGGAAGTGCCTATTTGCCGTGATACGATGTTGTCTTTCTAGTTATGTTCAAATATGTTTAAGAGAAAACCTTTTAATTCTAGTGGGTACGAAAATACTTTTTTCTAAGCAAGTTGAGTTCCTAGCTAAGATCTTTGTTGAAAAGTCTAAAAAAATGTTTCCTATTAAGCCAAATTCATTATAATTAAGACTGTTTATTCCTACAAGAGACTGATTCGTTGTTTTTACAATTTTACTAAATTATTTTCAATAAAAAATAAAGATATTGCTCAAATTAAAAATGATGTCCACTATTGGATCCCCTAGTGTCCGCCATTCGAGCAAAGCGATTTTCAAGTGTCCGCTACTGCTGCAAAAACACGATTTAGAAAATGATTGTTATTTTTAAGAAAGAACAAATAAATGTGAAAAATATATATTTTTAATTGTTCAGAGGTGTCCAAGCTACTAGAAAATCAGTTGAAACATTACCAGTTCACTTCCCCACAGCTGCGGGTGCAGAGAGAGGTGAACAATACCGATGTGGACATCTTCAACTCCCGCTTCTTTCTTTTTCGCCGCGACGCCCTTAAGAAAATACAACGACCTTAACTTTTTGTCCTTGCTTTAGTATCCTAATATATTCCATATTTGTCTTTATTATAGATGGTTTATTGTATTTGTCTTGTAGTTTTTAATTGTATTCGAATTGGTTATTTTTATTGTACCCTTATTCACTTGAAATTATTTATATATTGTTATTATGTTATTGTGCCATTTTGTGAAATAATTTATTTATTATATTATAATTTTATTGTGATTTTTTTTAAAATGGATCTTGCCCCTGAAAATGAAAAAAATATACAAAATACCTCAGAAAAATAGAAATCCAGCAGTATATAGATTCGGACAACAAACATTATTCAAGAGAAAAATCTGATCTTCACTGGGTCCTCGAGATAAAGGTACAGCCAAACAAAAAACTGAGTTTCCAAAAGCGGACTTCACGTTCACAAGACCTGAAAACTCTCATAAAATCTCGAAAGAACAAAAATATACAAAACATATTGAAGAGCTACATACTCGCGAAACTGAAAGTGAATAAATGTACTAACTCTTAGACCTTTGATGCTATAGGATCTACACTTACACGTTTAATTGCTGACAGCCCATAATGGTGGAAATGAATTTAAAAAATATAAACTTTCCCCCGCACCGACCTAATACCGTATGAGTAATATCACTGCCCAGCAGAGAACTTTCAACCTGAAATTTCATCAGCATAACTGTTGAAGAGCAATCATCAAATGGGAAGAAATCGTATTTTTTGAACATTAATAAAATAAAGATAGCTATTCGGAGTGAAACACTTGATTTGAGTGAAAGACACTCTCATACAGCAATTAATTAAAATTTAGAAATGAAAAACAGGGGAAATAAAGCTGGAAGAGAGGTAGCCATATTGGATCATCACTCAGTTAATTACGATCGTCTTCAAACTAGTAACTTGGAGCCGGTAGAAATTATTGGAATAAAAACCAAAAAAAACCAATCCAAATATCACAATTTACTCAGTTTATATCCCTACACAAAGCAGACTAGCAACAACAACTAGCTACCCACCCCAATCAACCCTCAACACTCTATAATTCGTCTTCCTACCTATAGGTATACATTTTTAATTTTCTGAAACAGGTATTTCTAAACCATTTTCTAAGTCCACTGGATTTCGTAATCAATAAGTGACAAAACAAATAATGTAGGTTCCAACCATTCAGGCGTTGGGTTAAAATAATCAGTGATTATCGTATAACTGAGCAGTGAAATTGAAGTGGTGAACAGGTATGACGAAGATATTTAATCAGACTTGGGTCGGAGACTTGGTTAGTCTTTAATCGGCCTAGCAAATGCGAGTGATAGACTCGCCCTAAATATTTCTTATGAACCCCATCATAAGAGTACTTCACTTTAAGAAGCGTCTCGCAAATCAGAATGACAGACTGATGTGAAGGAGTGGGACATTTTAATATACCGCGAGGAGATTAAATAATTGAAACTTAATTTCAAATTGTTGAGCAAGTAACCACGAAGTTTCCATTCGGTGATCTGAGATTGGGTACATGTGAACCCACAACCGCCGCATGTAAGCGTATCCAGAACCGCGTTTGACATTACGGTGAATCGCTAGATTTTCCAAATGAAAATTCAGAACAAAACATTGAAATAATTTGTTTTGTGATTATAGCATAGGTATCCGCTAGAAATAGAGGACATCCATATCGAGATGCGATAAGGTGAAGGCATAATATTTATTATCACCAGCTTGGGCTTGGTTGAGAGTTACCTCGTTGAATGAAAGAGACTTATGAAAGGTTATAAGAAACAACCCCGTAGCAAAGTTAATATCAATGCAGTACTTATAAGAGAGAAAAAAGTCCACAAAACAGAAATTAATAGTACATTTTTCGATAACCATACACGAATTAATATACATCATACGACCTGTGTCTGGAAAATAACAGTGTTTCATAGTAATGGAACGAAATTGAGGTGGTTCAAATATGTCAAATCCATGACCAATCAGTCTTGAGCAGTGTACTCGCAGTTTAGTCGAGTATTGTCACAGTCCAAATGTTTGAAACTAAATGCAGCAAGACGTGCAAGAATAACATACTTTCTAAATTTAACACTTTAATTTAACCGTACTGTCCTTTTATTACCAGAGAGTGTCATAATGTCCTCTTTCAAGCGAAGAGACGAAAAAGTGTCCCGTTTTGTGGAAGCGTTCTGCCAAAGCTACCTATCCCTTTGGCCGACATTACTAAGGATGGCATCAAGTTCTGCTGGAAACAGCAAAATCGTACTGTTTCTCAAATTAAATTCATCTATATATTGAACGTATTTTGATTAGATTTCATTTATCACCTATCTACTTCTATTACCTACTTTATAATATCAGGAACAGATTTCATAAAAGTTATGGTGTCTGCTTTGGAACCCAACAATTCGTGGTCAGCTTATGTATATTACATATTCAAGGATTCAGTGTCGATCATTATTTTTCATCTTGCCACTGTTCCATGAATTTAATGGGTTATGTACCAGCAGTTGTTATTGAATGTTTCGATTGAACTAGGAACCCCCCCCCCCCCCTATCACCTTTTCATTCTCCTAGAACTACAGAGCGCATGCGTGATTCAGTATGATCGCCAAGTTATAGGTAGGTACTGCTAATAACTACGCACAAAAGATAGATATATTATCTTTAGATTAGGTGCGTAACTGCTTATTTGTTCGTCATTACCCTATATCTACAACATGAGATTTAACGAAGACACAGCTGCGAATACTGTGCACTATTACGATCAATTCCAGATCTGTCTGGATTTCATTGTTACAATCTTTGGTATATTATTTTATTAGAATGGCAATTATATTATCATTCGTCTGAAATTATAATGATAACGAAATTTATATCAAAGGAGGGTCTGTACCTAGAAAAATAAAGGACCGCCAATGCAATATTATGTTATATTCGGGGAATAACGAAACAGGCTACGTATATTTCCTTCAAGAATGAAGGCTGTCTGTAAGGTGTGGATTGAGGAGGAAGATCAACGATTATGGTGTTAGGAAGTGTTAAGTATAGGTGGTGCCGCACTTAGGTAATTTTACATCGCTTCAATTTCATGGTATCTCATGGAACTACACCGGAATAACCAAGACCCATGAAGTCAAACAAAGTTGTTTGAATCGCATACTTATAAACTAATAAAGGCATGTTTTTATTGTGTAAACAAAAATATATCGTAAGGAGCAATTTTAAATTTGGCCTGAGTGTCGTGGTGTCGCTTGAAGTTTGAAGTTCTATTTACCATTGATGAACACTGCACTACACTTATTTGTCACTGAACCACTGAAAAAATTCAACAAAAAAAAGAAAGAAAAAAGGGAAACCACTTAATCAAAAAAGCGGAGGGATATCGCGGAGCGAGACATCAGGGGCGGCTACGGGCGAGTTACTGAGGGAGCGAAGGGTCAGGAAGGTTGGGAGCGCATGCTCTCCCTATTCCGGCAAATAGCCGGGAATACGGGTCGGAAGAGGCGGTGAGTGGAGGGGGGTGGACATCTGGAGGCGGCGGGGGCGGCAAACACGTGAGTAGTCAACCGCCGTGGTTCCCAATCCTGGTGACATTCCGAATTGCGTCCGTGGGTTCCAAAGGAAAACGCCGACTTCTTTAGGAGGCTGTGATATTCAAATCAGGCTCACTCCCTAGAGCGAAGGAAACGGAAATGCCCAGTCCATATGCCAGCCGGCAAATAGTCAATGATGTATTAATTGAAAATTAGTCGTAAGAACATCCGTAAAATATGTCAGCTTTCTTCCTTGTTAGGTACCTTTATAAATACTCTACATTATAGTACTCTCTTGGTCGATGATTCTCAAATAAATATCAATGTATGTCACTTCGGATCCATAAAAATCTGACAAAAACAACCGTTAATTGGAAGTTTTGGGTTAGTAATATAATTCAATACAATATTACGGGTTCAATGTGGGTAAATTTGTTATCTGGAGGCGTGGGGGTGGCAAACACGTGAGAAGTCAACGCCGTGGTTCCCAATCCTGGCGAAATTTTAAATTGCGTCTGTGAGTTCAAAATGATAAAGCCGACTTCTTTGTGGGGTTGAGATTTCCCTATTTAAAAGTCTGACAAGACTCGGTGCTCCTGGTCGGATCAGCCTCGTTCCCCGTGAAACTGTTCTTATCATGTGTAGAGAAATAAAGAAAATGAGAGTGCTCAGAATGATTGTTTCATTATTATGTACAAACCTTAGATGCAATTGAATGACTAAAATATCATTCATAGTTATAGGGATTTTTTATCTCGATAAGATGCGCGAAAATCAAAATTGAGAGTATGACATCGATTAGAATGACATAATTTCATGACATCATGATGTCCCAGCAATGCATGCGTAACTTACCAATATGTTTTTGTTGGGAGATCAGAGCTAGATAATACATAAAATAAAACAGCTACTAACTGAAAGTATTTGATTAATATATTTTCGATTTATACTTAGATACGGGTAAGATCAAGGTTAAACGGATAATCTGCGTAGTTAGCTGCGGTTCCCAATCCTGTAACATTTGAAGTTGCGACTTTAAATTCGAATGCCCAGCAAATAATTGCATGGATACAGGATTATAAACTTGAAATGATTTCATCTACCCCGGGACGTATAAGGCCACATAGATCAATTTTATTCCTTGATCCTTTTTAACATTCAGCATTCATTAGGTAGCTTTCACTAATAAATTCGATTTGCGATATTTTCAACCCTATGTAGTACAAATGAATTAGGATAGTATTAAATTATTTCCATTCCAAGTTGATGCTACCAGTCTAAAGTGGAGGAGTATCTGGATATCTGGCGGTTTTGACATTTATGTCTTATCGCTGGGGTAGTTCTAAATGTCCGTTACCCAAAACGTTACCACGTTTTCTGACTTTTTCTCACTTAAAACAAAAGCGTTTTTAGAGAAATGTAACTCCTCTATTTTTCATTGCACAAGAATTGTTCTCATTTCGTTGATAAGCATCCGATTTACCTCACATTGTCATGTTAACCACTTCGCATTGTATGGCCAGCAATTTGGGGTATGAGCGTAGCTGTGTGAAAAATATGGTTTACATACGGATGATCCTTCTCAATTAATTATATCAACATGATTGCAACTACTAGGTCTCACGGTCCTGCAGTCATAGAATACTTTAGTACGCAATTAATTGGAAACATCATATCGAAAAGATGAGAGAGAAATTAAATATTGAACTCAAAATGATACGCTGGTAGATGAGGAATAATTCCAATATCCTCTCATACCAAATTAACTGTTTACACATAAACACGTTATTTGTCGGACTAAAAATAAAGCTGGGGTTATCTTCTATCTATAAATAAAAAATGAATGTATGTATGTTTCTTGTATTTTATGCGCGGGCATACCGTTCGTCCGATTAGAATGAAACTTTTTCCAACTCATTCCTCACACTCCCGGGACGATGATAGGCTATCGGAATCTTCCCCAAACCCACTCCTTTTCGTCGAACTTGGCTCTCCCGAACGACGTTGCCCGGGTAAACAACTTTGTAATTAAGGAAAAACCGGACATGCGTCGAACTTTTGACAGATTGGGTGGGTTGATGGGTTCACGCGTAGAGAACTTTCGATAACAAATTCAACGATACCAAACGATTTCGGTGGGTTGAGCCAAGCAGTTGTTGTTCGTAATGATAAAGCTTAAGAACAGATATTCAAAAAGACTTATTAACTGCAGCAATGTTGGCCGGGAATAGTTTTAACGAACTAAGGTTATATTGAGGAGACGTTTGGTTGAAAAATTGTTTAGGAGCAAGCTGAAGCTTCATTCCTGAAATTTGATCTGAATCTTTTTTGGGACTGCTGGATAAAAATGACAAGGAACGAAGCCACCTTATATAGCACAAGATAGCAGAGCACAGGAACACAGCTAGTACCTAAGTAAATGTGAAATTATTTTATTCTGACTTGTGGAGAGAGACGGTCAATGAAACTGATGTTGAATATACCAGGAAGCATGGACAACGCCTCCATAAACACAAAAGCTGATAGATAACGTTTTGGACAAAGAAGGAGAGCTTCGATCTTTCAAACGGGTCAAACGGCGGGATTCAGTTGTACTGTATACAATTTATAGTAAGTGCAGTGACCTCGCTATTATACTAATGTAATATTAGAAGAAATGGAAATCTGTTACTGAACTAGCTTGAATACGTAGGTAAATATCGATTGAATAGACTAGAAAGATATGAATTGTGCTTATATTTTTTTCTTCTTCCATGCATTCTAACTCCCTTCTATCAGGATTCCCGCATATTTAATCGTCGAAAAATAAAATAACGGTGGTATTGAAGCTGCAATTGGCCCAGGATACAATGAGTTGTACACTTCTTCGAATGAGCATTGCTGAACATTCGGCCTACATAACTGATGATTTATATCTCACTCGCCCTTCTGCCAGAAATTACTGATTACGTGGATTCGCAGTCTCTTTGGCCCCAAATATGCATTCTCATTCCCCTGAGAATCTAAGTTCGAGCAGTCTCTTCCGTATACCTTTCACAACCCCAATTATCTCCAGCAGCAACCTCCATCAAGACTGCCGAGGCAGGCCAACCTAATTATTTATCAGTGTCCTGAAGTCGTATTTTCCAATTAGTTTGTGCATGTTGTACGTAGCCTCGCCTTAAGATATCTATGTGATAACCCTTGTATAGCCTAAACATTTATAATTATATTCTTATTTACATCGATTTTGACTAATCCAATTTTGAACAAAGGTTTGAATTTGTATTGTATATTGTCATTTTCTGTGTAATCATTATCTGCATTTTTCACCACGGTCAATTATTTTCGTTATTATTATTGTTTATTATTAATCATAGTGTATTTGCTTGCCCATCTTGTAAAATGAATTGACAGTAGATTGAAAGCTATTGCAGTTGAACGTTTACAATGTTTGCGTAAAACCATCCTTTTGAAATAATCCTGAATCTAGAAAGTACCTAGGTAGCCAACATGAGCCTTAGCTTGAACTACCATATAAATATGGATCGGATTATAATTTAATCGACATAACCCAGAACCTCAAGTCGATCATTCCGGTCATTTTGATGGATTCATGTATCGAGCATAATTAGCAAATAGATTAGTAGGTATTTTATGTGTGAAAACGAAAACATAAGAACCTGAATATTAGCAGTTTTCGACGGTGCTGAATCCGGTTCTGATATCAACAACAAAATATTCGGACAACTTTGAATTTACCATTTCGATTCAAAATTTTTCAAAATCTTCAATGTTGACTGATTTATTTCGAATAGAACTGTATTATTAACGAAATATTTCTTTGAGCGAATTTTTGAAGAAAATTAAGCCATTGCTCTCGCCTCAAGATTTTTAGAATGTGAATTTTTGAAAAAATTGTATGCAGAAATCCGTTTCAGGCTATTTTGAATCATATTCTGAAGTTTAACGCATTTTTTAATGTATTGACCAACCCTCAAGAACCTTTACACCTTGTATGTATATATATGTATGTATGTATGTGTCATTCCAGACGATAACTGTCCGTAGAATTGTGCTAGAAACTTCAAACAAGTTTAAAAATGTTAAGGACACAAAACGAAAGTTCAAGTTGGTCAGCATGATCGGATTACATCTTCGGGTTGAAATTTTCAAAAATGTAGTTAAAAAAATAGCCTGTTTTTTGCGATTTGTTGTGCGAAATAATTTTTTCAGCATACTAATATGTGGTATATTCGGAATCAGCGTAACATTTCCTATAAGAATATGTATCAAGTTTTCTAAAATTTCAAAGTTGAAAAATCAGTCAAAAATCGAAATAATGCCGTTCGCTAGTTGTAAAAATCGGTAATATTTGCATGAAACATTTTTATTCGTAGAATATAATTTGGAACGAGTTTAATTGCCATAAAATTGGTGGTTAACAATTTCTTTGTACTCGGAATGCACAAATTTCAATAAAGTAATATAATATAAAGTTACAATAATCTACGAAAATTCGCTCATACGATCATGCTGCATGACTGGAACTTTTATCTTCATCGAGATACATTAAGTATGCAGACGTGGATTTGATTTCACTCTTTTTATTCAGGATATACTAATGGGTTTTTATGAGGTTCACATGCGATTTTCCCTTTGAAATAATTATAAACAAATATTTCAATATGATGCGCCATATTTGTAGAGGTACCTGACAATTGGACTAACGGGCCATAAGACGGGAGATCTGGGACGCCCAAGCGCTATGTAAATAAAGCCAGTGTCCATGCGATACATTGTCTTTAAATATGCACTTCCCCATTAACGTTGGGACTCCGTAATTGCCTGCAAATACACAGGTCCGGGGACCGCAATTCGCCTATATTTGTATTGTGGTATGGTGCGGAAGATGTATTCACAACCGAAATCCTATGCTATCAGTGAGCCAATTACCAATGTTGAAACTACCGGGTCTGAAATACGGTTCGAAGTCGGGTTTGCATTGCGGCTGAAATGGGAACTGATGAAGAACGGTGGACAAACTGCTCGAATCTTCTCTCGAATAATTAACTGCATAGATTAATCCACATAACGACAATAATACTGCCTTCTTGCCGCGAATTGGTGCTGCCGAATGAGATGACGCTTGAATTCCGAGGAAACTATTATAAATATTAATGTTAGATTATCATTATGTTGATTACAGGATACAAGTTCAATGTTAGCTAAACAACATTGGGCGTCATTGAGCTGTTCCAGCAAGCCAGAAGCAAACGTCAATGGGAGCAACTCTCGGAATCACCGACATCATGGGTAGCATTACGATACAGGCATGTAGCGGAAGCTATAACATGATTACTTTCGATGGCAAAAAACAGATTAAGTACCATTTTCTTGTTTATATAATTACGCTCAGATCTTTGGCTTACCTCAACCAAATATTTTATTTTCATTTTACCTCCCTCAAGCTGCATGTGCACAATTGTAGTCGAATGAATGCTGTTACTTGCATGGTAAAAAGTACATTTAAAAATAAAAAATAAAATAAAGAACGCAGCGAATTGTTACATTACACCAATATTTTCCAATTCTCAGTCCGTTGTACTAAGCTTGTTTCCTTAGTTAAAAATCTCAATAACGTATGAACGAAATGAGTCTCTACTTTGATTTGGTCTGCATTTGTCTATCTGTGTCTGTCGGAGTGGTTGTCAGTGGCAGCGTGGACATGGAGCAAACGCGGTGGGCTAAGATGAATGACTATTACAGAAATTACCTACGGCATGCAACTTCCACTCAAAAGAGAGTGGCGACAAATAATATCAAGGTCGTGGCCACGACCGTGTTGGGGCGCGGAAAGTGGTACGGGAAAAGTGCCACGGAGTTACTTGGGCATCTCGGCGGAACTGCTTCGTGGTATCACCACCCGTGTCCTAAGGGGTTCTTACTTAAACTACTGGTCATTTTATAGGAGCACTTCCTTTCATCTCACTCTCCCTCCTCCTCCTTCTGCATCCTTGATCCCAAGGGCCGGCGTCGGGTGAACCTGGGTCTCCTCCCCACTCTTTCAATTCAGTTTTTGTGTGTTTTGTGTAATGGCGTCCCCGATCAGCGTTGGGGGGGGGGGGGGGGGATTTTATATAAATAAAGAAATGTAAGTCTGTCTGTTCTGCTCTACTGGTCGCTATTGACTTGATTTTTGGTAGGTAGACGCCTTAAACATCCGGAAATGCTGTACAGTTTTTTCTGTCGATCCGACACAATGTGGCGGCATTGTCGTAGACAACGTCGAACAAACCATCGATGAAATGCGTGTTTGGTATGGATTTCTATAGTTTATTACTTGTTGAATTGATTCAGAGCGATTCGATTCAATGCAACCAAGATGTCATCGTTAACGATATCGGGAGACAAATTGGAAATATTTTTTGGTTCTAATAACAGTTTAAGTGCAATGTAGATTCTACTTCCATCAAACTTCTTGATGAATCTGGTCAACAAGCCTACTAGTTTATCGTTGTAGCAACATAAGGCTATCCCTGCGCTCGGCCACAGGGAGGCTACTTCATAAGATACTGATCGATGCCACTGAGAGCATCCTTGACAGCCCGATACACGGCCACTAGGCTCGGAGAAATATTAAAAACAAATAAACATACGAGGTATTTATTTCAGTCTGATGTACTGGGGTTTCAACTCGCTGAAAACTCCTTCCCCCCTCCCCTACCAAGTGGTGATTCCACAGTTGTAATCAGATCACTTGCCAGCGGTTGCAACTATATACAATAACAATGACAATTTCCCTCACCATTCTGAACTAACCAATCAGCGTCTATGTTGAGAGGTATATACAAACACGTTTGACTCCCAACTCGCCACTGAGTATTGATAAAATGTCAGTGCACACCTAAATAATATTTTCTTCGCATGTCTGGTTGCCCTAAAGCCAATCGGATCACCTCGTTTATTTAATCCCCCCTAAGCCATAATTAACCTTGTGCAGCAAACAAATCGTGCAAGGCAATTATGGCACACAACCAACCTTCGTACCCCCTAAAATGGTTAATACAGATCTTCCGATCAACTCGAATCTGCACATCAGGGACAATAAATTCTTTAAAAAGGAGATTTTTTATTCTCGGCAGTTGCAAATGCTCTCTGATGCTGAAAATTAAGAAAACTGACCAGGCTACAGAAATTTAGGGCGGAATCCATAGTCGCACCATGAGATAAGAAATTTCTTGACTCAGGCCAAGGTCACATCTGGCTTGAGGAGGTGAACTGGTATCCATAGTCAAAAGGTGCAGGCGTCGAGGCCGGCCTTAGCTGGAATTTTTCTCAAGGTGGCTTGGAGGAGGGTTGGAGTCTAGAGCGAGCAAAATGAGGTTCTTCCAACTATTTTGGGCATTCCATACTTAGTAAATCACGATACTTGGTGACTCCATGCTTGGAATTCCATAGTATTTGTTCGACGCAACCTTGGTGAGGCCAGAAAAATGAGACAACATTTGTGAGTTGTGTTATTTTATCGAAAAGTTGACAGTTGAGAGTTGACACACGTTTTTCGTTTAACTTTTTCGCCTTGTACCTATCTACCTGCCTAATTTATTTTTATTATTAATAATTTTTTGTTGTGTCCCTCGTGGTTGCGTACTTGTACAAAAGCTGTACCCACCGTTTGTGTTTTATTCCCGATTGTTTTGTACCAAATTTACTCATATGTAAGCGAAAAATTTGAAAAATTAAATTGTTTGTAACATAAAGTGATCTTTTACTTTACAATTTTAGTTATCAGAAATATTAACTAGCATACCATAAGTATACTTACATAAGTATACTAACCTAATGAAACTACACGAAATGATTAACTGAGAAATAAATGTTTAGGGACATGCCGACTAGGTTGATAGCTGAAATTTGAAATTGGTGGGGGGCAGTTATTTCATTTCCATCGGATGAAAAAATCCGAAGATTGGAATTCCTTCAATGATAGGCTAAGATCATACAGGGTGTCCAAAACCTAAATATCTCATACTATCTCACTAAATATCACATCAGGAGTGAGAAGTGTCTTGATTTATTATTTTTTTGTTGTTGTGTGGTTTATTTGTATTTGCTTAAAATGAGCCAAAAGAGAACTTCATTATCTCCGGAGGAGAAGAATTATTTTAAGTCACTAGTACTTCTCAACAAAGACGTTGTTGAGAGTAAGAAAAGTGTTGCAGTAAGTTTAGTACGGAAAAAGAAGTGTTGGGACGAAATCACTCATCAATTTAGTTGCACCGGGAATTTCTCTATGGTAAGTAAATTGTTGACTTCTGGGAACCGTGACAAGTTCAACATTTTCATCATCGAGTCGGTCGTCCAAATCGTCCCACTCAAAAATAAACAAACTCTCCATCGTGAACTAATTAAAAACTAATAAATCTCAAACAAATAATAACTCAAAAAAACTAATTACGTACAAGAAACAGCAAAAAATAACGTTTCGAGGGAGGTTTGTACCTTCCTTGGCTGGAGGTGGGTTTCAACCCCTCTGGAGTCGAGAAATTTCTTATCTCACCTTCAAAAATCGTCTATGAATCGGGGTTTTCGAGGAGGCTTGGAGGCCGGCCTCGGAATGTAACGACTCTGAATAGGTTAAGGAGACATGAACCCACCTCAAGGCCGGCCTCAGCTCAAATGTGGAGGCCGGCCTTACATTTGCGACTATGAATACCGATGGGGTGAAATTCTCCTCAACAACCCACCTTGAGGCCGGCCTCAGCGTTGAGGAGCGACTATGGATTCCGCCCGTAGACAGCCGATGTGTGTGGGCAACGGCAGGATTCCAAACTCTCCAGACAAAGCCGAACTTTTTGGGGAGGCTCTTCAAAAACAATTCACTCCCTATCCTCGAGGCTTACCTGCCCATGATACACTTGTTGCAGATGCATTATTGGAACTTCTTTAACTCTCCCACTTCCGTCAGTTTTCTCACCTAAAGTGGTATCCAAGACGCCTTCACAAAAAATCCTGCTTCATTTTTCATTACGCAACTTTTTAACGCTACAGTTCGGATTGATGACTTTTCAACTCCTTGGATGACGCTGATATTGTTATGCCTCGCAAGAAAGGCAAACGAGCTGTTGAAGTGGCTAGCTATCGACCGATAATCTCTTACTCTCAATCCTGTTAAAACTTCTCGAGAGACTTCTTTTCGCTCATATTCTACGTCAAGTTGTTCACCTTCTCCCAACAATACAGTTTGGCTTTCGCAACCTCCAATTTTGTGAGTGGTAACTTCACTTGGTACTCTACCATCTCCTAGTAGCGAAAGAAGAAAAACGCCGGAATTTATTACTTAAAGGGTTATTATTTCTGTATTAGATCATCAATCAACGCAGATCCCGGATATATATATATATATATATATATATATATATATATATATATATACATTGTACAGAGCATATACAGCCATGATATATAGTTGACATTATACTTCAAAATGTATTTTTCTATAATCTCCGTATTAAATATTTTTACTTATATAAATCTTAATTTTTTTTATTTCCATGATATACTTATATATTTTGAAAAAGCTGATTTGTTACCTATCAGTGCACTGCAATGGAAAGCTAAAAACAATATTGGGGTTACTTCATCGAAAAATTTCCCGCGAGAAGCTGAAAATTCTGTACATATCATAATTATGTGTTCCAGGGATCCATCTTCCAAATTACAATCCCGGCATAAAGTTGAGTGCCCGTTCTCGACAAAGCGATTTAAATATACGTCACATAATCCGTGATTACGTCACCTAATCCTGCATATAGTGCTAATTTATCGTTGGTTCGAACTAATATCGATGGACCATGGTTTTTGGAGTTCGGTTAATTCGACATATTTACAAAATCGTCCATATTCGGATCGAATAAACTCTTCCAACTATTTCGGTGATGTTCCCCTATAGCACTATAAAAATCCTCCTTGGAAATGGTTTCTACTCTTAGGTTCGCTCGAGTCGCCTCTGATTTGGCAAGTATGCCCACCTCTTCATTTGATTGTATACCAATGTGAGTATTTAAAGTTTTTTTTATGGATTTAGGGATGAAGCCACAGGCTCTCCCGAAAGGTAGTAGTGAGAGTGGGCACCGTGGTGGAGGAGCACCCGGGAGTCGTTGGTGGTATTAGAGGGCATGAGGCGAACGGAGATTGCGTTGAAGCCCAAGGATTTGCTGGGACAGTGTCGACGGAGGCCACCAAAGGACAAAATGCCGGAAAGGAGTATGATCCGGAGGAAGCCGAAGTTCGAGGTGCCACAGAGGAACATGCATAGGAGGAAGCCAAAGTTCTAGATGCCGGAGAGGCCTGGATATGGAGCTGCATGAGTAGGAAGGAGAGACGAGTTGAATAGTGCCACTGATGATTTTTTCCGTGGAGGCGTAGATCACGCGTTTGTTGTGAAGGTCGACCAGGAGCCCATAGTTAGGGAAAGCTGCGTCTAATGTAGGTAAAGTGACACCCGCGACGGTGAAGTCCCATTCGTAGGCTTGGAGAGAATTCAAGTGAACTGAAGTGAGGTAAGCCGTATGTCCGGATCGTGTTACCATTCGCCGTGTAGAACATATAAGAAGAGATCTTGGTGCGTTGAAGCAGAGTGTTGGGTAGTAGGGAGACGCAACTGCCTGTTTCGATGAGAAAGGAAACTCTTAAATGAAGAATGAATGAAGAAGCGGTGTTGGGCCGGCGAAAATTTGTCGCAGCTTAGTGGAATAGTAGAGTGTGAAGTTGGGAGCCGAGAACATTGAGTCACAGATGACACTTGGGAGCCCGACTTGTGAGGGTGATCTCGGGAGGGATTTTCTCGTGTCTAAACGTAGAGACGGCAACAATTTCGGGCGGCTGAACCCCAACGGCCAAGGTACCAACACGGAGATGATCTGGAGCGACGGTAGGGCTGACTTGGAGCGTGGTGCAAGGATGCTATCGTCTATCGTCTATGCTAGCGAAAGGTTGGAGGCAGTTAAATGTTACTGGTCCCCAACTGGTGTGATGCCGAAATTGTGTAGACCTAGAAGTTCGGAGAGTATGAGTTTGGCGTTGAAAATGTTTTCTAGGTTGTGCAGAAGCTTGCAGTATCGAAAAGTACCGAGGTTGTGAGGCAGGAGGTTGATAGAAGTATTTTGACTTCTGTGTTGGTTATAATGATTCGTGAGATCGATAGTGTGATTCTTGAAGTAGGTAGGTAGGATCTCGAGTAGAAAGACATGTCACTGCGGTTATATTCTGCATTCCTGAGCTGTCATCATGAGAGGTAGTAGAAGTTGAGAAGACTGAGTCTTGGGTGACGTGAGGAAGAATTCTCTCTGCAGTGGTAGCCAATTTAGCAATGTCTGTTTCGGAAGAGGGGGCTCGTCCTCTCAACAGGAAGCACCAGTGAGTCAGGAAAGGGTTCACA
This sequence comes from Adelphocoris suturalis, assembly GCA_030762985.1. Taxonomy (NCBI): domain Eukaryota; kingdom Metazoa; phylum Arthropoda; class Insecta; order Hemiptera; family Miridae; genus Adelphocoris; species Adelphocoris suturalis. The sequence continues at coordinate 36,933,701 of CM061046.1, forward strand.
ACTAACTTCCCACAATATCCAACTCATACAGTAAATTGTTCATGGTTAATGTACTATATACTTATACTATATACTTATTAATGTAGTTAATGTACTTTATATGTACTATATACTTATTCACTAGTTAACTTCATCAGTTTTACCTTCTTTCCACCTTTATATATTATAAGGGAGATTATTTCCGCATTAACATTCATGAGTAAGATCTCCCACAATAACAAAATATTTCCAAATTTTTTTACATTTGTATCAATTTTGTGCTGTACAACGTTATTTTCCTTTCCCATGAATGTATCTTGTCACAAAAAATAAGAAAAATAAAACAGCGAGCTGGTTAGCTGGTTCTTTGTGAACGACATTATTGAATTTCAAATATCATTGACACTTCTATTATATAATAAGCATCGGAAATTAGTATAAGATAATGAAAATTAAAGCCGTCTAAGCCTAAGATAAAATTTGCCAACACTTTGAATGTATTTGAATAGCAATATAACGGGTTTTTGTCTCAGGCTTAGTATCTATTGACTCCACCAAAACACATTGCCCCTTACTTTGTGGAGCTCCTTCGCAATGCCTGCAACCGAAATCAAAACCCTAGCGGAATCGTCGATTCTATTACCCAGATAAGGTTTAATTACTCGCAACTTCTTACCATAAAGTCTCGAAGACACATATTCGCTCCCTCTCACAACATTTTCGGGTGTAACGAGCTTGGAGGCCAAACGGAGATAACGTGGGCTCTCGCAAAAACTCACTTCTCCGCACATTTGGCTGGGATTTACATTCATCCTACTTCAACGCCTTCTTGACATTCAGCCGCGGTATTGGGTTTACGGAGGATCTCATATCTGCTTCCATTCTCCCCGCCGCCGCCGTCGGCATCGACCTCGACAAAACAAATATGGAACGCTTGCTCCCTATATTTGCTGGTGGGAATTCTCGCAGAAACTGCGGGTTATGGAGATGAATGGATTCACCCCTCGTTTCATTTGCTTGATAAGTGCAACTCCAATGGTAGATGTTAATAAAAGAACATGTGGTTAGAGTTAGGTTTCACATTACTTTCCCGAAATATACTGAATTGTCATGGAGGGTAATGGATGCAAGAATTTCATGTTTGGTGGCGGCCAGAGACTGCCATTTTAGGTAGAATCAACTCTGGTTGAATAAATTCATGGAGGTATTTGCAATCTAATTATCCCACTTCATCATCAGAAATTCTTCTAAAAAGGTCGAGTGTAGAGCAATTTTCGGGCAAGTATGCAGACACATCCAGATAAGCTTTACGTACTTCATTATCTTATCTCTTCCTAAGGTCATTAGTCATTACAAACAGTATTCTTTTGCTAAAACTTCAACCACTGAATGAGTTCAGATTGGCTGAATTCACATCCTCGGTCTCATTGTAATCGGTTTAATCTATAAACTATTTAATCTATTTTTTTAGGTGCCGATTGAGAAAATGCCAACCCTCAAATGTCACCATCATGCTCATGTGTTAAATGTAAGACATGCAGAGGTTTTAAGCAGTTATCTATTTCATCAATCTGGGATTTCCTTCTTCCCCTTATAGTAGGGGGGGGGGGGGGGGGGTGAAATAATCAGATCCATAGGTTATGCCGTCTATCTGCACTCTAAGAAATATTGGTGCTAGGGAGTCATATATATCTATATATATATAATAGAGAATACTCCATTTCAGGAAAAGAGTTGCGAGCTAATAATACAGTATTGGAGGGTATTATAGTCACTGTTGTGGCGCGGCTAATTATTTTCAGCTGCAGTTTGATGTAATTTATGGTGAATTTTCTCTCTCAAGACAAGTCTACTCTGAAACTGGTTGTTTACTTCGTAATTTTTAATACGTTCAGCAGTTTATCCAGTTATGAATGAATTTCGGAAAAACAGATAACACGGGGTAATCACATCTACAGTAGTAGATCAAAGCTATTTGTCTTTTTGTTTTGTTGTATCAGTGAATATTTAATGCTATGGAGTCAAATTTCTTACTTCTAAAAGGTTTTTTTTAAACAGTTTTTATTGAAAATTACTATCCCAAATGTAATGCACAATTATGTTACAATTGGAATTTCTTGCGGAGTCTCTGACCTACTCAATCTAATAAATTTTGTTTTCAAAATTTACTTGTTCATTCATTCAACATAACGTTTATGTAACATTACTCTCAAGTAAACGTGAACAGTAGATAGGAAATTATTCAACATATCCGTCTATTATATGCTGAGAAAGAATTTTTTATCAAGAAAAAGAGACGATGATATCCCTAAAAAGATAGCTAACGAAAGACGAACTTAACAGGAAATCGGAGAACTCAGATGATGTGATTTCAGGTACGTATTTGTTGACTTCCAAGACGAACAAACTAGTAAAGTTCAATGCGCTTTACATGTAACAATAATTCACAACTGTGAAAACGTCGTGAATGAAAACATAATACCAAGTTGTTTTCTTCAATGGGTCAACTAGATCATCCATTGAGTTATCTTTATTGTTCGCTGCTTCGATCTAATTTAAAATCAAAACTAAGAGCAGCGCTGGGGCCCCAGATCTCCTTTCGCTTTCACCATGAGCCTCGGCTAAACATTCGAGGAACGTGAAACACGCTCCATTTAAAATGTCAGCTTCATAGGTTGAATAGCAAATACCGTAGCTCCGGATTTCACTCAGCTGATCTGGAAGGATCTGAACTTCATGACTAGTTTGTAGATATTCCAAAGGTTCTCTGTTTCAAATGATAGCTTCATAGGTTGAATAGGAAAGAACTAACTCCTGAACTCACTCAGCTGATCTAGAGAACTTCAGACTTTACGATTCATATCTGAATGTTCAAAGAGGCATCCATTCCAAAACTTTAGCTTCGTAGATTGAATAGCAATGAATCTAGCTCCACATCTTACTCGCTGACTTGGGAGCTTTAGAGTTCATGATTCGTTTCAAGACGTCCAAATGACCTTCCATTCCAAATTTAAGGTTCATAGGCTGAAAAGCAAAGAAATTAGATCCTCCTCTACTTTAGTCTCGGATAGTAAAAACTAAGCTCAGGATCTCACTTAGCTGATCTGGGGGGCTCTAGGCATCATGATTTGTTTGTAGATTTCCCAAGTGTTCTCTATTTCAAATTTTAGTTTCATAGATTGAAAGCAATGAAATTAGATCCGCTACTACTTTAGTCTTGTTTTTTTCGTTACTATATTTCGTGACACTTTTCATTTTTAGATCCCGGTAAAAGCGTAGAACGTTACATTTTCTATCTTTCTAGTGTAAATTCCAATTTTTTTTTATTAGTTCCAATTTGTGAAAAAAATAACCAAAGTTTAACATTTGAAAAAAATGTAAAAATTGTCCATTTTTCTTCGTTTTTCTGCTTTTCAGTATGGAAGTTTTTCAGCTAGCACTCTTCGGGAAAAACTTCCTCAATCTGTCAACTTTCCTACGGTTTACTATAAAAAAAAAAAAAAAAAAAAAAAAAAAAAAAAAAAAAAAAAACTCGGCGCTCCGCGCCTCGCCAGGGGGCAAGCCCCCTGGACCCCCGGTTACCTCTATTTACATACTTCGGACGAAATTATTGAAACACAGAATGTGTTTGCGTTGTCGCGCAACCAAGTAACAACCAAACAAGCGTCATTGTTTACTATTCATTTATAACATCAATTTATATAGTTATAGTATGAAACTACGAAAAAAAAAATACGAAATAAATTCGTGATAAATCAAGAGCGATTTATCAAGTAAATGTCCTAAAGAGGCTACATACGAAATTACAGCTTCCTAGAGTGTAAAGTATAGAAATTAGCTTTAAAAGCCACTCATCTGATCCGGACCCTGGACATCGTCAAGTAAATGTCCTAAAGAGGCTACATACGAAATTACAGCTTCCTAGAGTGTAAAGCATAGAAATTAGCTTTAAGAGCCACACATCTGATCCGGACCCTGAGCATCGTCAAGTAAATGTCCTAAAGAGGCTACATACGAAATTACAGCTTCCTAGAGTGTAAAGCATAGAAATTAGCTTTAAGAGCCACACATCTGATCCGGACCCTGAGCATCGTCAAGTAAATGTCCTAAAGAGGCTACAAACGAAATTACAGCTTCCTAGAGTGTAAAGTATAGAAATTACCTATTCAAATTATTTAACCTCCGCTTCACAAATCAAACCGTTTTCGTAATACTCAGATCACCTGCTATGAATCAAATCATCGAAACACAAGCTCAATGAAATCATCAGAAATTAACAAGCGGTTGCAATCATGTTCACAATATCAATTATTGAGAATGATCACCTGTGTGTAAACAATTATTTATATAACCATGCTCATAACTCAGTTTGTTGGACACGCACTTCGCAGTAGTTAACATAATATTGTTGGATAAATCGAGAGCTTTCGAACGAATGGTCAACGAATTTTGTGGGATGAAAAACGACGAAGTACCATTTCCCTAGCAACGACTCGGTTGTACGTGAAAATCATCCGTCACACATTTCGTTACCATCCCGCGTTCCATTTTCGGCTAGTTAGTCCATGGCTAAAACACATTCTGTGTTAAAATTTATTAGGAAGTTTTGGGAGAAAATAGCGTTTGAATGACAAAAAACGTGATTTTGTCGCTCAAAATCGACGTTTCATTTTTTTTTTTTTTTTTTTTTTTTTTTTTTTTTTTTTTTAATATTTCAATATGCACAGCTGTATTCGATGATAATAAACCAAAAAAATAATAGTGTCTCCACCTAACTCATCTTCCACCTGCCTCATCTACTAGAGCAAAATAAGATAATTATCGGAGGGGCAGGCGGAAAAATACGATAATACAATCGCTACCTCAGTCAATTGTGCTTCAAAATTATTCCTCGGATACTTATCTTTCATTTGAGTAGGTACCTAATAATACGGGGTGCTACTTATACATGAAAATGCTGTTGTGTATCAGAGATTGCTCGTGTTATAAAAAAAATAATAATTACTTCTTACAAAAAATAAATAAATAAAATTAAAAAATAAAAAATCAAAGCAGGTTCTCAAAGTGCTTCCCTCCTTCCTGTATGCATAGGCGGCATCTGTTCCTGGAGGATCGTGTGACGTTACGGAAGGTATGTGTATTCTGCATACAGGAAGGAGACACTTTGAGAACTTGCTTTGATTTTTTTTTTTTTTAAGAAGTGAATTATTATTTTTTTATAACACGAGCAATCTCTGATACACAACAGCATTTTCATGTATTAGTAGCACTCCGTATTATTAGGTACCTACTCAAATGAAAGATAAGTATCCGAGGAATAATTTTGAAGCACAACTGACTGAGGTAGCCGATCGTATTTTTCCGCCTGCCCCTCCGATAATTATCTTATTCTGCTCAAGTAGATGAGGCAGGTGGAAGATGAGTTAGGTGAAGAAACTATTATTTTTTTAGTTTATTTTCATCGAATACAGCTGTGCATAATGAAATATTAAAAAAAAAAAAAAAAAAATGAAACGTCGATTTTGACCGACAAAATCACGTTTTTTGTTATTCAAACGTTATTTTTTCCCAAAATTTACTAATAAATTTTTTTTTTTTTTTTTTTAGTAAACCGTTGGAAAGTTGACAAATTGAGAAAGTTTTTTCCGAAGAGTGCTTGCTGAAAAACTTCCATACTGAGGAGCAGAAAAACCAGAAGTTTTACATATTTTTCAAATGTTAAACTTTGGTCATTTTTTTCAGAAATTGGAACTAATAAAAAAAATTGGAATTGACATTAAAAAGATGGAAAATTTAACGTTCTTTCCAACGGTAGCCTCAGATTTGAAAAAACTCGAAAAATAAGGGAGTTAGAGCTGTTTTGCGATGTAAGGTCGAAAACACGAACAAAATCTTAAAAAATAAATAACTCGGAAACAAAGCCTCTAAGAGAAAAAGTCATGTAGGCACTTTTTGTTGCAAATTACTTGTATAATTGATCCCTGAAGTCTTACCTACTTAAGTCGAGACACCCTGTATATATATTTAATTTGATTGCAATCTTACTGCAATCAATGTGGCACTAGAATTTTCCAATTCGTCCCGGATCTCTAGATTATACCGAACTCCCGGCCTTGACAGTATACCTAAGGGTAACACATACATATTTATAATAGAAATGCTTGTGATTGATTTATTTTTAGAATAAAAACATACCGTAGATGATCGAAATAACCAATTACCTGAAACAAAAACAATGCAATTTTAAACGAAATCAAACTTGGAATTAATGATAATGTATAAGTAAAAATTTAAATGCATCCAACTTGGGAAATGCAATCAGAATAGGAGCAAAGCGGAAACTGATTTCATTGGTGTGTTCCAAAACTTACAATTATTATTCTTGTAACCAATGGATCGGAGCTTGGGTTATTATAAATGAATATTCTCGAGGAATTCTTTTCTTCGAAAAAGGTTGTTAACTCCCTGAATAAGCCTGTTTCCTTTGAATAACATTGAAATAGTAGCTACTGTATAGAAATTAAAAGGACTTAAAGGTATTTTCTCATTATTTTCACTCAATTCACCAGGCAGAATTCATTATACAACGGATCGAGGTTACTGTTTTCGAAAATTAAATGCCTTCAGTCGTTTTAAGACGAAATAATTATTAATTATACAGTATATTAATTACAGAAATAAGGTAAGAAGCACTTCAGTGAATCATTTTCAGTAGTAATTGAGATTCTAGTCGATCCATCAAAAAATGTCAACAATATTGGAAAATAAACTCAATAAAATATTACAACGCGAGAATAAATTCAACATTATAATAAATCTCACCATACTTTAATTAGCTCTTTTGGATTAAAATACTTATATATACGAGTATATATGAGAGGATTTGAGACCCATCTTCTCGTTTCTAGTTGATAACACATGGGAAAAATGTATATATGTATTGCTTGCTCATTTGGATTAAAATACAATATTATATATATATATATATATATATATATATATATATATATATATATATATATATATATATATAATATAGCAATACATATATACATTTTTCCCATGTGTTATTAGCTAGAAACGAGAAGATGTGTCTCAAATCCTGAAAATCTGCATTTTTGACATTATTATTGTACTTGTTTATTTTCGGCTTCGAAGCTAGACTACAACTTTTAAGTATCACACTTACAGAATTTTCATTTGGTTTGATGGAGTTTCAAAGAATTACGCGAGGTTAACAACCTTTGATGCATATATATTTCATTGATTTGAATTATATTTTTTATATTTTATTTATCACGGTTCAACGTTGATTATACTGCTCGTGGCACTTGAGGACGGACGTTTAACATGTAGTTTTTCCCCGAAAGACTTCAATAGGTCAATTTTGAAGAAACTTGAAAAAAAAAAAAAAAAAAAAAAAATTCAACTCCCGCCAAAGGAAGGATAAATGACTAGTTCCCATACCCCTCGATAGAGCGCTCCCCCCGCGCTCCCCCCGCTTGGCCGACCTCATCACTGGCACCCCTGCAAGCCGCGAAGCCTCAATTTTTTTCTCGAGCTTCGAAATCTTGTATTCTTATCACACTATTTTCTCAAAAAGTTAATTATTTTACAATAGTTTGTCAATTCTGTTGTGTTCCGTGAGTATTGAGGTCATTTACGAAACCGCAGCACCAAATTACGCAAATAATATATTTTTATTCGTATGCACAATGTTTCCATGAGTCTCGGCGTGATCGTCAGGAATTACCCTTATTTCATCTTTTGCAAAAGGAAAACGAGGAAATCACGGAACCGCGATTCTCCTGGACTCATTCAGACTGCGAGTTTGAAGAGAATAGGCAATTTTCAGCCCACGGAAGACCGCGTTCGCCAAGGAGAAAGCGTTTTTGACAGGCTGCATTCCTATCCCGAATGGTAAGCTGATTCTGAACGAGAATCGGGATAGGCCCACTTATTTTACCATGATCCAAATCGAGAATTCGTACGACAGCAATCACCATTGTCTTGGGGTAACAGAACTGATTTCGGTTCAGAATCAGGCTCGGATTATGAAGAAGCACAAGGGAATTCGCCGACGCTGCAGTGAATAGTGAAGTTGCCTGCGGGTGCCCGCTGGCCTCCATTAATCATATAGATGTAGGTAATTGTACAGATTTACCTCCGGTGAGTATTCAGCCTAGTGATCAGGTCCTACGATCAAGCGAATCGCCGAGTTTTGCTGGTTTTGCCCAGCCTATGTAAAACGTAAGTTCCAATGTTGGTTCGGACCCTGGGCTTCTACAGGGTTGGGGTGAGGGCCCTCTCAGTCCCCCGGCTGCACCTTTTAAGCTGCACAGCAGCATTGCGAATAGATGGGGCCACCATTCGGTACATGGTCTGCGACTTAGTTCTCAAATCTAACAATTTTCTGTTGTAAGTAAGGTGAAAGATTAGTGTGTTGCAGCGTGAAGAATACCTTGAGTAGGTACTCCTATATAATTTTCGAGCTAATTTTCTCCTATGTGTCACAATGTTTCGTCTAGACTCGCAATACCGCTCCTTTCGGGATGCAGTCGGTTCCGACTTTCCGATTCAACGTTCAAGATCTTTTTGTGAAGACGATTTTGAACCTCGTTTTTCTTGATTTGGTTCGGATCGAGACTTTAGAGGGTTTGATCGTTCATCAGACTGATACAACAGCAGATCAATATCCCTGCGGGATTCCGGGGAGATTAGGCAGTGAAGCCAGCATTATCAATATAACGATGAAGCCCCGAATTTGAATCGAAAATTGTAACTGCGATTTTTGCTAGCCCGACCCTGACCGGATATTAATAGTGAATTAATACGATGGCAGTCAGTAGATTTCAACTGCGAGTTGGCACGACCGACGTTCTGGGGTTTGGGCTACGATCAGTTTTTGGACTCTGATTGTTCGGCCTATGAGGAAACCTGTAGTTTATGTAACGCATCCACCTTGAGGGGCGAGATTGTCCTCTGGCGAACCCCCCGTTGCGTCAAACTCGGGTAACCGAATAATCCAGTTATTATTGCCCCCCTAATATTCTTCCTTTCTCAGTTCACTCTTCGGAGTTCGCAGGCTTTACCCCCCCCCCCCCCCCCCCCCCCCGGATATACGGATAACTAGGGGATCCTATGCCAGATTGGATACAATTCTTTCATGGCTACAGGGGTTCAAAATTGTTCATAACCCCCCTACTCTATATTGAAATCTACCACACCACTGTGTGACTTACTTCATATTCAGCAAATTGCTTAAGTTTTTGATAAGCTTGTGCGGGAGGAAGTGGTGAATATTATATGTAGTACAAAACCCGGCCCAATTGTTTCCTCTTTTTTTAGCGGAGAAGCCTTCGGGAGGGAAACGATTCATTTTGAATTTAAAACATACTAATTTGTTGGTGGAGACCCCACATTTCAAAGTGGAGGACTACTGTACTACGAGGGATCTCATCACATCGCAGTGTTTTGGCGCAACGGTGGACGCATACTATATGGTGCCTGTGGCTGGGACATCCAGAAAACTTTCGCGTTTCCTTTTTCAGGGGCGTTTGTTTGAATTTACTTGTGTGCCAATGGGAATGTCAGTCTCACCATATGTTTTTCACAAAATTATGCGCCCTATCGTTGAAAGGATTAGATCACAAGGCGTAAAATGCGTCAACTGTTTGGATGAATATAGCGTCGTCATAGGAAGAATGTGCTAGTAACGTTGAAAAATTGAAATCCTCACTAAATTTTTCAGGATTTCTTGTCAATGAAAACAAAAGCGTTTTTTTACCACCCAGAACTTTCAAATTTCTGGGTCTAGTGTTCGATTCTACTAGCATGACAATGTCCCTCCCAATGGGAAACATGTGTTCATATTCAGGCTAGGTTGAACTGGTTCTAACAGGTACTAAAACATTCGGTACGTCATCTTGCCATGTTGGTGACGGCCTGCCCAGCAACACCATACGGTAAATTATAAACAATGCACCTTGACTCAATCAAAACTGAGATTCTATCGAACCAAAATCAGAATTCTGAAGTAAAATTTCGTCCCCCACATTCCATTCGGCCTGATATCTAGAGGAGGAGTAACGACATTATGAATCTGTCAAATCGTTTGCACAATGATGATTATTGAGTTATGATCATGACTGACGCCTCTTTATCTGGGTGGGGCGCAGCCATGGACAAAGAAAGAGTAAGTGGTTGGTGGTCCAGGGAGGAAGCAACCTGGCACATAAACGTTCTTGAGTTGAGAGCAATCGAATAAGCTTTGCAATATTTTGGTGATCACATTACAGATTCTCGAATTTTGATTAGGGCTCCAGAGAGTGTAATGGGGCGGCCTGCAGGGTTGCCAGAAATGGGGTCGGCCAAGCAGGAGGAGCGCTCGCTTGGGTAATATGGGAACCACACATTTATCGTTCCCTTGGCGGGAGTTGGATTTTTTTTAAGTTTCTTTAAAATCAAGCTATCGAAGTCTTTCGAAAAAATACTGCGTGTTAAACGTCCTAAAATGCCTCTTCGCAGTATAATTATGAATGAACTTCACAAGTTCGTTTATTTCTCAATTTTGATTACTTATCATATTTGATTCACCAACGGCATTCATGTATACCAGCAAAATGTTGATGCTTTGCTTTTTGTGTATTTTTGAGTATTCATGAGTTGCAGTAGTACAAGTGTATTACAATGAAAATTATGTACTTAGACACTATAATTTCTTCCAATAAATAGGCACACAAATTTATTTACATGTCAATTATAAAAAACTTTATATTTCTCTTCTGAATGGGTAATAAATACCAACAATCCTGTGCAACGAATAGATTAACGATTCTGTTATAAATAATAATGTGCGATTTTTGTTTGTGAGTACTATAAACAGACTGGTTCATTTACCGGATAGAGTGCCCATCCATTTGAGCGAGTGGATGATCAACAATAAACAGTTGTTTAAATTAGTTTGATGGTTTCAAAAACGATTTCAGCGTTCTTTGGTACTGATTACCCATCAGGTGGGGGCTCGTGATGCTTTCAACGGTTTGATTAGGCCTGAAGCCATCACCTTGTCAGATTTCGTGATAAATAGCTAGTTCCCTTCCAACATCCCGGCTTCATTAACGGCTCGGCTGGCTTCGGCAAAAGTCTTCACAAACCTAAATGAGTTGAGAACTCAATAACCAACTTGATGATTAGCAAAGGAGGAAGCATCTGAGTTGAAAGGCATATTTTCAGCAACCAACTAAGTATTTACCCTAGATTAAGGGAAATATCCGACAATGTATAAAACAAACGGTGTGTTCATGATTTTTATTGGGCATTTTAATGAAATGGTGGAACAAATCACGTTTTCATATAAATATATATTGACCTTTATTTCAATGAAATAAATACGAATTGGGACGTTATGGAATAGATTTTTTTGACATTTTCATGTATTTTCCTCGGTACATTAACACAAAAGTCATCACGAAAATCCGTAACAAAACCTATAAACAAAGCGTGTTCGGTCGCCGAGGAATGATATTCAAGTGACAGCGTCATATGTTTCATTCGTCTGAGGATTACTACTTTGGGAATCTCACATTGGTTGCTGTGCTGGCTAATTAGTGTCATGCATGTGCTTAAAAATTTTTATTAGCTTAATATGGAATCATCATGTTATAATCATACTACTGTCTACATGAACTACGTTCGGATGAACATGAACTCAAATTGACAATGTATTGTTACTGAGTGGGAATCAGAATGAGTATGTAGCATTATTTATATGCTTGACAGTACAAGTGATATCCTTTCAACGATATTCTAGTTTGCGTAAAGAAGTATATCCAATGAAGCTTGCGGTCTCACGATTTAATTTCTGTGTACTTTGTTTGGAACAAAGATATTCACTATTGTGGTTACAATGGAGCCATGTTAGGCACTGTTAGGTTTCTATTACACAAACACGTAAACGCCCGATGGTCCATTTTGGGATCTGAAAAACTTTGATGTCAACATAACTGGGTGCTCTGTGCGTCTACTGGCAGAAGTACTACATGTGTATGTTTACTTCAGCAAAAATATATTTTATGTCTCTAGTTGTAGAGTCGTTGAGAACATTCATATTCTTTTTACGAAAAAATATATTTTACGATCGCAGTACTCAAAATTGCCCAATAAGTTTGGTGATCCTACATGGGTCTAACGAGCGTTACCACCCCCTGTATTACTGAATACAGAAATCGTGCTAAAACCATTAAAACTATTGATTTTTTTAATATAATTAACTCAAAATATACTACATCCTAATTACAAATTCCTTTTATAAAACTTTTAGAACGTTTGATGACTTTCGACCTGCACCCACAGCGACCATGATTTCCAAAATATTGACCAAGACCGGATTCGACAATGTAGTAAGGTAAAGCAAGGGACCATTGCAGGTTGCGACTTTTCTCCCGGCTGCCACGGCATCGCAGGCGTCATCAGCTAACTGTCAGACGTTCACAGGGAATATCGGAATTTGGTCAGATGTTTTCACTTGCTTAATCCATGCCACACCCCTTGAAAGATTTTGCCGTACAGAAACGTGAAAACAACTTGGATGTGAGGTATTTAATGGTACCTACTGGGTCACTCTTCGATTTATATTTTTAATTACGTAGTTACTCGGTACAGTAGTTATTCGGTTACTGGATCTTTATTCACAAGAAAAAAAATTTTTTCTCGCAAAAGTAACGATGGAGATTAAACCTATTTGATCGAGACGTCTACAGATATCATCTTCAGGCAGTAAGTCAATGTAATTCCTCGTACATGAGCCTAGCGCACCATAGTTTATCAGTATTTTTGTATTATACGAACGTTCAGTGGTTTTGGGCAAAACAATTGTAGGAACTTCGTAAATTTTAAAAATTGTGCTAAAAAATCATTGAAAATATCGGAAATCATAATACAAAACCAAAAATCAATGTCATGGCTGAAGAATTGGCAAGTACATCAAGTGTCTCCGTAATACGCTACTATTCGTACGCAACTCAAGTAGGTACTGCAAATTATTACTAGAACTTACTATGAAATAAAATCTTTGACTGTTTCAGTGGTCCCTCCATGAGAAATTACTCAGCTACGCAATTAGTGATATAGTTATGTTTTGAGATAATTTTATTCAAGAAAATCAAATGTTTTGATGGTTATAGTATAATTTTCCTATCCAGAAATACAAGGGGTCCAAAGACTGGTAGTCCTTATACGGTACCATCAATATTTAACAGGTATTTTCAGCAATAGTCCGCTTCTGGGATTTTTCCATGATTTTTTCCTTGTTACAAGGTCTATATAATAAACCATCTCACAAACATTCATAAAGAAATTAGAGAGTAAAAAGCTGCTGGCGCTAGTGGGCTAATTACGGAAATGGAACCACGGAACATCACTTGTGTATAAATGAGATTGATAATCAAGTCTGCCAAACTAAGTTGTTTAGGCCTATTCAAACTCCAACCAGATACCCAAGATATAGGAGCTAATAATGTATGAAGTTAGCGAGATTGCGGAAATCGATCTGAGCAGTGTAGCAGACTGAACCTGGGCCGACGAAGCAGAAATATTGATGAATCCAATGAAATGGGCGTGCAGAAACTCTCTCTACAAGAACGAAAAAAGATACTCCAATCAGATACAGCCTCGAAATGATCGATGAGGAGCGGAAACGATATCGAGACCGGAACAGAGATCGTAGTGATTTGCTACAGCCCCAAACGACAACTGTTTCCTCTAGAGCAGCAAAAAATTAACACATACACACACTCCTCCCACTGTTGTTGTTTTTTCTTTTTAGTCTCACTCATTCGCATTGATTTGGTAGCAATGTAATACATAAGGCACCTAGGTTTCAACCCACACGATCCCTCGGAATTTAGTCGACTTTGGATGAATATGTAGAGGTTATGATTCTGCGAGAATCTCAAGTTTGGGCAACCCTGACTGCTGAATGTCACTATCCCTGAAATTTTCCTTGAATTTTCATTTTCTTATAGTTTACGGGATTAACGGGAACACAAACAGACGCGGAAATAAAATAGCTCAGGACAGTCTAAAACGTAAAATGCGAGTGAATTAATTGAATCATGTATTTCAATAATATAGTAGTAATAGTAATTTTTTCTTAGATTCCTGAAGTAATGAGTTGTTATTTGTTGTCAAACAACAAATCAGTTGTTGTCTGGCCCTCGCCGACTTAACATCTATCGCACTAATCCTTTTTAACTTTTGATCTCGCCCGTTGTCCCTACTCTCGCTTCGCCAGTCGTAACTATGTCAAACTGTGATCACTGTTATGGTGAGTTGAGGAATTAGGACTCAATTACTTGCAAAGGTGGGTGTTTTAACTCATGTTCATATGTTGAACTCATGAAATGTTTCACTCATTTCATCATAAATGTTATCGTACTTTTTGCTACGGTGCGAGCGAAATGGAAATGCCCTACTCGCAAAAGTGTCTCAGCTATTCTAACCAAACTAATCGCGCCAATCGAAACCAAGATAGAAAACATGAAAGCCACGATAAACGAAATAATCAAAGGCATTAATGAGGATGTATGTGAGCTTCAGAAATCATCCGAGTATTTGAGTACTCAGTTCGACTCTTTTTGTACTAATATTGAGGAAATGAAGGTTGAATTTGTAAAATTAGAAAAAATAACTCGTATCTAAAAGAAGTAGTATGTAGCGGCTCTCCAAGCTAAGGTTGACCACATCGAGCAAGATTCTCGGAAATGTAATATTGAGATACACGGTATCCCGGAATTAAATATAAATCCCGGATAAATTTAATTCTTGTAATTTATCGATCTCCAACCAATAATGTCAAACAATATTTGGAAGATTTAAAACTGAGATTGAGAAAGTGGACCCTAATTAGAATACCTATCTAGTTGGAAATGTAAATATAGATATATTGGAGACTGAAAATAGTAAAGCGATTGAAAATCTAAACTTTTTGTCTGTATTAGGCTTCAATTCTCTTATAACTACGCCTACAAGGGTGTAAGGCACGTCTGTTAGATATATAGATCATATCATGGTATGGTCCAGAAAAGCATCCTTGTATCCAGGCGTAATAGAAACTCCAATAACTGATCAATATAGCACAGTTCTCACGGTAATAGATTCTTAAGATCAAATCCATGTAGAAAAAAATAATGGTGCTAAAATTAAGAAAATTGATTATATAGCTCTCGAGAAAACTCTTTCTATTGCGGAATGGTCGGATGTGTTGGTTGGAGATGTTCACGCGCCCACTTTGATATTTATAGATAAATTGAAGGGTACCATAGAGCACCATACAGTAATTGAAACACATAAACTAAAATTCACAAAAATTAACCCTATGGATAACGTTTGGTATCACATCATCAATTAAAAAACGTGATAAATTGAAAGCTAAATTGGTTAAACAACCATACAATACAGATCTTAAAAATTATTTTAAAAAATACCACGACTCAATGAAAATCTTGATTAGGAGAACTAAGGACAGATACTATTCACAACGTCAGCGATCCTGCAAAAATAGTATGGAAAAAGTTTGGGGGTTAATGAATGCAGTTATGAATCCTTGTTCAAAAACTACTTGTAATGAATTTCTTACGTCACTATCAGAAAAAAAATGTACCTGAAGAGAGAGTGGCGGCCAAAGCATGCACTATTTTGAATTCGTATTTTTTCAAGGTTGAAGCGAATCAAGCTAGTAAAATTTGTAAGAATACTAAATACTAACCCACTACCAACCCAGTAACACATTAAGAATTTTCTATACAAGAGTTGGATGAAATTGGCTTTAGAAAAATTGTGAGCCAAACACGAGACTGCTGAAATTGATGACACCACTCCACTCCTCCAAACTCATCAAACACTATTTTGCTCACCTAAAAATACCCCTTCTTCATATATTTAATCCAAATATTAATTCAAATAGGTGTCCAAGTTGTGTCAAGATAGCTAAGGTTTGCCATATTTATAATGGTGGAGAAAAATCTGATCCCGGAAATTTCAGGCCGATCCCGATGCTTAGTTGCACCGGTAAACTTTTAGAGAAATGAATCAAAATTCATCTATGTCGTTACCTTGGGAGAAACAGTATATTATGAAACGAGCAGTTCGGATTAGAGTTGGTAGAGGTATTGACCAAGCCATTTAGACTTTCCACTGATATATACAAAATTAGAGAACACAAAATGAAAGGAATATTGCTATTTTGTGGTTTATCAATATGCTTTAACACAATTGAACGTAAGATGCTTCTGAGTAGAATGGCAAATATAGGAATTCGAGGTAAAACACTGAAATGGTTCAAAAGCTATCATTTGAATAGGAAGCAGGTCATTTCGATGGTAGAGTTTTTAAGGGCACTCTAAGTTCCATACTGTTCTAAATCTATGTTTACGATTTTCCCCTGAACGTTCCAAACGCAAAGACAATATCTATTCACTGACGATACAGCCGTTATTATATCGGGAGAAACCTGGAACAAGGTTTTAATTTATGCTCAAGATGCTATAAATCCATTACAAAATTGGATTGCCTACAGCCTCCTTACTTTAAATGCTAAAAAAACCCAATATATGATGATAGGAAGTAGGCAGGATCATGAGGAAGAAGTGCAGAAAAATTTATATGCTCATACCGACCGAGATGTGTTCATGTGCCTACTCCTCTAAAATCTGTAAGTACGTGTAGATACCTTGGTGTGATAATCGACGATAAATTAACTTGGAGATATCATAGAATTTCTAAATGGCAAGCTTAGACGGTTCTTGTATGTATTTTATCATGTAAAAAAAATTGATTTGACATTGCATAGATTGTTAATTACGTTCTTTCCAAGGGTATCCTTATTTTTTATTACAGTGATCCTAAGGGGATTTATGCCCAATGTGACGTTATAAGGTAGAAAAAACGGAGAAATCTTAAATGTGAAAAAACTTGGAAACAAGGGGCTCAAAAAAATCTCTAAAATGTCGTTTGTTCCAAATTAGTTGACGAATAAATCCTGAAGTTTGTGTAGTGTTATAGGAGTGAAATGTAGGAAAGGGGTTTTATTTTATCAAAGTAATTTTCAGTTGGTGGGTGCATAGATCTATGTCGATATATAGTCGTACTTATATTCTGTTGTACTATTGTAGGCACTTAGGTATCAGCTCTTGTTACATACAGAGGGACTAGTGAAGTGGCAATGGACGAGAAAACGGTCTTCATTGGGTGCACTTTTTCGGGGTCTTCCACTCCGAGCTCTATCATCAACAGAACCAGTAGCCCGAAACCCTTGCGAACATCTCACTACATCACTTTGCCCGATATTCAATCGTTGAGTGATTTGGCGTGAGGACATCCCTTCTTCGCTCAACGCAACAATCCGGTAAAGCTTCCCCGACGACAAAACGTTTCGATTCATCATAAAGGTACACGTGGAGAGATTTACTGTGCGAACTCCCTGTACAAACTCCCAGTAATGACGATGAGCCCATTTCAACAGCTTATCTCGTTTTTCAGGATTCACGATTGATCATGTTCCGGCGTATCAATCTGAACTTCTTCAACTTTTTCCTTATGGCCTGACACTCATTACAAAGGTCAAAAGGCCCTGTCAGCAATAACAAACCTGCTGTACGATATTCCAAGTGTTTGTCTTACTATTTTTAGAAAAGTGAATTTTCAGTTTCTTGGTCCGTTTTCTAAGGAAAAAAAAAAAAAATTAATGGAGAAAATTATCAAACTATAGATTTTTTCTGTTTCCGCTGAAGGTGTACAGACTACTGAAGTGATTTTTTAATTTTTTTACAATTTTTATAAAAGTGAATTTTTCAGTTTTTGCCTTTTTTAAAGAAAAAATTTTTGTATGTAAAGAAAATTACCCAAAAAAAAGTTTTTTTCGTTGTTTTCATTTAGTGATTAGATACACTTTTTAGAAATCCAAGCCCCAAATGTTTCCTGTGCATATTTCAGAATGAATCAGGGTGATGCAAAACTTTTTTTGGGTGTATATATTAATAATGAATTGCAACAATTAGTAGATAATAACTACGTTTAATAGTTGAAGATCAGTGATCTTCAAAGAAGGGCTATCTAATACGAAAAATACGAAACTAATTAACATTTGTGCCATTATTTTCAGAGTCGTTTTCTTCCGGTGTGCACATAATGCGTTAATATTGTTATAGGAAAACCATATTGTATTCCATTTGAAAATATAGTGACCAGTATAACATGCGCATGAGAGTTAAAATACAGAAATAATAAACCTCATGATAATAAATAATTTTCAGAGGGTTTAATTTCATAACTTACTTACACTAAAAAATAATTTCACTGAACTTGTCTCGTTCAAATAAAACTTCTTGGTCAAACATACGTAGTTATTTACATATATCCATTGTACTTGCTTAATCACATACCCTAAATTAACGGTAAAAACTTCTTTTAGAATTACGGTCCGGCTGTAATACCGTTTTCAATTCGTTTTGCATAAGTAATTGCAATCAGTTCGGGTCGCTGTTTGACCCCAATCGACAATAAATTATTCATTTAAAAGCTTAACACCCCGTCCCGATCCAACTCTTGGCAGATTCAATAAACCGTTGGGGAAGTCGGGGGCAAGCATTTCTCTTGGTAAGCGGGTCGGGTCTTTACCCCACCCATCAGTCCACTCCTCCCTCCAGACATAATGACTCGAAATTAATTCTCTTCTGTATTAAATTTGCTAATAAAATCTGAAAAAAAAAAAATGAACTTCCGAGAGTACCTACTACTATTAGCGCTTAAGCGTTTATCGTCCGAATTGGATCCCGCCGTCTATCAGTTCTCATTTCATCAGGCAGCTACGGTGCTCCTGTCATCATCAATGAAAAATCTTTTGCCTACCTTCACATAAATAGATTGTACGCGTTTTTGCTTAAGCTCGAATGTTTAGTTCATGATGTTTTACGTCATGTTTCCTCCAATTTTTATGTATCATTACAACGCAATATCAATTTGTATGATTTATGGGATACAAGAGAATGGAAATGTATAGCAAATTATTAATTTATTGACTTTGAAACAATTATCGTTAACTAAGGTATTTTGGAGCGAGAGGATAACTATTTTTGTTGCGTTCTGTAGTTGTATGTAATTCTGTACTGGAGGTAATGGAATTAATAATTCAATTGACACAATATTGAACATAACAGACAATTCTCCTAGTTACCGTCAACGAGAATAGAAGATACTAGAGCGGCCCTTCCCGTGCAAGCCACCGAGCCGAAAGTGTGCTCTGCCCCCCCAACCCCTTGGTTCCCCAACCCCGCCCTGTGGAGCGTAACCACCTTACAACCGACCCGTTTCTAGGGAAATGTATCTCCATTAGTTTTCATCCCACGAAAATCGTTCTCCACTCGTTGGAAAGCTCTCGATTTATCACGCATTTCTTTCGTACTTGTTCTTCTATTCATGTCGTAGTTTTATATTTATTTATGTTTTAAATTGATATAGTAAACAATGCCGCTTGCTTTTTTGTCACTTGGTTGAGAAGTTAATCTTGGTTATAGTAATTGTAGACGCACACCATAACAGAAAATTACCTACTTAGGTACTCTGTTTTAATTTCGATCAGTAAAACATTTATGTCGTAGTTTTAAATTTATTTTTACGAACTAGCGGGAAGAAAGGTTGTTCCATGTTTTAGCATTTTAGCCGCAGGCTCAAGGCGGAAAGTTAGCCCCCCTCAGAGGCCCGAAGGGCCGAGTTTTGGCTGATTCGTGTTGAAGTCAAAAAAATATCTGTATAGTTTAAAGTAAAAAAAAAAGTCTGTCAAGATTTCATCTTTAAAGATTCCATGGAGGGTGATTTTGAGCAAAATCTTCAATCAGGCAAATTAGAAAAAGTTCCCGCATGATCGTAGGAGCGAATTTTTGTACAATATCGAATTATAAAAATAAATAAAAACGAATGAATGAATGGACATGAAATTAATTTCAAAGTTGATTTGAATGATTTTTAATTGAAAATGTGTGCACTTTGAGTGCGTAGAAATTGTTAACTGGGTCATTATCATATAAATGTATTTTTCGTGGTCTAAAAGAATAAAATATGGAAAACTCAGGTTCATGGAATCTATATGTATGCGTAATATAAGTATCCTAGAGTGATAATCTGACGGTTTGCGAGTTAGACCATTTTTCAACTTTACATAAATTTCTAAAATTCGAAACACAGTTTTCCAATATCACGCGAATGAAGCCCTAAACCATAGTTTTTCTTGATTTTTGACCCAATTTTATGGTACTAATACAAAACGTGATTATTCACTTTTGTGCTCTATGCACCCCTTGACAAGTTCTCAATTTTCTATGAATTTTCACAAATTTGAAAGAAAAAAGAAACGCTTATCACACAAGTGACACCTTTATTTAATTTTTTCATTTATTTAATGTTTTGCAATACATTTTTAGTGTTAGTATACTATACAGTATACTATACAGTGTTAGTATACTGTATGACCTTTTGTATAAAGCGATCCTCATGTGCGTCAGTTGACATTTTCCCAATTTCCCATTAATTTCCAAAAATTAACAATCTATTATTGGAGACGAGCTAAACCCCTCCTCATCTCTTTGTGACATCAGTGACAAAATCTTCCACCAACGACCAACTCCTCATTCCTCTATCGCAGAAAACTCAGACATGACCGACATAAATAGCCATTGTACAAATTAGATAGAAAGGTAAGGAATGTACTTCTTCACTAACGCCTGATGCTTTCTTCTTAGGCTCCTTATTGGTACATCCATATGCTACACAAACACCCATTCTCGTGAAGAAAAAGAAAAAGAAACGAACTAACGAGAACCAAGAAAACGAGACGAAAAACTGCACGAAAACAGTGGCAAAGTGGCGTAGTAGGCAGGGAGGCTCAAGAAAGTTGGGGAACCAGAGGGTGGGGGAAGCGTGACACATCGTGCGGGCGCACAGGGCCACTCTAGTATCTTCTATTCTCGTTGGTTACCGTTAGCAGGACATTACTGCTCTTGAAATTCAACTTGCAATACCTTGTTAACATGTATCATGTTTTAGCCCTGGGGTCCTAGCAATTTTTGCGAGTCAATTTTTTTCCGCGCACGAAATTAATTACAGTGATTTCCGCCTACAACCGAGTCGTTGCTAGGGAAATGGTACTTCGTCGTTTTTCATCCCACAAAATTCGTTGACCATTCGTTCGAAAGCTCTCGATTTATCCAACAATATTATGTTAACTACGGCGAAGTGCGTGTCCAACAAACTGAGTTATGAGCATGGTTATATAAATAATTGTTTACACACAGGTGATCATTCTCAATAATTGATATTGTGAACATGATTGCAACCGCTGGTTAATTTCTGATGTTTTCATAGAATTTCGAATCAATATCGAGGAGAAAACATGATACATGGTTGAAATTTTTGGTTCTAGAACAGAAATAAGTTTGAGATTATTTGTGCTTTCTTTTGGAAAAGTTGAGTTCTGATCGGGCGATTGCGTGATTCGAACTGGTTGGAGTTCTCGGTTTTCGTCGTTGTGAAACGAACGATTTTTTGAGTGGAAAAGTGAACAAAAATTTCAAGTATAGCAACCGAATTACAACTATTACCATGCGACCAAAAGTTGATGATGGAGTAAGTGCTCGACTGGATCAGCCAACAGTAAGTGGTTCCAGTGCTTCAAAGAAACAAAATTTTACTTTTAAAACCAAACGTCCAAAACTGTGACGTTCAGCGAGTTTGGACAAGTTACATTTTGATTTCCCTGCTCTATCACCAAGGCAGAATTATACTATCCCTCCGTGTAATATTGTCAAAAATACCAATCCTCCCTTTTATCACAACTAGCAATAGATTTGCTGTATTGGAACAAATGGAAATTCAATCCACTCATACAAATCAAACATCAGAAAACCGAACCGTAAAACCACCCCCAATCTTCATAAACAATCTTTTTAACATCCATGCTGTTCTCAATCATCTAAAAACTGAATGCAGTGGGGTTTTTAAACATATAACCATTGACAATAAATTAAACCTGAATTTTGAGGTGGTTGACGATTACAGAAAATGTGTTGACTATTTACAGACAAATGGAGCACAGTACAACACTTTTCAGATGAAAAGTAGTTTTACGTGGGTTACACCCCTCATGTGACATTCCTACCATGATGAACGATTTGAGAGAGTTGGGACATGAACCAATCCTGATGCTCCCAGTTCACCACCCAATTACCAAGGTTCCTCTTCCCCTTTTCTTCCTTGACTTGAAACAAAATACCAATAACGAGCATATATATTCTTTAACAAGTTTATATTACTGTAAAATCAGGATTGAACCTCCAAAACCTCGAAGAACTGTTATTCTGTGTATGAATTGCCAGGAGTTCGGGCATTCAAAAAATTATTGTTACGAGAAACCGCGTTGTGTTATATGTGATAGTGAACATGCATCAGCAGAATGGAACAAATCACGAGATACACCTCCGAAATGTGTGAACTGCAAGGGAAGTCACACGGCCAGTTATAGAGGCTTTCCGACACACAAAACCTTACAAAGCATCACATGCCCTTTGAGAAGTGCTGTGCCTGTAAAAAAGAGTTTAACCAACCCCCAAACAAACTCTAGTCAAACTAACTCCTCCTCAACAAATTCCGCAACAGCCACCAATAAAATCATCGATCGGGGTGTGACTCCAATCTCCTATGCCTCAGTCCTTCAATGTGATCAATCAAATTCAGTAAACCAAAAATTAGACAAATTAATCTCTATTATTACACCAATGATGGAAATGTTGTCACAAATCATCCCAATACTTATCAACAAACGACGATCAATTCCTCACAACATAGTATGAGAATATGCACATGGAATGCTCGAAGAGTGAATAACAAGTATCAGTTCCTTCCTTAATACTAATAAAATTGATATAATGTTACTCACTGAGACTCCTAAAGTCCTCCAGTAAAGAACATTGCATTGAGGTAGGATTTCTTTGTTCAAAACTTAGTTATTTCGAGACTTGCAAACTGCTGAAGACATGGTGTTCGATTCGAGTGCCTTTGAAGAGGATACTTTTCATAAAAACCGTAGCCGTTGCTGAAAGTCTTACAACCCAGGATAAACTTCAACTTTTTAAGCGATTTTGAATAATAAAACCAGGTCATAATGTCTCCTGCCAATGTGCAGTGGATCGTAGGAGAATCGGCTTCTCTCCATGGCGTTCGGTGTCGAACCGTTTTCTCATGCGGAAACTTGCCCACAAAATACTGAAGAATAGGCAGCAAATGTCTATCATATTGCTGGATTTCCCAGGGTAACAGGAAATCTTCACGGTTCAGTGATCTGACACCCCACACGCTATTAAGATGTTTCCGTCAACTGTCAGGGAAATATTTCATCAAACTGCATGTGCACATATGCGTTATTCCAATCGGTTACTCTTCTTAGAATAGAGAAATAAATCATTAACAAAAATCCGGTCTATCACAAAAAAATCGAACATCAAAAGAAGATTAGTTTGGCGTGATATAATTTAGGAAGAGTTTTGTATACGATAAAATTTAAAATTACTTTTTTTTTGCACAACGTAACGAAACCAAAGGGAAAGGTGATAAATATATGGAAGAATACCTTAAATTCGAAAAAAAAATTTCATTGTTAAATATTACTTAGAAATACTTATTTATCATAGATTCTCTTTTTAACAATCTTTCCAAACAAAAATATCGTCTCGATATGTTTCTAATAGTTGGAAAGGTACTAAGCGATTTAACACATTTTGCTCAGGTTGACGTCCAGGCACTGTTGACGTTTGGTTTTTCCACCGATAAGCAAACTTTTACTGTTTTCAACCGTAGAAAAATAGATCCATAAACAAAGTGAGAGGTTGAAGAATCAAGATGGGTACACTTCTAGTAGGTAGTTGAAGGAACTCGGAACAATAATCTGAAATGGTGTGATTAGCATAGGCAAGACCCCATCACCGCCGCCAGCTCTCTCGGACCGAACCCTATTGGAGTGCACTCCTGCATATTCATTACCTCCTCAGGGCAAGCCCTTGCATTTCCCATGGACCTGGCGAAACCGCCTGAATTTTATTTGCGGATCTCCCGCCCGTCCGTTCAGTTTACTACCGGTACGTTCGACGTTCGGAGCAAGAGGATCCGCAAAATAAAAATCCCCCGCAGCGGTTCACGACCTGACTCTTCACAAACAGCGAGAGCAACTATATTAGTTTCATCAATAATTCTGGTTAGGAAGCGACACTTGAAACTTGGAGGAAGCTTAAATGCAAACGAATAGAAAATGAAGATTCAACAAACAGGAAAGTCAACCGAAGAGCGTGAGATTTCAGAACACAGAAGTTTTTTGTCGGCTTCACGTTGCTATTACGAAAGTTTTTACAAAGAGGGAAACTACCAACTGAGCCAACTCTATCAGGACATCGATAAATCGATGGCCTGGTATCAGAAAATGCGAAAGAAATAGCCAAGCCACCCATAATATGGACTTTAGATTCCACTGATGTAGAATTACTGATACTACAGATATAAGTAGGTACGACCAACCTTTGCAACACTCAACCCTTTAGCACCAATTCGATCAAACACCCCTATGGTTTCTATACTTTACATATCACTCAATACTTATTGCTTTACATCTTCGCCCTGTACTATAAGTCCCAATACTTCTTGTTTGTACGTTCATGATGATGAAGGAGGAGCAAAGAAATCGATAGGAAACTGATAATGGTGGGTCGAGAAAGGATCTCGATAACAGGAACCGGCTTTGATTATGTTCCTATGCTGACTGATGCTGTGAGAATGTGAGAATATTTTGAGAAGTTACTAATTAATACCTAGCAATAGTAGGTACCTAGAAAATACATAGTAATAATTAATATTGTGATACTTTGCAGATGTAATTCGATAGAGATAATAAACAATGTTCCAGTCATGCAAAATGATGATGATTTTTGAAAATTATATGTTATTACATTTAGGTGAGTTAAATTGTTTTATT
Source organism: Adelphocoris suturalis (assembly GCA_030762985.1). NCBI lineage: Eukaryota > Metazoa > Arthropoda > Insecta > Hemiptera > Miridae > Adelphocoris > Adelphocoris suturalis. The sequence goes on from CM061046.1 coordinate 36,958,746, forward strand.
CGACGAAACCTCCATTGTATTGAAATGCTGGTTAATTTTTTAGCATAATCTAGTACAGAGAAGTTTGAATGTTCCACTTCACAGCTGAAATAATTTTTATAATAGACATTTTAGTTTTTAACCATTTTTAGTTATTTTGTAAGACATTTATCGAACTTTGGCCAATTTACTGTACTAAAAAATTGCTGTCCAATAAACTCATTCTTTATTTTGGAAAGACACTTATTAATTCTGAAGAAATAACGGATTATGTTACATTTTTTCAATAATAAAACTTTTTAATATATTTTTCGTATGTACTGTTTTATATGTTCATATATATATATATACCTATATATATATATATATATATGTGTGTGTGTGTGTGTGTGTGTGTGTGTGTGTGTGTGTGTGTGTGTGTGTGTGTGTGTGTGTGTGTGTGTGTGTGTGTGTGTGTGTGTTTGTATGTGTATGTGTCAACCGGGTATCCCGACCCTTATAAATGTAACTTACCCGTTATTGATGAATCTGAAGATGAGCCTCATAACCCCTGCCGGCCCATTGGCACTCGGAGTGTTAGGAGAGGCGTTCGGGGACGCTCCAGGCAGGGGCGTAAGCCATCCTCTTCCTCTTTTTCTTCCTCAGCAACCTATCCCTCCACCTAATCCACTGCCCCGGCAAATGCCCACCAGAGTGCCCACTGTGAGAGAGCCTTCAGTCCCAAGCGTGGCCCCAATGCCCACGTCTCAGAGAGAGATGCATCCTCTACAGGCCAAAGCTGCAATTGATATAGAGCGAGAGCGGCCTAGGTATGTTTCTGAGGATTTGCGGCGAATGGAAGCAGAGGAGGGTAATGTCAACGTCTCACTTGCACACGCTTTCTGCCATTCAATCTCATCGCCTGAGGGCCCACTACAAGCAGCTTATCCAGGATGCAATCCTGGCAAATAGCCGTGGGGCCTATCACGCATCTCCTACCCCGGGACCTCTGGTACTCTTGACGAGTTGAAGACCGAAGTGTTGAGGCTCAGAGAGCAGGTAGGCCCCATTGATGGTTATGAGAGCGCCTATCTGCAGGAATCGTCACGCCTGGAGTAGGTTTGCGTTTCAGCCAAAGTTGGCCATGATGACCCTACATCAATGAATCGCTACTCAACCAACCTATTTCTCACAAGAAGTTTGCCGCCTCACGTCAACATAATTCGTGGTTATAAGGCCATTTTTCAACAGTTTTGTTTTGAAAAAGTATAATATTGTAGCAATACAAAGTTTCAATTCGACTAAATGTTATAATAATCGTGCCTGCCAGCGCAATAATTGATTGTAGATTGCTGTCAACGATACCAATCTAACGTGAACGAGTTTTTATTTGGACTAGAAGCCTACTAACTATTGTAGTTAATCAGTGTCAGAAAACTAAAGAACTTCATTCGTTTAGGCTTTGAGAATAACTATTAACCTGAAAAATAGTTAAGAAAAGATTATTGAAAATTCCTCAGGTGTCTGTACTGCTGTGTAGGTACCTAGCCATTACTCAGGTAGCTTCATCAGCGTTTTATTATAAGTTCGTAGTACTATGCTTAACTGAGGAAGCTTTACTTGTTATATTGAATAAATAAAAGGAGAGATTTGATAGTTTGTCAAAGTAAACAAGGCAGGTTGCTGCTACACCAAGAAACGAAACTACTTAGGTAGATACGTACGTCCTACCAGATTTGCTGTTGGTTTAAAGTGCCAAAAAAAAGTAGGTGGGTCGTTGCTTTGCCGACGAATACAACCGTTGGTTAGCAAGTTTGTCAAATATCGAATCAGGGAATATGCAACATGATTTAAAAACCAGCTGCAAGGAAAAAACCTTGAAATGCATTCTTCTGAATGTAAGATTTCATAAAGACGGCATTGGCAGTGCAGTTATTGCGCGAGTTTTGCAGTTACGAAAATTTTAGGGACAAAAAAGGTAATTAGGTAGGTACCTACTTTCGTTTTTATCAATGAAGTACATGAACAAGTAATAATATACGGAAAGTATGTAGGTATACCTTCCCTCTAGGTACTTACCTTTCCACATGTTATACTTACTATTCCCGCCTAACAGAGCTCTCATAACACATCCTTTCACAAGACCACTTTCACAGACTTTAATGATTTTTAGTTTCAATTGATTCAAAGAACAGTTCTAAAACTAGATAGGTAATCTACAACCCTACAGACCTAAAAGTAACGGTCAATCAGCTTATTGACACCCCTCCCCTCTGACGTCACATTTCACAGCCTTCTAGATCAGTGTTGCCACCTGTTTTTCCCCCGCCTAAATTTGAAATTCCCGCCTTTTTTCAAATTAACCTTTTAGGTAACCTAACATCAGTTGGTAATAGGTTGGCCATATTGAATGACGTCACGTGTGACGTCATATCACAGCCTTCTAGATTAGTGGTCAGGTTATGGAAGGTAGTGAGCGGTTTCCCGCTCAAAATTCAAAATTGAGTTCCCTCCTTATTTTACCCCCACCCTTAGACCTCTTAGTAAAGACTGTAAATCAGGTTATCACCAGCTGACTGATAAGAGCCATGTGACGTCACAGCCCCCCTCTGACGTCACAGCCATGGCCTCTTAGACTCATCCATCAGCTGTTTTAGTTCCCGCCTTTTTCAAACCACCTCCTCCTCCAGTGGCTGTTCCCATTTTTTTCTTTTCCACCTGTCAGTATCCTCCCCTCCCCATCAAATGTTTGTTCACAGCTGGCACCTACCGTTCCCTCCAAATTTTAAAATCAAATCTTCCTTTGAACCTACTAATCAGTAACCTCCCATTTCTGACGTCACATCAGATTAAGGATAGGGGTGAGGCATATCTCCAAATTAGTTTTTGGGGGTGGGCCAAAAATTGGGCAATTAACTCAACGTAGAACCTTCGAGTTTGGGCTCATTTTAAAGCTATTGATTAGATGAGTACAAATATGATAAAATAAACACCCCAAATGATTATTTTTGGGGGTGGGCCGACATTTAGGCAATTGCTTCAACGTAGAACCTTCGAGTTTGTACTCATTCAAAAGATATTGATTGAGAGATAATGCATACAATACAATATACACCCCAAATTATTATTTTTGGGGGTGGGTCAACAATTAGGCAATTGAGTTAACATAGTATCTTCAGGTTTGGGGCTCATTTTAAAGCTATTGATTAGGTGAGTACAAATATGATAAAATAAATACCTCAAATTATATGTTCAGGGGGGTGGACCATAAATTGGGCAATTGACTCAACGTAGAACCTTCGAGTTTGGGTTCTTTTTAAACTATTGATTGGGAGATTACGAATTGAATAAAATTAAAAACCTGAAATGGTCTTTTGGGAGTGGACCAATAATTAGGCAATCGGTTTAACGTAGCAAAGCCGAGTTTGGGCTCAATTTAAAGCTATCCATTAGGTGATTACAAATAATACGATAACCTTGAATTGCCCACCACCCTCCCCTCTACGGTACCAGTCTTTCCTGACCATCTCTGCCTACGACAGCAGATTCGTACAGCCCATCCGATGACTTAAGAAGACTCCTTTCTTACAGGAAGTGTTGAGTTTCTTTCCCAGAAAAAGACGACACCGTCGCGTCACTGAGAGAGCAGACTTGTACATGTTCTCTCATGAGTCAGCTGAAAATATGCGACTCCACGTGTCAAGGTTAACCCCCTCCTCTAAGCATCAGTTGGAGGGGGTCATAAATCTTTCACTCAAACAATCCACCCATATTCGTTTCCAAGAGTTTGCAGATTGAGCATCATCCTCCTCGTCACAATAAAACAGTAAGTAAAACCTTAAACATTTATTCTAACTTGTTGCTATACACTTATACCTTTAATGTGTATTTATCTAAATTTTCAGATGGACTCGTTGCTCAGAAGACTGCAAAAATCTTCAACTGTAGTTGAATTACGATCAGTTGAGAGTTTACCATTAAATACACCTTTCGCAGTAATGAAGATGGTCTGGGTCCAGACGAAGTTTGGTCCTGCAGTGCAGGTCCATCTACAAGAACTTACTGATGCACAACGGCTCAAAGAAGAAGACGAAATCTTCAGGGTCTACCTTCCAAAAAGGATCTCTGGATCCATAAGAGAGGAAGACGTTGATGAATATAACTCGAGTGGTACAATTTATACTTTGGTATATAGAGGAAAAATGGGCAATGCCTTCCTTATAGATTTTTACTGAGAATATTAAATTTTTATGTAATTGATCACAATTGTAATTATGAAAATAAATGAACAAATAAATGAGGAGTGTGAATTTAACAAGGTTGTCACACACTGAGCACTGCGAGGCTGGGGCAGTGCTTCTTTTAAAATAAAAATATTTTGTTTTGATCGTACCCTTTAGATTTTATTTGAAATACCTAACGGATTAGTAGAAGTTTTTCCTCACCCAACCCCCTCCCTAACTACCAATGAAAATATACTATTCGTATATAAATGCTTGAGACCAGTGACAATAACCCCAGTTGCTGATCAGACTCGTTAAAATGTGTGGAGATATGGATCATGATGAGTCTCAGTATTGTTGTGACTTGATGTGTTTTCAAATTCCATGCTGTCAGGTTGACGGAAAGGCTTGTGAAAAATGCAACAGTTTTTGTTACTGTGTTTGCCGTTGTGAAACTTATATTGCATCTAACACAGAGAAAGGAACCAAGGACAAAGATGGCTCTACAGGATCCTCCAATTAGATTGATCCTCCCTCTCACTTTCACAATTTTCAAATCTGAACAGACGTGAGTAGTTAGTCAGTTCATTGTTGTCACGGGAGTAACTTCATCAAAATTATGGTACAGGAGGTCAAAAAGTTTATTTTCTGTGCTAAGGGACGGAGAGGAATCAACGTTACTAAGGATGATGAAACAGGACTCAGTCAAGTTGTTATCTTCAATGGACGAAAATCTCTCATTGTACCTGCAGACGAATGGATGGTAATGCAAGATAATCTACGCAGAAATTTACCAGTCTATCTACAACGCACCTCAACGAGAAAAAATTGTAAGCAGCAAAATCCTGCTATAATTTCAGACACCTGTATGATTCGAGTGCAATTCGGAACCCCAACTTTTGGTAAACGGAGAGCTATTGTTATGTTTGAAAAAATCCCTTGGCTGCCTGAGATGGAGATCAGGATAAGTGAAGTATGTATCAATCGTCAAGATGCGAAAAAGCTATTGTATTATCTCACCGAAATTAACAATTTCTTGTGTCAAGATGCAAACACCAGAACTAAGGCCACTCAAACTTCTACATCCACAGACCTTCCGCTTCATTCTCAATCATTATCATCATCAGCGTTATTTGATATAGACACTCGAGATTACAACTATATAATCAGTGACCTTAGAGGATGATAGGAGGAGGAGTATAGCACAAAACTATGTAGCCAGTTTTAAACTATTTGTAGGTGTGATCTATGATTATAAATGACTATGTATGTATGAATAATAAATAGCAATGTTGAGAACACATCTTATTAATGAAATAATATAACCACCTACTCCTTTAACCAAGAGGATGGATTATAAATATGCATTCATAAAGCAACATTTGTTATTAGTGTTGTAAGAAGCGGAGCGTTAACATGAGTTTGAAAAGGAAATTAGCAGAAGAATTGCATAAACCTAAACGAAAGAATTTTATTCGATCACGAGTTTTGATCAAAGGGGTTCTTGATGATTTGTGGCAGGCAGATTTAGTAGATTTGAGAATGCATCCTGATAAAGGGTATAAATACTTATTAACAGTAATTGATACAGGCTCGAAGAAAGCATGGGCCAAACCCCTAAAGACGAAATCGGGCAATGAAGTAAGCAAGGCACTCTCCTCAATTTTTCGAACGAGTAAGCTTTCACCTAAACTCATACATGTAGATCAAGGTCGAGAATTCTATAATCCTCAAGTCTTGGAATTGATGAGGAAGAAGAGAATAAATATGTACAGTTCTTACTCAGAAATGAAAGCTCAAATTGTTGAGAGGTTCAACAGAACTATCAAACAATGGATGTGGACTGAATTCAGTGTACAAGGGAATAGGAAATGGGTATATATGATTCCTTCCCTTCTCAAACGCTATAACTGTAGGGTTCATAGATCAACAGGAATGAAACCGGCCAATGTTGAGAAGAAAGATGAACAATTAATCCTCTCTCGTCTTTTCCCACCCAACACCTACAAAAACCCAAAGCCAAAATTTGCCCTGGGTGATAGAGTTCGTATCGCGAAACTCAAGCATGCGCTCGCTAAAGGTTATTTACCATCGTGGACAAATGAACAATTTATTATCACACGAATACGAGCTGATGACAAGGTGCCAACCTACAATTTGCAAGATGTCCATGGTAATGAGGTGAAAGGAAGATTCTACGAGCAAGAAATGAAGAAAACCAACTTTCCAGGTTATTATTTAGTTGAGAGAATATTGAGACGGAAGAATGGTAAAGTACTTGTAAAATGGCTTGGATTTGATGAGTCTCATAATACTTGGGAAGATGAAAAAGATGTAGAACATTGAAATTTGGAAACAATATATTTGTTTGTTTGCTATTGCATTCATCGTGATTTAAAAATACATTACTCAAATTATTGTTGTAGAGCACATTAATATTTAAAATACATAAATATACTAACTCCAAAGGTGTATTTCTATAAATATGTAACATTATAGCAATAAAAATCTCACAGACTCATGAATTTACATTGTTTGCTCCCTTTATAACCATACGGAATAGTGTGGACACCATCCTCTAAAATCATGCGTTTGTCATCGAAGAAAGACAAACCAACCTTATGGTGTTCTGTTGTGCTGACATTGTGTAATTTTGAACTGATTTTTCGAAAAGTACAATATGTTACGGTTTTCTCATTTAATGTTCTAAGATAGTCATCGAATTTAACATTTTTTTTTATACATGACTTTTTCACCCCTTTACATTTCATTATATGCTTACTCGCGTAACTTAGACTATACAGTTTGGGTCTGAGAGCAACAACCTCTTTAATGGGGAGAGATTGAGTCTCATCCTTCAACTTGCCAACTACTTTTTTATTCTCTAGAGAAAAACAAAAATGATCGGAGGGATAATCACTAAAATCCATAACTTCTGAAAGTACGTTTTTCAGCGTAGCATAAATGTCTGGAACTTTTACATCTAGAATGTACGCATCAGTATCCATATAAACTAAATCTACGTTATTTACACCACCAAATGCCGGCCTAAGAGTGTCATAAAATAACCTATACATGTATTCCTTAGAAATTTCCAAGATAGCAAATCCTACATATATTGGAGCATCAAACACTATTTTTTGTCTACCCATGCTCACTCCTAATAGCTGATTCTCTTGAAATATGTAACGATCCATAAAGTTAGGCTTTGCTGATAATTTCAACAATTCATCGTTTGATGTAACGAGCCGAAAATCTTTAAAATTTCGTTTGTTCATCATTGAACGACCGAAAACTGCATTGTTTGCCAATTTATAATAATCTTTCAAGAAATCCGAAGTTGAAACCGCTCTTAAAGCTGTGTTGAAATCCATATAATCAGAGAGCCACCTAGACTGCCTGAAGCTTAGAATTCTATGGACTTTAGACACTCTCAAGCCTTTCTGAAGGGCTTGAATTAGGTTTACATGATGGGTCACATAGTGGTTCTTATTGTGTAAAGTTGTCAACAGTTTTTTTTACTTTACCACCAGGGGGGCTCAATGACTCAGGGAAAAAAGGTAAGTCGGAGTGTTCATCATGTAAATGCTCCGGGTATTGTACGTCAACATCAAACACAAATCCAAACTCACCATCAGGGTCAAGGTTGTGGTAATCGATTGACTGTACGTCGTCAACCCATTTGAATTCACCATATGGAAGGGAACACCCCATTGCATATCCATAAAGGTTATTCACATCAAGATATATAATGTGATTAAGCGGTTTTGAGGGGTCAAATGTCTCTTGTATCAGTGGGTTGTTTGCAATAGCGTGTCTTTTAACGCATTGGGTGATCCCTCCTCTGATCCCTGTCTCGATAAACTGAAGCATATCAATATCCTTGAGGATCTCCAGTTTTACTCCTGTCTTCTTTAACATAGCTTCCCAAAAATATCCGGGGGATGTAAAATGCCAGGATGGATCTATTTGATAATGGAGCCTGCTAACTTTACGGTAATTTTCATAAACATCTGCTAACAAAAGTATGTCTGATTTCAAATAAAGTTCTGTGTATTGCATCAGATTTTTTATGTTAAAATGATTCCAAACAGCTTGAGCATGTTTGTAATCCTCATATGAGATATCATCTTCGGTTAAGTCAGAGTAGAATGCTTCCTTAGGAGGTAAACAGGTTTCTTTTAGAACATCCCAGGATTTTATATAGCTGTAAGGGTAAACCCCTTTTCTCAAAAGAAGACGTCTGTCATGATCATTAGGGAATATACTAGTTAGTTCAGGGAAGTCGGTTGATGTCTCAACCAATTTGGAAAGACTTGTAGAGAGGAACCTAAAGGAATCAAGAAATCTTGCTTTTATTTTACATCCCTCGAAAGTTTTTGTGAAACTAATGTAATTTTCCGAAGATTTCGCCAACACATTTATGGAGCCTTCATCCAAATTTAGCTTTTTTACTAAGAAGTGGCCGTCATATCCTGACAGGTTATGAAAATAAATAGGTATAAATTGAGGAAGTTTCAACTGTAAGTTACAATTTTGACAAAGACTTGATCGGAATTCTCCAGTTAAGTGATCATGATCAGCAACTTTTATGACGTTGGGAATTGAGAACTCAATATGGCAAATACTACATGAAAGTGCTGCATTATGTTTAATTTGGAGCTCAGGAGTCCATTTAATGTTTGTATTTGTTTTGTATAGACTCTCAACTATGTGGCATATGTTCTTCAACTTCTCCATGAAGCGATCCACACAGTCGGGACCTGAGAATGTCAAAAGCTCACTTGCAATGAGGGAAGGATAGTACGATTTGATATACATCCCTATACATGTTGGTACATGAACATCCCTAGCAAACGTCCATGACTGTTCTTCGGGACAGATGTTATTTGATTGAGAGGCTGATGTTAATGGTTTCAATAGACATTCAATGTCTCCATAGATCACAATAGGTACTGGGGCTAAATGCTTGATATTTTTGAATTTTATGAAGGAATTTTTGGGGAACTGATATCTACATGGTTCCAGTTTCCCACAAAATTCTTCATGCAAGACAAGTTTTTCGACCGCATCTCTACCTTGATACCTTTGGAAGCATCTCTCGCAAATCTCAACCTTCCTACAATGGCTTGTTAATTGCTCAGACACCAATCTGGATAAATCTCTGATGAAGCAATAGTGAGTATTATTATTCTCCATTAATAAAAGCAAGTTGAAATGTTGAGGTACTTTCTTCACTAACGGTGATATCCTGTATGGATACACACTGTTATTGTTATCGAGAGCATACAGATTGATACTGACTTGATTAACACGTTCAAATTTGGAAATATCGTTCTTGGAAACTGGATAATTAATACACGAAAAATCGAAATTATGCAGTAAGCTGTTATAAAATTCGGGGGTGGTGATGTTACGCTGTCCAGGCTCGGTGTAAGATCCTAGAACAGCATATTTAAAACAGAAATCATCGTTACTCGTTACATTGACCACGCTCTTGGTTTTGATAATTTTGGATGGCAAGGGGATGGGTGCGCCACCCTTTAATGGTCTAAATTTAGTTTGCTTCAATAGAATCCCATCAACACTAAGGAGACTCCAACCGCTAGACTTCCGCTCAAGCGATTCCATTTCGGCTAGGATATGTTCGAACTGGTTTTGAAGAATGAAATCAAGTTCATGTACATCTCCTAGCAGCAACGTTTGGGTCTTGGTTTTGAAGTTAGCAATAAGAATTTCTGGAGGTTGAAGGGGAGCCCCCGGAAGTTGTTTGGAGAATTTGCATTGCAGCCAAAGACTAAACTTCAGACCTCTCCACACTTGAACGCGCGAGCTCAATTTATCCGTCAGTATGTGAACTAAAGAGTACAAATAATATTGGGGGTTCTTAATGTTATTAAGATTAATAAAATAAGTATCCAAAACAGTGTCTCCAAATTGACGAACAACGATATCTCCGAGTTGGTTTGGAGGTGTTGTAATGTCTTCACACCATCCTCTTCCCCTCTGTAGAGAGGTGGTTGGACATGGGGTGTCAGCTCTACCGATATACCGGATTACAGATGGTCTTACATTTACACCTGTTGTACGCTGAATCTCATATTGCCTTTCATTGACCGCTTGCGAAGTTCCAGGCTGTCCGACGGATTTAGCGTAGGTGTGATCCATTATTGCGGTGAAGAAATCAAAAATTGGGCTAAAAAGAAAAAAAATTTTTATTACTAATAATCATTATACAGGTTACTTGAATACATAAATAATCCTATTGATATCATTAATATTTCTGTACATGTCCTGAGATAGGTGTGTAAGATACAAGTTTATCATGAATAATGATAGCTACGCAGCTTGTGCCTACTTCAAAGTTCTGTGAAATTTCAATTTCAAGCCTTACATCAACAGCTCCCTCGCGTACAATATCCTCAGTTCTACTACAATCCAGGCAAATTAAAGGGCATTCTTTAAATTTTGAACGTGTCAATAGAGGGGATGAGTATTTTATATTACCATAATAAGACTGTTGAAAACGAATATAGTTATTGTACAATTCTGCAAATACCCCATTTTGGAGATCAATTGTCTGTTCCTGAAATGGAAATTGTTCATTGTTTAGAAACAGTCTGAAGCTTTTAAGAGGCACTGAGTCTGGAAGTGACAAATTCTTGGTTATGTCGTTCTTCTTATTCTTATAAAATGCGACGAGAACGTAGCGCGGCTTCTGGAGTTGATTAGTTGTCTTGATTGGCCATGTAAATGATGATGATTGAGGAACAGCAGGGTTCTCATGGTATTCCCAGCTTCGAAATGCTAAAGGCAGTGGAGGATCTCGTTTGGTGGTTAAGTAGAGTTCTGCTTTAATGTTATCTGCGAGTTTCACAATCGGTACCACCCAATGAACTTTCTCCAAACTCAACGAAACATCCGTATGAGTGGGATGTCCTTGAAACACGTTAGAATCATTGCTCGCACGGGTGAGAACTAACTCTTGAGATACACCAGTCACGACTCGTTTTTCGTCTTCAAAAAACCCCATCCAATAACGCAAGGGTACACATACATTAAACATTCCTCCTGATGTGTAAACCGAGTCGGGGGCGTATGAGTTGGAATTCGGGTTAGAGATTCCGGCATTTGACAAAGCATTTAAGTCTGTTTCAGAAAATGACGCCAGTCCCTTCAATGTAGAGACAATGCCCGGATTCCGTACTTGATCCACATCAGTACCGTTGATTCTGTATGTGATTGTATCAAACAGGTGTGCGAACCCGTTGTTTATCACATGTAATGCTTCATTTGAGGTACCTTTGTTTACTTTCCCGACCAATGAGAGGAAACTATCAAACGGGGCGAAAGTTTCAAAACTGTTGATACCTATACGGATCTCAGACTTTGAAGTTAGATCGGACATATTATAAGCTGCATTTCTGATAAAATGGTATCCCACAATTTGATCATTCACTATTGGGGGTTTAGTAATTTGTAGAAAAGACTCCATGACGTCTCACTTTGTATCCAAGGTTTTGAAGAAATTTGATGTTTCTCGAAGTCAGCCCCTTGTTTATCTTTTTCTTCAGAGGGCCTCCTCTTGCAGCTTTGAAATTTGATGATGGTCGGTCTACCAAGAAACTCGAACTCTGGTTTGAGTTACAACTGCGTTTGCTGTACTGGGGGTTTATTTTATGATAATATCTTTCACTAAAGTCAAATCCCATTCGGACTCTTCACAATCTTACTAGTTCCAGAACAATCGTGATATTTTCCTTTCTAAAATCCAAAAGGGAACCTTTCTCATCCACTACTCGAAGTTGAATGAAGTCAATGATGTCTCGGTTGATCTTTAAATACGATATTGGGGATGGTGTGTAATTGATTCTGTAATTAACCTCAACGTCAGGACAAAAGCTGTGTAGAACGTTTGATGGAGAAGAGTTGAAATATGATGAATCATGAGCTATTAAATTACACTGTATGTTGATCGAATTATAGTTGAAAATATTAACGTTGCTTGGTGCGTAGTGGGTCACATTTCTAGGGAGCACAACTTTTTCAGTATATCCCAACAGCGGTCCCACACAACCGTCTTTGGACATATCAACATCGAATGTGGCTATGAAGTGTACGAGTCCTGTTTTGTGATCGACTCCAAATTTAATACTGAAGTGTTGTAACGAAATAACTTTTTGAATTCTCATCTCATCCACACGCGATTCGATAAAATCAAAAATATCCTCCATACCATAGGTACCATCTGGAAAAACAATTGAGTCTTCTTTTTCACCCACAATATAAAAATGATTTGATTCATTTTTCTTGACATTCGAAATCGTATTGTAGCTCATAAAGGATCGTAACCCGATTCCATGTTCCTGATCATGTTCCAACTCGATTGGCGGGAAGATCGTTGCACTTAATACGCTTTCCTGAGAACTGAGGGTAAAGATTCTAGACATCTCTCAGCTAACAAGAAATAACACGAAAAATGAGCACAGTGAATACAGCCAGAGTCTTGATACTGAATGCTGTTGTAATAGATGGCACAGTTCTTTAAATATTTGATAACTTCGTTCGGTGGTTCCAAACCGAAAGAATCGAAGTATAAAGCGACGGCCCCGCTTTTCCGCAACGCGGTCCAATGAGTTCCATCCAAATCTGTTGATGAGGCTAAATTGATTACTAACCGCTCATGAACGTGGGGAGTTTTAGGAAGTTCATTTTTCATGTAAACCCCCCGAAAAAATGGGACTCGAGGACTCAGAACATTTTCAATTTCAATATTACTTAATGCTCTGTTTGGTAATTTCAACAACGCTTGTATTGGTTTAAGACGAATCCTCCCCCGAGCTTTGTTTTTTTCTTTGATGCTCTCAGCTTTTTCAATTTGTCCTCTCCCTTCACAGGCATCTTCCGATGTTTTCGAGGTAAAGTGGTCTTTGAACGTGTGACGTAACCGCTGCCAGATTTTTCCATTGCCATGTTGTGACGTTTCATCTCCTGGAGCTCCAGGTCTCCTCTTCTGGCGTCTCTGACGTTTTTTATGATCTGCGAGACACCTCCACCGAGCCCTCCGAGTGCACTGAGACCTGCTAAGAGAGGAAGCAGAAAACCTCCGTGAACCTCTCGTTTCAGCTTTGAACCCTTCTGTCCTTTTGCTTTCCTTCGCGCCCCTCTCTTTTTTGAACATGTTTTTTTCCGAGCCTGTAGACCTGCTCCTAGAGCCAGCTTCCCCTTCATAGCTGTGCCAACTGCTAGAGCTGCCAATCGTTCTTTTACAGTCGAATTTCTATCTTTAAATCGGGTAAATGCTTTATCCGCTAGGACCTTATCAGCTTTATGTCGATCCTTCAAAGTTTGGTGTTGGACATACGCGAGATCGTGATCTTTACAGTATGAATCCAGAGGTGTAACTGGTTGAACCCCCCTTTCGATTTGTCTTATAACGTCATTACCTGGTCCGCAAAAATTGCCATGTACTAGTAAAGGGGTACGGTTCCGATTAATGAATGCGTTTAATATGCCCATGTTCCCGGCTAAGTTATCACTAGGTTATTTATTCAGGTACTATATGCTTTTATACTCAGTCTACAAGATGAAGCTGCGTCAAATGGAACAAACATTTCCTATGATAAATTACGACGTCGTTGTTAAATCTCAAACTGATGATAATGAAAATACGTCAAAAAATGGTCCGTTTCTAGCGAATAACTGTCGAGCAATAGTATGTGGACCATCTGGGAAAGGAAAGTCGAATCTAATGATGAATTTAATTTTATCGGAAAATTCTCTTAAGTTTTCTCGACTGATCCTATGCTCAAAAAGCTTGCATCAAGAGAAATATTCATTTTTAGATCAAGTTTTCGAGGAGGTTCCAGAAATTGGATACATGAAATGCTCTAATCGAGAGGATTTCCCTGAAATTGAGGAGGATGAAGGGGCCAGGAACCATACACTTGTGATATTTGATGATGTGGATGGATCTTTCAACGATCTAATTCAGATTTTCTTCACACGTGGGAGACATTACAACGTGGATTCATTCTTTTTAATACAATCCTATGCATCATGTATGAAACATTTTGTCAGAGATAACGCAAACCTTATTATTATATTTCCACAGGATGGACGAAATTTGAATTTAATTTGGCGCGATCACGCTCATAATGATATGCCTTTCCCCAAATTTGCGGAAATGTGTAGGGAAGCTTTTTCTAAACCTTTCAACTTTTTGGTGATTGACAAAAGTGCTGACATGCAAACAGGCCGTTTTAGGAGTGGGATGGATTCATGTTTTGAGTTCCCTACAGTGCAGTGAAGAAAAGTAGTTATTCATCACCTATTCCTATAAATGGTATTATTTTCGCTAAAATCAATCATTCAACCTGTACTTATCATGACAGCAAGACTGAGTGATAGTTCTCTAGGCTCAACAGAGAAATTAATCGCGAGAAAGAAGCTCAAATTTCATCCGAGCTTCACACTGCGAGAAAAGCTCTGAAAAAGAAATTTTCAGAGCTACAACATGCTCGTGAGAAGTCAGCACATTCTCTTGATCAACAGTACCTACCGATTACCAACACATTGAAAGAGCTCTTAGGAGCAGCAAACGAAACTAAAGGTGGAGCTGTGGTCAAAAAAAGAATGCAACGACAACGTCGACTACAAAGTGAAGTAACCAAGGGCACTGAATCTGAAGGATTAATTTCACAAGGGTCATCAATTGATGGTGATGATAATGAAGATCCAAGTATTCAGGTTCCGTCTGATACAGAGATTTTCGAATCTCAAGGGATGGGATCATCTCAAATCTTAACACCCCCCGCAACATCACCAGGGCCTTTCATGTCAACACCAATTGCTCATCCAAGCTCCTTTTTGGGAGCCCCTCAAAAATTAACCCTCATGCGACGAATAAAACGAGACACAAAGAGACTAGAGGCTTCTCATCGAGCGGATATCGATAACAGCATTGAGCCTGTACATAGTTTGATTAACTCTACGCCAGAAGCGCAAAAGATGACTCGCGATTTTATCGATAGATGGCCTCCGTATGCTAAAGTGTACTGGACCTATCTCACCACTGGTAAATGGGAAGGAGGAAATGGACAACAGCTTGATAGATATTATGGACCGAGTGTTAGTCGACAGGGCGTGAACCTCGGAGCTGCGAAAGTTGCCTTTGACGAAGACAACATATATATAAATGGAAATCCTTACACCGCAACTCCGGGATTGTATGAGTTAATTTTTCTGAAAAAACCTGTAAATTTTGATCCGCAAGATTTTGAAAACTATACCGATATAGTAAAGAGAAGCCATATAGCTCACCACGGTTATGATATACACCGACCATTGAATCGATTTGGAGGGGAGAAATATAACTCTATAATTTCACGCATATACCCTCCAAAGGATAAAAAGGGGAGTGGTTTGACAAATATGTTCACACACTTCCAAGGTTTTGATGCAGATGTGTCTCCCGATTGGATTTCAACAGAAGATGACCCAAATTTACTGGTAAAAAGATTAGAGTTGTCCCTGGGATCATTCGGTGCTGGTAATTCCCGACTTCAGAGCAAAGCCAACAAAATTCTCGATCGTTTAGAGGAATTGGGTTACATTTATTAAACCTTTGTGAGAAAACAGAATGCCAAGTGACAGATTCGGTGGTAGTATTAGGAAGCATGTTTCCGTACACGAACTTCCTACTCGATCATTCCATGCTGTGAGCAAACGTTACGTTGACTCGGCGCTTGAAAAAATGATGACGCAATTAAAAAATGAGCTTCAAGAACAGCTTAAAAATCTTGATTCTACCCTGAGAAATTTCATATCTATATCCATCGCAGAACGGTATAGTAAAAGCAACAGTTTACAAAAAATTCGGTCAGTTACAGCAAGATCTCGGAACGAGAAGTAACCATGTCATCAGTTATCATTGATCTGACGCTACAATGTGAGAAAGTGATAAAAGAACTATCAATCATTCCTCACGATGGACCTTCGACTTTCCTCCTTAAACACTTTGTATTTTTACCGCCCGCACACCTGAAAGGCCGCTCCAACTTCCATTCGAGATACAACCAAGAACATCTACATGGATTGTCATGGAACACTGGAAACACGACCTATGAATGTATTCCGGAAATTCTTAAAGAAGCGACAGAAAACATCAAGTTTGTATTCGCAAAAGGAGCTGAAAAATGTCGAATTTTGAAAGAGCTTCTCCCAAATGATAGACAAGTACACGACTTGATGATATTTGGATGTCCTAAAATTCCTACATTGCTTGGCTCCAGCATACTTTCTCAAAAACCTTGTTTAGACCATCAAGATGCAGGAATCAGTTTCACTCAGTCATGTTCTATGATCAAAATTCTTGCGCTATCGGAATGGTTACTTGAAAATGAACTTCGAGCCAACCTATTTGATACTGAACCACGTCTCGCAACATTTCGAGGAGTTAAAATGACTGTAGACCCATTGATATTGGCAAAACACGGTTTTTATCGAAATAGTTTTCAGAAAATTCTATATGTTGTGTATTTTGTGAAAAAATCCTTGCAATTCATAATTATAATACTCATGATTGTATGGGTTGGTATGGAACTGATACTACTAAATTGTGTTATTAATAATAAAAATATACTTGTTAAATTTCGCTCACCCTTGTTTCCAATTTGTTTTCTTCCTTCGTACAAACGAGTTGTGACGCTATTTGCAGTTGTAAGATTCTCTCTGGGAAAAGAAGAAGAAGAAAATGAAAAAATCGTTTAAAATTTCAGGTGGAATGTATTATTCGTTTCTTAGAAAATATACCTGAAAATCTTAAATTTTCACCTATAGGGTTAGAAAATTAAGGCTCAGAAATAATACATGCTTCATACCTATGAAAAACAAGTGGAGATCGGGAGACGCAACTTGTGTCTAAAATGGCGAAGGCTTTCCCGCTCTTCTGATCTGGAAATATCAACAATCGAATTAAACAACATTAACTCTAATGCTGTATAAAATATCAATTATGAATGCTTGATCTGTATGTTAATGTAATCATTCGGTAATAACATTTAAAAAATTGAATCTTTCACTTACCTCGTTGTTTCGCTGGTTAACTGTCTCCAAATAGAATTACGGAGTGAATGATTGTTTTCAAACGTCCTGCTACGAGAAAAACTGGTAAGCAAGTGAAGATCGAGCGGACTCGCAGTTACAAACTAAACTCGGGTTACACCCTCGCGTCGTTGCGGGATTCGAATGTCACACCTTTTCCTCGGAGGTATTGCGAAGGATGCGAATCCTTCTCTTCTGTATATCGTCGTTGAATTATTACGCGGATATTGTCGACAAGCTCTTGTTGGTTTCTGAACCCCTGGTACTTCTGTACCTATTTTTATTGCAATGAAATGATGGCCCACCCCCAAAAATTAATTTGGGAGATTCAACGTTATCGTATTTGTAATCACCTAATGGATAGCTTTAAATTGAGCCCAAACTCGGCTTTGCTACGTTAAACCAATTGCCTAATTATTGGTCCACTCCCAAAAACCATTTCAGGTTTTTAATTTTATTCAATTCGTAATCTCCCAATCAATAGTTTACAAAAGAACCCAAACTCGAAGGTTCTACGTTGAGTCAATTGCCCAATTTATGGTCCACCCCCCTGAACATATAATTTGAGGTATTTATTTTATCATATTTGTACTCACCTAATCAATAGCTTTAAAATGAGCCCCAAACCTGAAGATACTATGTTAACTCAATTGCCTAATTGTTGACCCACCCCCAAAAATAATAATTTGGGGTGTATATTGTATTGTATGCATTATCTCTCAATCAATATCTTTTGAATGAGTACAAACTCGAAGGTTCTACGTTGAAGCAATTGCCTAAATGTCGGCCCACCCCCAAAAATAATCATTTGGGGTGTTTATTTTATCATATTTGTACTCATCTAATCAATAGCTTTAAAATGAGCCCAAACTCGAAGGTTCTACGTTGAGTTAATTGCCCAATTTTTGGCCCACCCCCAAAAACTAATTTGGAGATATGCCTCACCCCTATCCTTAATCTGATGTGACGTCAGAAATGGGAGGTTACTGATTAGTAGGTTCAAAGGAAGATTTGATTTTAAAATTTGGAGGGAACGGTAGGTGCCAGCTGTGAACAAACATTTGATGGGGAGGGGAGGATACTGACAGGTGGAAAAGAAAAAAATGGGAACAGCCACTGGAGGAGGAGGTGGTTTGAAAAAGGCGGGAACTAAAACAGCTGATGGATGAGTCTAAGAGGCCATGGCTGTGACGTCAGAGGGGGGCTGTGACGTCACATGGCTCTTATCAGTCAGCTGGTGATAACCTGATTTACAGTCTTTACTAAGAGGTCTAAGGGTGGGGGTAAAATAAGGAGGGAACTCAATTTTGAATTTTGAGCGGGAAACCGCTCACTACCTTCCATAACCTGACCACTAATCTAGAAGGCTGTGATATGACGTCACACGTGACGTCTCTACAACATCTTCGCTGCTGATGTCTGGATCATCTAGAACACTTGTATGTCAAGTCCCCAACACACATTTCATACGGATCTCCATCCACAGATTAAATCTTGTGTTCGTAGCGTTTGAGGTCATCACCCGATAATAGCTTGATGTAATTTGCATACAATTTATTTAATAATGAAAATATTGACTAGGAACTAGGTGAGACTATGTAATGCAGTTGTCCAGCTGTGGCTACAAATGGCGTATTTTCGCTCAGTTTACTCGTCACCATGACAACAAGGTGAAATAACTTCGACTTCGCCTTGCCTCGATGTAAGGATGCGCTAGTGTCCAAGTCTTGAGAATATCACCCATATTGAAAAATACGAAAATCGACGCAACCTGGCTGAGCAATATGACCTTCATAATCCTAGCGTGACTCCTTCAGTTCTGGCTCCCCTACAGCGATAGTATGTAGGTCAGTGTGATCAATTTTGTAAGTATTTCGTGATATTATTGTGTTTGTGATTCAATCAAAACCTAAGACAGTCATAGAACCATCACACATAAAGCGAATCATTTTTAGGTAAGAGTGTGCTTTAGGTATATAATTGGTATAGGGATCATGGCTGATCTGGCCTCAGTCTCCTAATTGACTTGTCTGGTTTCCTGTTCGCGGCATTCCTCGTGAATGTTACCACCAGAATTGAAGAGGTGGCCGAAGTAACCGCCACCGTGGGTGGGTTCGGGTTCGCCGGCACAATGGCCGATCACGTTCCTCTCACGTACGATTTGCTCCTTCGAGTTTCGAGTCATTGTGGTTATACAACCGTCATAGTATAAATTAATGTATCATGTTACCACCTACAAACTTCAATATTTATATTATTATTACTATTTGTATTATGTCGATTCCGAAACAATTAAACTAAAATTTGACATGACAACAACCGTGAACTATATGCAGGTTAATGCGTGAAATAGGTCAGTTTCCCACCAAATAAGCCTTAATGGAACTATTACGTACCTAGCAGATTACCTAATATACAACTGGGATGAAGTTGTAGGTTGAGCATTTTACTACCTACTTGTGGTATCAAACTATAGACTACCTGTACTTATCAGTTTGAGCTTCGATTACCGTTGCTAAGGGTGTCTGTTGGTCACGGGACGTGACGACCCTGCTCCAGTTAGCTCGATGATGCATTAGGAACTTCCTCAAATTTGCATTTGGGACCACCGACCTGAACCAGCAGAGCCGGATGATACTACAGCACAGACAGAATTCGCAAAGAGATGGGTTGCAATGGTAGATAGAGTTTTGATGATAATTCCTTTTCTGAGCAGTAGGGAAACGAATTTTGCCGACGCGAATAACTTTATTAGTGCATATAACTTGATTCTGAATAATTGAACAGGTTGTTACTTCGTCACCGCCGGAGGTCCATGCACTTAAAGCTTTATGTCCTCTTAAGTATTTCACTACATATCTTCTGATTTGACAGGGTCAAAAGGGACAAGCAAAAGATTGTACACCCTGGACTCGTTAATCCTTCTATTCATTACTGGGATTTTTCCCTATACTTCCCACATTCCTACTAATCCCCCCCCCCCCCCCCCCCCCCCCCCCCTTTGAGTTCTTAAGTAGGCCCAGTAACGTCATTTTTCTCCCATTAGATCGTTCGTTCCCCGTTCGTGAAAAACTTACCAATTCCGAATAAAACAGTATTACTATTACTACTATATTTACACTTGGCATGGGCATTAACTATATTGGCACGAACAAAGTATTGCAATGACTTGATTATATTTTATTATACTATTTTATTATACAATAGAAAATTAATCTATTGCTCTCGCCTCAAAATTTGTAGAATGTAAATTTTTGAAAAAATTGTATGCAGAAATCCGTTTCAGGCTATTCTGAATCATATTCTGAAGTTTAACGCATTTTTTTTTTATGTATGTATGTATGTATGTATATATGTATGTACATATGTAGGTATGTATCATTCCAGACGATAACTGTCCGTAGAATTGTGCTAGAAACTTCAAACAAATTTTAAAATGTTAAGGACACAAAACGAAAGTTCAAGTTCGTTAGCCAGCATGATCGGATTACATCTTCGGGTTGAAATGTTCAAAAATGTAGTCAAAAATGTCAAAATGGCCTGTTTTTTGCGATTTGTTGTGCGAAATAATTTTTTCAGCAAACTAACATGTGGTATATTCTGAATCAGCGTAAAATTTTCTATAAGAATATGTATCAAGTTTTCAAAAATGTCAAAGTTGAAAAATCAGTCAAAAATCGAAATAAGTAAAAATCGAAGTTCGCTAGTTGTAAAAATCGGTAATATTTGCATGAAACATTGTCCAAATTCAGATTGAACTACTCTTATGGAAGTATCCCTGTATAACCAATCCTAGAACCATGCTGTTTAAAACGTAGGTAGTAGGTGCTTGTTTAAAAAAAAAAATAAAATAAATAAATGTAATCACAACTGATGAGTTTACTCTGTGAAATATTGTTAATAATTTGATTCCATGTTTGTCTATCAAAATCATAAACTAAAATTTCTCTACACGATCAATAGCGACTGAAATTTCGAAGATTTCTTCAAAAATTCGCTCATGGGGTCATGCTGCATGACTGGACTTTTTTGTTTACTTATCACCCTCTCTATCCGCTCTTGTACAGTTGTACACGGGCACACCTATTTCCATCTTTGTACCTAAATGCATTGTAAAAATTATAATCATTGTTGATTTTTGAGTTGTTTTTTGATACATACATTTTACATAATGTTAATCAAGCCATGGAGTCCAACGTCATTCGAGCTTACTTAAAAGAAAAGAAAGAAACGGTAAAAATGCAACAGAACAATGTAGGTCTACGCTGAAACAACTCGAAAGAATTCACTGGGGCCAGTTGTTGATTGCTGACCCAGCTGCTGGCGCTGCCGAATAATGTATTCTTTTCATTCTCTCGCTTCTCGCGATACACATCCCTATCTTGGGACGAATCCCGCTGTTGTCCCACTATTTTCAGTTTAATGCAAAGGTTACCGGCCAAACAGGGGAGGCTTCGTGAAACGAATTATTTACGTGCCACGAGGCTTCAAAGGTACCTAGTAGGCCACCATCTGTGAGCCGGAAGAATACAAAATGAAAAAAAAAAAAAAAAGTCTAGGCCTCTCTCCAGTTGTGAAGCTGAGCTCAAAAGCTCTTTTTGTTCCAGACTCGTTGCTCTGAGCAACTACCTCTCAGCATATTGCTTGGTCCGAATTCCTGGTCTGAATACGTTTTCTCTGCCACCTACTATCTGTGATGTACCTTTTCAAGATGCATACAATTGTGATGAATCATATTTTTTAAAAACGGTTAGCACTTTTTTCACACTACTTCCAGTACCCCGTAGTATTATTGTGATAAAATTTTTATCACCCTCAAAGTATTTCCCATCGACTGAAGTGCACTTATCCTCGGTTCTACCAATGTTCAAAGCAATTTTTGAACTTATAGATATGTCCTTAAATCCATCTGGCGGATTTTGCTTCACCCTCTCAGCAGTCACAAAACGTTTTCTTTTCATGTCTCTTTTAACTAAGAGGAACGAATGAAGTCAAAGGGACCAGGTCCGCTAACCAATCGGTGTCGAGTCAATATTGGTCAAAAACTGCTTCACGGACATGCCGTGGTTAACTAAAGTCCTGTGCGCTGAAATGAGTGATGAGTTGATTCCATTGCGGATAAAATCAACAGAACTGGACTCCATAATATTCGGGTTGAACAATGGTTCGGCAACGGTATCACAAATAAGGGTGTTAGGTACTTATTTTTAACTTAGTCGTCAGTTTTTGGAATAGAGTGACTCCAATATCGGGGTTGGCTTTCAATCGATATTTATTCATTTTTAATACGCGAGTATCAGTCGTACACACGAATTTTACTTAAGGAATCATTCCCCGTAAAATGTGCAATAGTTACCGCAGATAGTAATGGAAGAAAAATTATCAGCAGTCACGTTTTCGGAATAGAAAACTCTGCAATTTTTACACAAAGGTTTATTATTTTTGTACTAGATAGCCATTATACGCAGATCATTAGTCTAAAATGTTAAACCCTGTAGGTATATCGTATGTCACCAAGACCTGGCGCTTCGCACCACCCAAACGAGTTCGTACCTTTACAGGACCACGTAGTTTTACGCTTTTTAATAAATGCCGAGAAGTTTAGAAAATTTTCGGAAAAAACAGAAGGTTCAAAAACGAAAGAAATTATCGTTAGCTTCACGGGCTCTTTTCCATACGATTTGCGTAGTGCAATTTCGTGATTGTCGGGTGAAAGGTTTTTTTCATATGCCTTAACGTATATATTACAATATACTAGGGTAGAGTAGAAATCGTGTATTTAAACCATTGTTTTTATACAGGATTACCAGTGCCCATAAAACAAACAAACTCCTCCGTAGCAAATGAATAATTAAATCAAATAAACCACGCTGTGACAGAGATTGTTATTGTGCCAATTGATAAAAATATTCAATTTCAAATTACAAAGCAGAAGAGGCACATCGTGAATATTTACCTTATTAATAAGACATAATAATATACCTAACTAATATTTAATAAAAAATAAACAGTTTCAGTTTCAAAAAATCACCACACAACACAAATTGCTAATCCGCTCATGAGTTTAGGCAAGTAAGGCGAAGAGTATCAGAGAGAGAAAAAAAGAATAAAAAACACTCTCTTGACTGCAGCAGCATCTGGGTACTTCAGAGTTGTGATTCCGATCTCCGGGTCCACAAATTACGGGAGTCGCGCGTTTCGAATTCTTCTAAAGAATGGGCACCAAAATAGATGGTAAAGGTTCCAAATTTACAGTCGGTGAAGGGGTTGAATGGCGTGAGGGGGGAAAGGGGGGGGGGTCGATAAATCATTACTATACTTTTTTCCCTTATTTTAATTCTCCCCAAAATTATATACAATCCATTTAAGGGACGCCCTTGTGGTGTATACATTACTTACCAATATGTTTCCAAAATATTTAAAGTTTTGAACGGAAAATGTGTAGTCGTGAGTTTTGTTGAGCGCAGAATCCAATTCTCAAATCGAAAATTATAAACTCCGACAAAGAAGAGTTTCCCATTACACCCGGATCAGTGCTAGCCTCTCAGTAAGCGCCAACATGAATTCCATGCCACATACACATAAATCCACCAAAACTAATTTGATTTCGATAACATTTTTTAAGCTTCATGTATTATTTCTATTGAATTTGAATAAATGGTAATCCCTGTGGCTTATGGTAAGGGTAAAATCGTTGCAGCATGTATTACTAGCTTAACCATTACTCGATCCCGATGACATTTTCAGTGATAGGGGTGAAGGATTCTTGCTAGATATTCAGTATATTCTGTTGATTAACAATGAAGGGCATTATAATACTAAAATAACAATCCTTTGTGAATTACGAGTAACTATATTACAGCGTAAATTGCTGCAACGAATATCACTTGCCGTTGATTAGTATGTATCAATAAATCATCTCTGAAGAGACTCCTACATTTTATAAAGAGCTTAGTAACTCTATATTTGAAAAAAGCGAGGTCGAACAAGATTTAATTGCACTCCGAAATAAAGCGTAACACCATGATGATACGGCATGTTGAAAGAATAGTGAGATTGGCTTCCATTCAATACCGATGGGCATCACGACGACGAACCCCCTGTGATATTTACATTTTCCAGGGCAACACAGGGCGACCCACCGATTAATCAACAATCCTCGGTCAACGTGGTGTTAATTTTCCGGGGAACGATCATGTCACGAGTTTATTTGAGCATCTCTTCCGTCGAACTAAAGCGTTCAAAGTATTAAATGTGAAACATGTTTAGACCCCCGAGGAGAAACAAAAAACAAAACTGTTGTAACTTTTGTGCGGAGGTTTCATCATCGGTTTTTGTTGTCGCGGGCGATATTGGAGGAGGCGAAAACACGGGGGGAGCCAAAGAGGATTTGCATATGTGTATTCGATAAAAGTCGTTCATCAGTTATTTATCGAGGACCAGTGGCATGTTCTAGGGTGGGGAGCGAGGGGTTCAGTTGCCACGCCGTTCGAATCGGCTCTTCTCTTGACTGTATCATCAGTTAACTTAGTCGGGTAGCTAAAGGGAGCATACTATAGTAATATGCGATCGAGGTTTCTCAATATCAACTGTCGAGTGTTCAATAATAGAAGAAACAGACCTTTGAGAATATGTTGTGCAACATTGAATGGCCTATGGGCCTATGGGCGTCAACTTAATAATAGAATGCAACAGTCTGTTCAGCGATAACATTGTCAATGCAATCTATTGAGATATCAACTCCTAGTATTGAGTTCATGCATATTGTACAATAATTATCACAACACTGACATATTATATATCCGGGCATACATATATATTGTTAGGTCCTAATGACCTCCCAATTCGAAATTACAGTCAAGCGAAACAAACCATATTTGTCAGGACTTCTGCAGCAAAAAACTCTTGTGCTGTGACGTGCGGTTGCAAGTGCGAAACATTACCTTACTATGGTTTCAAACTGAGAATCCTGCAATTTGATTGGGCAATCCTCCTCCCTATCAAAAAACATCAAGAATAAAAATAAAATTAAAAGAGATATGAAAAAACCTTAGCAGCGTTCACCATCATCAGGGCTTCCTTCGCATCACCTCTTCATGCAGAAATCTCGTCCTGATCCATCTCTATCTCTATTATTAATAAGAATGAAACTCCGTTTGTCTGTCTATTTGTTTGTCTGTCTGTCTGTTGTGTCTATGCACGGCCAAACGGCTGAGTGGGGGGAGTGTACGAGTGGGGGGATCTTCTTGAGATTTTCCAAAAGTGGGAGCGAGCGAATTTAAAATTGTTTAATCCCACCCGAACCATGGGCCGTAGGGCGGGAGGGGGGTCGAAGTAAGAATTAATGTGCGCTTTTTGGACTTCCCCGCTTCCCCTACCCCTCTAAACGGCCGTTGACAATTCCGGAAAAATACGGGTTTCGTAGGTTTTCCTACGAGGAAGACGACGGCGCGATCGGATCGCGAAAAAAGTATCGGGAAATGCGTTAAAAAAATGCGAGAGTACGGACCCGTTTTCTCGAAAAGTCCGCCGAAAAACTTGGTTTTTTCCGATTAAAATATACCCCATAAAGGTACGTTTTTCGGAACGGTTTTCGCGGGCGAAATACAGCTTTGGGTCCGCCGAATCTGAATCCGAAATCGGATATCGAAAAAAGTGACGAGAACTCGGTCAAATTGCGAGCAGAAGCGAGCAAAGCGATTAAAATGATTCTGCCGTGGACGAGAGAAGGCTCAAGAATTGACGTGAAGGGTTCGATGTCACAACGTTGCGAGGCGAGCAGGTATGCCTACATAGGTACCTACCTTGCGAGCGAAGCGAGAGCCATTTCAAATAATAAATACGGACTTTGTCCTACACATATACAGGTATACCTTGCGAGCGAAGCGAGCAACATCCCCGAATAATCTTTTTGTGGTTCCACGTAGTTTTATAAGATTTAATTTGTTTGTAAGAATTTCCAACAGAAAAAAACGTCTGCCAAGTTGGGTGGGCAGTATAACTCCCTCAAGCGAGCGAAGCGAGCAGCATCCCCTACAGAAGTTAAACCTACCCTTAGAGATCTACCGTTTGCGAGCGAAGCGAGCAACATCCCCTACACACGTTAAACCTACCCTTAGGGATCTACCGTTTGCGAGCAAAGCGAGCAACATGCCCTACATGCCACACTTTGCGAGCGAAGCGAGAGCCATGTCAACAGAATAAATTCGGATTTTTTCCTACAAATATACAGCAATACCTTGCGAGCGAAGCGAGCAACATCCCCGAATAAACTTTTTGTGGTTCCACGTAGTTTCATAAAATTTAATTTGTTTGTAAGAATTTCCAACAGAAAAAAACGTCTGCCAAGTTGGGTGGGCAGTATAACTTCCTCAAGCGAGCGAAGCGAGCAGCATCCCTTACAGAAGTTAAACCTACCCTTAGGGATCTATCGTTTGCGAGCGAAGCGAGCAACATTCCCTACATGCCACACTTTGCGAGCGAAGCGAGCAATATTCCCTACATGCCACAGTTTGCGAGCGAAGCGAGCAATTGAATGGGGGGTCCGGGGGGCTTGCCCCCCGGCTGGACGTGGAGGCGAGCGTAGCGAGCCGGAGCGGCTAGTTATTAATAAGAATGAAACTCCGTCTGTCGCTCTGTCTGTCGCTCTGTCTGTCGTGTCTATGCACGGCCAAACGGCTGAGTGGGCCGGATCTACGAGTGAGGGGATCTTTTTGGGATTTTCCGATAGGGTGTATAAGCGAATTTAAAATTTTCTAATCCCACCCGAACCATGGGCCGTAGGGCGGGAGGGGGGTCGAAGTAATAATTAATGTGCGCTTTTTCCACTTCCCCGCTTCCCCTACCCCTCTAAACGGCCGTTGACAATTCCGGAAAAATACGGGTTTCGTAGGTTTTCCTACGAGGAAGACGACGGCGCGATCGGATCGCGAAAAAAGTATCGGGAAATGCGTTAAAAAAATGCGAGAGTACGGACCCGTTTTCTCGAAAAGTCCGCCGAAAAACTTGGTTTTTTCCGATTAAAATATACCCCATAAAGGTACGTTTTTCGGAACGGTTTTCGCGGGCGAAATACAGCTTTGGGTCCGCCGAATCTGAATCCGAAATCGGATATCGAAAAAAGTGACGAGAACTCGGTCAAATTGCGAGCAGAAGCGAGCAAAGCGATTAAAATGATTCTGCCGTGGACGAGAGAAGGCTCAAGAATTGACGTGAAGGGTTCGATGTCACAACGTTGCGAGGCGAGCAGGTATGCCTACATAGGTACCTACCTTGCGAGCGAAGCGAGAGCCATTTCAAATAATAAATACGGACTTTGTCCTACACATATACAGGTATACCTTGCGAGCGAAGCGAGCAACATCCCCGAATAAACTTTTCGTGGTTCCACGTAGTTTTATAAGATTTAAATTGTTTGTAATAATTCCCAACTGAAAAAAACGTCTGCCAAGTTGGGTGGGCAGTATAACTTCCTCAAGCGAGCGAAGCGAGCAGCATCCCCTACAGAAGTTAAACCTACCCTTAGAGATCTACCGTTTGCGAGCGAAGCGAGCAGCATCCCCTACAGAAGTTAAACCTACCCTTAGAGATCTACCGTTTGCGAGCGAACCGAGCAACATCCCCTAAATGCCATACTTTGCGAGTGAAGCGAGCAACATTTTCTACATGCCAGACTTTGCGAGCGAAGCGAGCAACTTAATGGGGGGTCCGGGGGGCTTGCCCCCTGGCTGGACGTGGAGGCGAGCGTAGCGAGCAAAAGCGGCTAGTGTGTAATAAACTTAGGCCGGCCCAGAGGTGCAATGGGGGCCTAAGTCTACACTCATAGATAGAGAGGGATGTGACAGTACCACAAGAGATACTAACAACGAGTACTAATAGCATATATGCTACGTTCGGAGAAGATTATTATCCGGTTCCCGGATTCTCATATAGCCCCAGCCATAGCTATTCGAGCGACGGACGCGCAAGCGCATTCTCTTGGATCTCGCTAGAACTGTCACACATGTGAGATGATTTCATTGATTTTAGAACTCTTCATTAGATAAGACTGTGTTGCGTTTGAATTCAAAATCGATCGTGTAGATATTAGAGCTACGCTCACATCGCCACGAGATTATTTAAAGGAATACCGCTATTTAAAACAATAACATTAATTACTTGCAGGATAAGCAATCAAATAATAGTACTTATCCAAAGGTAGAGAAAATCTAAATAGCACCCATTTTACAAATATAAAACATGTGAATTAAATATCTGTTTGATTCGCCGATAAAATTTGCCCAACGAATCAAAAGTTTTGCGAATTCGTGAACTGCGCTTCTTGAATATACCGGAAACCAAAGCGGTTTCATTAAGAACTGTTTATTGCAGTAACATTACG
This sequence comes from Adelphocoris suturalis, assembly GCA_030762985.1. NCBI lineage: Eukaryota > Metazoa > Arthropoda > Insecta > Hemiptera > Miridae > Adelphocoris > Adelphocoris suturalis. Next base: position 36,987,411 of record CM061046.1, read on the forward strand.
CCCACTTTCAATGAAATAAAGTTCAGGGTTTCGCGTTCGCGACTGACCCTCTGGAAAATAAATTCCTCGCGGAAATCCCATTCTAGAGCCCCATAGTTAGTCAGGATCTGAACTTAATCCTGCACAATAAAACTGTGAAAACCCATTACACTACCATTATTGACCAAGGACTGGAAAGCCTGTTCAATAGGAATTTATTCTATTTATACTATTGGCAATGCATATTTGAAGAAAGGAAAACTAAATTAGCAGGTTTCACAGCTAAAAAGCAGCCTACGTTTGCCTGGTAGATGCCCCTATTCAAATAGTGCTGATTTCCCTGAAGTTACCCTAACTTCTGTTCTAATCCCAAAATTTTCAAAGTTTTTTGAAGAAGATAAATATATGTTTAATTTAAATTGGTAGGAGCAGAATTCGTACGCAAAAGCTAATAAAAGGTTTGAAATTGTAGTTTTCCGACTCCCTCTTGGCCATGTAACAAAATTTTATACCATAATTTACGATAAATTGCTCATGCTTCAATGCTGCATGACTGGAACTTTTTATTTCATAATAATTTTGAGCATAAATCTTTTAATCTTCTAGTTCATATTAAAAAAATTCCTTTGATCAATAATCTGCTAAAATATAAATTTAATTAAATTCAGCCGTTTTCGCAATTTTAGCTATTTTTAGCAATTTTTAGCGAATTTTCGTAGACAATGAAGCTATTGCAATGGCTCGGAAATTTTTAAAATACAAATTTTTGGAAAATTTCTTCATTGAAAACCGTTTTGAGGCGTTCTGAAACGAATTCTAGAATTCTAGAGTTTATCACTTTTTCATAAATGTATTTATTTATCTATATAAATTTGGATATGAGAGAAAGAAGACAGATTTAGACACACAAAAACTTCTGTAAAAGGGAAAATAAATATATGGTAGGAAAATAAATAAATTTATCTATATAGATATATATGTGTCATTCCAGACAGTCTCCTTAGGATCGACATACAAATTCCGTTCTTGCGCCAATAAATCAAGCTTTTAAAACCAAAGGATGAGTCAGTTGGCCAGCACTTCTTGAGCACATTAAACTGGCAAATTTTCAAAAAATGTACTACAAAAATCATTATAAACAACTAAAAACGGCTAAAAACCGTTAAATTCATATTTTTTTATTGCTCAAATAAAGTTTATTAACTATAAAATACAACATTAAAAATTTATATAGAAAATTATGCTAAAAAATGAACTTGAATTTCATCAAAATTTGCTAAAAAATCGATAAAAACTGCAAACAAGCTAAAAATCTAAAACCTTTTTTTGAATAACAGATTGTTACTTAGAATACATTTTTGCTATAAAATTAATAGGTAGGTAACGATTTCATTGCCTCAAAAAGCTCAAATTTCAAAACAATTTAACATCATACAATAAGATAATTTACGGAAATTCGATCATAAGATCATGCTTCACGACTGGAACTGTTTTGAAATGCGGCTAATTTATTGTGCTTAAAATGCTTTTTAACACAGAATGTGTTTTAGCTATGGACTAACTAGCCGAAAATGGAACGCGGGATGGTAACGAAATGTGTGACGGATGATTTTCACGTACAACCGAGTCGTTGCTAGGGAAATGGTACTTCGTCGTTTTTCATCCCACAAAATTCGTTGACCATTCGTTCGAAAGCTCTCGATTTATCCAACAATATTATGTTAACTACTGCGAAGTGCGTGTCCAACAAACTGAGTTATGAGCATGGTTATATAAATAATTGTTTACACACAGGTGATCATTCTCAATAATTGATATTGTGAACATGATTGCAACCGCTTGTTAATTTCTGATGATTTCATTGAGCTTGTGTTTCGATGATTTGATTCATAGCAGGTGATCTGAGTATTACGAAAACGGTTTGATTTGTGAAGCGGAGGTTAAATAATTTGAATAGGTAATTTCTATACTTCACACTCTAGGAAGCTGTAATTTCGTTTGTAGCCTCTTTAGGACATTTACTTGACGATGCTCAGGGTCCGGATCAGATGTGTGGAGCTAATTTCTATACTTTACACTCTAGGAAGCTGTAATTTCGTATGTAGCCTCTTTAGGACATTTACTTGATAAATCGCTCTTGATTTATCACGAATTTATTTCGTATTTTTTTTTTTTTTTTTTTTTCGTAGTTTCATACTATAACTATATAAATTGATGTTATAAATGAATAGTAAACAATGACGCTTGTTTGGTTGTCACTTGGTTGCGCGACAACGCAAACACATTCTGTGTTTCAATAATTTCGTCCGAAGTATGTAAATAGAGGTAACCGGGGGTCCAGGGGGCTTGCCCCCTGGCGAGGCGCGGAGCGCCGGGTTTTATCTACTTATTTTGCCATTGTATCCACGGAAAGGTTGCTAAAGAAAGTACATACAATAGGCGAAATTTTTCGTAAGAAGCGAAATTAAAAAGGCCTGAATCGGTCATGATACACTAAGAAAACTATGTACATAAATACTTTTAACAAATATATAATTCGATTTAAAGTAATTTCAAAGTTCGCCAGTTGAAGTAAATGTGCCAGTGTGTACCTCATTATTTCAGACACTTTTGAAATGCGACATTTATAGATGGAGGAAGAGGGGCACTTACTACACTCATTCGAAGAATATAAATATTTTACAGAGGTATTTTATTAGAAGAATCCAGAAATAGAATGATGCGTTCCACTTCCGAATTCACCAGTGCAAAATTATGATTGAATTTCAGAAATTCATGTTTCCACCACTTCATGTTTCAAAAAGTCAATTCTACTGTTTTGGAAAATCCATCTACAGTTATTTGATGTTATCAAAATTTTCTAATCTGATTGAAATCCACACAAACCTTCCGTAGCACTCAATACAATTCCGAGATGCACAAATTATATCGCTCCACAATGTTAGTACCGTAGTTTGGTCACCTTGGCTGAATTGATCTTAGGTCCCAATAAGCGGATATTCCAAGGTATACCTATCTAATGAAAATAATCACAAATCCAGAGAAATTATGTAGTAGTATGCAAAATAAAGTAGGAAGTTTTGTCATACTATTGCTTCCGACTTTACTAAAATTGAAGAGCAATTTGAAATATTTAATTTCGAAGAACAGTAATTCTTATTGCATGCCTCGGCTCTAAAAACTTTTGCCAATTCTTGTTGTCGATTGCGATAAAGATCATCATAATGTACTAATGCGCAATGAAATTAATGGATAAATCTAATGTGTGCTTTGGTTCTCGTTATATTGGATCCATATATTTTTACAGAATCTGAAGATGATGGACTTCATTATTTTGAAGTTACGAGACTCATATGAAGTTATCAAAAGTCTAATGGGGCTTCTGAGTCCGGATCTTGCGCATTGATCTTGTCTTCAAATAATACTCCTAAAAACATCCAACTACTACTTCTGCCACGAAATTTAAACTAGTTGTGTTTCGAAACGGGCGGAAAGGATTGTTCGTGACATCATAGATTCTGTCAGGAATACTTGAGTAATGGATACTAGATAATGTTGTCTATGGCCATTGTTGTCCATAGGAGTTGAGGTTCCACCGACGTATAAGTTTTTATAAGACTCAGTGAGTTAAAAGTTCATAAAATGATAAAGAAAACATTTGCTGTAAGAACATTTTATTTCCCTTCGGCTAATAATAATAATAATTATTATTATCGAGTTTCAGGTTGAATTGGAGATGGTTGAAATTGATAACCGCTATAATTTATTGTATGCGGCCTTAAAGAGTCTATAGATAGTTTGATTATATAGATATTGAGGTCCCCATGTAGGGGTATAGTACGAGACAAGTTCAGGTGGCTGAGATTCCCCGGAGGAGCAGCAGATGGCTCTCGGCCCACACTCACAGCGCCCCACCACCAATACAAATGCTAAACTGTTCAACTATTCACAGGAAACTTTCCCTCGACTCAACAACAGAATGGTAGAGGGAGGAGGATTAGAGGATGAAGCGACCTACTTTATAGTCTACACCGAAATGTAATAAACCTGCACGCTGCGATACCCGCCCCTTTCCCATCACGAAAGAGCGCGCAGCTCTACGACCTATTCGGGAAGTTGAGTTGCGAAACAAGAATTTAATTTGCTACAAAGGTAGACTCCTCTACAAGATTTTTGCCTGTTGAATCCACTAAGTACAGTAGTAAACAATACTGTCAAAGAAAAGCAACAAATCTTCTACCGCAGAAATTACTTGATGATGGCCTCAAAGGACCATAATTAAAGATTCTCAGTTCAAGATTAAATAGATGACAAAGAAATAGGTCAAATGTTGACCATATATAATTTTAAAAAATATAGGTAATCAGCCGAATTACGTACCTAAGTTTTCGAGAAGAAATTTTGCCAATGTCAAAAAACAAAATCTTGTTATCGAAATGCGAAAGATCCAATTCAAATTCATTCTGCTGGCCATTACAATCCGAACATCCCACATTTTTTTACTCAGCTTAACACAATCCAATTGGTGATAAGCGCGCGGAAACGTCAAAGTATTAATTCCCCTACAGTATGTACTCAGAAACACTTCACCAACATATACTAAAACGCACCATCCACAAGAAAATTAACGATTGGAATTATTATCTTACCTCAATCGCATGCACTTTAAATGAAGTTAGAGACTATGATTACAAATATTAGGTAGTATGAAATGATCCCTCAAAGCTTTGTGATGAAACGTAGGAAGCTGCAACTTGAGGTTTAGTGAATAATGGCTACTTTAAACGTACAGCATATGATTGATGTTACCATCAAGAAGAGGATGCTTAAGCAGAAACCTTGAGTGGATTGAGTATCGTCATTATGCAAGTTGTTGTTGTTCCCACAACTTAAGTAAGTTATCTCAACTATCGTGAACTCAGAACTCTGGTACAGTGTTATGAATAAAGTTTAACGTTTCACCTCTCACCAACTTATAATCATTAACTAAATGAATTGGTATAGTCTTACTTAGATTGCCCTTACCAAGCACATACTATATCATTCTGGAGACATAGCTTTATACGGAACTTCGCTATGTGGACTTCACAAAACTGTTTGCCTTAGTTTAACTTGGGTTATCAACCTAATTGATCGCTGACACGATTATTGCAACTTTGTGCTACAACGCAGTCCGTAGGAACATGTTTTTTGAAAATTAAGCACTAGACTTTGTAGGTACGTATTCAGATCGAAAAGAAAGCAACTTCTCATTTGAAATGGAGAGTGCTTTGAGAGTGCATCATGATTCAGAGGCCTCAGATATATAATTGTAGAAATCTATATTTACGATGTATCATATGTATACATAGGCGTTGGTCATTAAGTTTGTTAACTACTAAAAGACATATATGCAACCCAAGTCTCTATAATAATCTCAAATTAATAATTATTCATGTAAGTACACTGCAAAATAAATCCCTCTGAATCTCCTCGTATGGCAGGGACTTCTGAAAATCGATGGTGAACAAGGAAATTACGCACCACGGCCAGGAAAAAAGATTAAAATCGCAGAATTGATGAGTCCAACTGAAATTAAACAAAAATTCAAAGGATTTTAACATACTTTCACACACATACACGACGGTGCTGTAACAGGAAACTCCATATTATGCCGAGGTGTAAACTGGCTGCCAAAGGGTACCTTGGAGTGGCATTTGATTTAACATCCATGGGCTGAAAGCGACACTCATGGACTCGTGATGAAGTTATGGAAACTCACTTCAATGAAAAATGGAAGTTAAAGAAAAATGTTGTCGAATTCCACGAAAATAATGAGCTACACTGTTGGATTGATTTCGATGGTTAGGTCATCATCAGTAAAAAACAACAACTTTAAGTTGAAAAATAAGTTGTTTGTTACTGATGATGACTTAACCGCCGGAATCGATTCAACAGTTTTTTAACTCTTTATTTTCGTGGAATTAGACAACGATAACTACCGTTTTACACCTATGAGCTCCTGTATACCTCAGCAGCCGAATTTTGCAGTCTTTCTCTCAATCACCCCAACAACCCCCTCTAGGACTTGGCCTAACAGAGTCTTACATGAGATGGTCCAGTGGTTAAGCCGACACCTCACGAAATGTTCTCCTTGAGACAGCTGGGATGATCCCTTGCTTCTTTTTCCTTTGGGCAGGGGCCCTCATTGTGGGACGGAGGATGCTCTGTGAATGTGCTTCCCATAAGACCTACGCTACGGTTCTATTCACCTCTCTCCGAACGGTGAATACAGAGCTTTGTAGGAATGTTGCCTCACTTGTGCCTTTCTGCAATATTGCCGCTTCCAAGGCAGAGCGAATCTAAATTTATATTCCACAGTTTAATGATTGCCAATCAGAGTTTAGCGGTTCAATTGGCTAGACGGAATTCTAATTGACATATACCCTAACTAGTAACTAATGTGAATCAGAGTAGGGGCTTTTCTGATGGCTGTTCCAAAATCCACCAAAAATACTAATTTCTTCAAAAACACGTGAAAATACATCAAATATGAATATGATTTTTCTCAAGTCGACATTTACTGATGCCTAGACGACTCACGTGTACAAGTAAAACGCTGCCAATTATTACACAATGGTTTATTATTCCCTTCTAAGTAGATCATTGGTCTATAATTATTAAACCCTGTATGTAAAATATGATCAGAACAAGGGGCATCGTGCCTCCGAGAAGGTTCACGCTTTTACAGTTCCAAGACCCCGCAATTTTACGCTTCACAGTAAACATGTTTTAAAAAAAAACGGAAAAATGATGCTTGAAGTAATTCACGTTAGCGCATGCGCCGAATGGAGTTATGATTTGAGAAAAATTAAATTGGTAGGGTACAATCCCTTTGTGGCCTTACCCACAAATTTCCAGAAAATTTAATCAAAATCTGGTGGAAACTAGACATTGTTCCTTAGAGTACACTTTTTCGCATGCGCTTGAGCTAATTAGGATGCAATCATGTTGAAATTAACAAGGAATAATTAAACCATTGTCCCCATACTATGCACTAAATTTGAGCGGGATCGGAACTAGGGCGAAAAAAAAATTATGCTTGATGGAATTTACGTTTGTGCATACGCAAAATGGAGTAACGATTTGAGAAGTATGGAAATAATAGAGGGCCATTTACACCCTAACTCGAACATTCCATGAAAATTTCATCAAAATCAAACGAAAACTGTAGAAATCAGGCTCATTTAAAAAGGAATACATATTCGCGCATGCGCAATAGCTATTAATGATAGAATTATGTTGAAATTATGTTGTGATAAGGTAGTTACCAGATGGGTCTCTTAATTCTATGACGAACGCAAGGGTTTGAAAGCAATACAAGTGCGGTTTTTGTTGTTTTGCTATGCATTTCGAGAAAGTTGAGCACTGTCCTTCAACAGGCGTGTATAGTCGATAGTATCTTGATACAGGCAGTTTGATGACGAAAGGTACATGATTTCCATGGGCATAAAAATAATACCTTCCACTCAAGTCTTGACTTGAAATTGTTTGGCTTGGAAAATGCTTAACATAAAATGTGTTTGTAGTGTGTATGGTGCAGATCTTGGATGTTTATTAGGCGGTATGGCACTATTAGTATTAATGGATGGGTATCATCCTATGAAACGACTTCTATGACGTCCAAGATTATATAATTTCAAAAATCTTGAAGGACGTCTTGACCTAGACGACATTTTATACAACAGCCATATATAGTCCAGTCATTCTGGCATAAATAGGGGTAAGTTTTGATCCAGTCGTAATTTTTGCACCCTTTATGTTTTTTGGGTCGCTGAACACGAATATGAGGTTTGCTGACAATAATTTTGCCCGGGACATTTTTTTTTTTGCAATTTTAGTCAAGATTTTGGCACTTTTTTTCGGTATTTTGCCCATATCTTGGAAAGTGATCGTTTTTTTCGCAAAAGTCCCCATGTTCAAAATTAAAGTAGGAAGAATTACCTAGATGTTTCACTCCAGACGATTTTACCTACGACTAACTGTTTGGCCGCTAGAGCGCGCTGAAAAACGTGCAAAATTGCCAGATAATGGAAAAAACCACGATTTCCGCGGAAACGACCCGTGTTTCGATACTATTGGTGGCCAGTGATGTCGAAATTATCCAAGTACACTGAACCAAGCATGATATACTCTGTAGATATATATACATGCCTCCCCTGCCGCGGGTCCACGGAACTCGAAGGTCCGGTCCCCAAAATGGTAGGGGAGGACGTTCTCCAAGTAATAGCGCAGTAAACAAAAAATAGAGAAGACATTAACGTAGACACACAGTGGAATGGTGCAAAATTAATTAAAAAACATTTATAAACATGAAAAATTGTATGATTATAAAACTTAAATCACTAACTTGATAAAATGACGCAGAAAACAAAAAAGTAATACATAATGATGTAAGTAACAATATTTTTAAAGAAAAAGTGATGGAGTGCTCTTTAATTATTCATCTAGAACAGGTATTGATTAAATCCTTCCATCCACTGCCATACATTGGGTAACATACTGACCCTAAATATGACATGAGCAAGTGAAACCCACCTAGTCGGACTACCACAAATTTTTGTTGAGGGTCGCTGCTATTAGCTACCATATACCGAGCTTTTAGGTAGAGTGGCTGGTCGAATGTTATAAAGCACCATTCCTGGCCTCTTGCCTGGCTTACCTCGATGGCTTGAAGCATTGCAGTATAGATTGTGTCATAGTCACTAGGAGGAGCATTTATGAATGGGAGGGGAGCTGTGTATGTTTTCTCAAAGGGAAGTTCCTGTGTGGCTTTCTCCATAAACTCACTCCATCCAAATGCAATGCTGAATTCCTTGTGCATGCTATACAGCCAGAGAATTTCAGCTGTTGAAGGATATGTGCTTGTGGATGTGTTGAATATACCTGACAGGTCTTGAATCTTGATTAACTTCAGTCCATCACCACCCTCTTTAGACTCAAAAAATTTTCAAAACCACACTGTCAAATTTTCCAATGACCTCTGCCCTTGGCCAACTTGTTAATCTTGTAATGGTTGTATCTGGAGGCACAGCATAATCTGGCCCAACTGTGAAAATTCCTCCCATGGCATGGAAGGTGAGGTACCCGTCTACTGTCTGAGTATTAAAATCTACATTATCGAATATACACTGAGTCAAACCATCCTCACCCAGTGTCGCTGCTGGTTTTAGGGCAGAAGAAATTTCAAACCACACTGCCTCAGAGTAACAGCTGCAAAACCCCAACGAATTCAAAACCTCCAACAACTTGCGGGATCCAAACTTTTTGTAGACGAATGCTGCTAGTCCAACTTGTAAGTTGGAAAGAAAAGACCTAGGTCTCACAGCACTGATGATACAGTGGGAAATGGCTTCACTTTTAATTTTCCATTTCTCCTTTCCCCCAACCTTCTTCCTTTCAACAATGAGAACATTCATGAAACGGTTCAATGAATCAGGAATCACTGACTGTGTACCATCCATGAAACGGTCTGGAGCAGGGTACTCATCAATATTGTACAGTTGGGATCTGATGTCCTCACAAATAATTTTGGCTGCTGCTTCAACTATTCGAAGCCTCTCTTCTTGTTGGTTTATGCACTTCTGCTCATAAAATGCGTCATTCAATATCTTCCCTCCAGCATTCTTAAAACAAATGACAGTCTTCTTCTTCCTGATGGGTGTTATCAATATGTCATCCTTGTATTTCTCCAACAGACGAGCCTTCACCGTCTTTTTTTCTGGCATAAAGTCTCCTTTTATTTGTCCCATCAGTTCCCCCAATGAAAACTGACACTCATCATCACTGTTTTCAAGGAATGTGAATATATGTTGCATGGCATTATCAATTTCTTGAGCAAATGGCCCACGTCGTTTTGATTCGACTGATGTTGGTCTCATTGTGTGTAGCTTTGTTCTGCACAATTTGTGGTGTTGTGCATCGTAGGCAACCAAATCCATGACATGCCCAATGCGGTTTATAATAGCCCTTCCAAACTCATCATCTCGTTCATGGGCTGCCTTCAAGATGCTGTTTCTCAATCCTTGAGTTGTGTCACGAACCTGGTACACCACATTCCGCTCATTCTCAAGGTAGTTTGGCTTGTGAGGCCAAAAAACTATCAGTAATGGCCAATCCACATAAGAAGCAGTGAGTTCTGAATACAAACTCAGGGACTCCTGATCTGGTTTGTCTAGATCTGCATGTACTTTGAGATTCATTTTGCTTTTTGATGTTGGCAACAATGGATCGTTCATCCTGGTACAATTTCCTACACTTATCATGCACTGTAATACAGGTTTTTTTCCCTTAAATGACAACACTTACCGTCTTTTCTTCTGTCACTGGCATTCAAAAGAGTGGAGATGCCTTTTTCCTTAACAGTTACAACTTCAGTTCCACCTTCTAGTGGAAATTCACAAATGAAGCACTCCGACATCATGACGTTGTAATAGAAAAAGAAAAACAACCGGAAACTGTTTGGAATTGGAGAGTAAGGAACTGAGTTACAGCACACAAAAACCGTTACTGGACTTTCAGGTTGGAGGAGGATCTAGTCCCCGCCCGGTATGTCCCATGATACCAGCGCTTCCTATCGGTTATAATGAGAAACTTCTACCTCCCGCTCATCTCCTACTGAATAGTAAAGTACTTTGATTGTCTCGTGAACCGGTAGTTGAGTTGTAGCTTAAAGGTTATGATAACGGTCTCGTGAGATGAATATCATGAGTTCAAATCATGTTGACTGGTCATATTATTTTTTGCTCGAACAACTCCCGCAATATGCTTCTAAAACGTCATTCTGACCTGCATGTCCAACTAATTTGAATTTTCACGAAGGGATTGACTACTTGATGTTTTGGATTTTTGAGATGCAAGCTTGCGAGCATCCAGATCACCAAACTATACACTTTATTCTGACGTACATGTCCACTAATCTTCATTTTCATTAAGGGATTGACTGGTACAAGAATAAGATAATAAGTAAACTGATACATTTGTGTTCCCAAACGGTATACGGCACATAAACATAATTCTAACGGTATAAAACACCGTTAGTGTTTTCCGGATACAAAACAATTTTATTTTCCGGATGCAAAACACTTTCGAAAAACTTGTGACTTCTTTAAAACACGAAATGATATCAGCGTTCACTTCGCGAGGGGGATTCTGTCTGTTCGTTCATTATCTCCGAAACTCCAGACAATTTGAGGAGCCTATACCAAAATTAAAGTCACTGCGGAAATCACTTGGGTTCATGGTCGATGAAGGATTAAGGGGCAGCTGTCAACGAAGGATTAACCGAGCGATCTGCGGGCGGTTTAAATTAGCTTTGCAAATCCCCTACGCCCCTCTCCGCTTTCTTGTACATCGCTACCCAGATACCTCGCTTTTCATGCGTTTTCCCTACCAACCAACCCGCCAACCTTTTCGTAATTTCCCTTGTTGTTCCAAGGCCCTTCCTCCTGGATTAGATAACATTTCCGTAACATCTGCTCCGAAAGTACGAGGGAGAGTCCGTTTAACTTTTTGGAGTCAGAGCTAAGCTGTTTTCTCGGCGCGATGTTCAAATCACGACACAAGCAAAACACGAATAACTCTAAAAAACATAGAGAATAAAAATAAAAAATCAAACTTGAAGTCTGAAACTTCTATCCAAACATCCATTTCACGGGTTATAGAGTTTTTCGAGTGGTTTCAGGGACTTCAGGCGTAGTGAGTTTATGTTTTCTTTTCTCGAAATCAACTCTAATTTAACCTATCCCCGAAATTTATGATTTTGTTCAGAAACCCGCGTCTAATATCTGATCGGGAACCGTTGAGGAAAAAATTCCGAAAATCCAACGTCTAGGAAATCGCAATTTTTGAAAAACTCATTTCCCCATATCCGGTGAGAACTGCAACAATAAATAAAAAATGTCCTGCAAAGACCTTTTGTACTTACCAAGGCACCCTAATATATATATATATATATATATATATATATATATATATATATATATATATATATATATATATATATTAATCACTTGATTAGTGGCTCTAAGAGAGCTAATATATGAACCAAAAAGAAGGAAACACAGAAATACACTACACAGACTAGTTTTAATATTTCGGCTTGGATGCCTTTTTCAAAATACAAGAGAAAAATAAATTTTTTGAAGAGTTAATTTACAGAATTACAACGTTGGCAAAGAAACTTGAGTTGCTTAGGACAGATTGCATCATCTCCTAATATTTAGTCCTGGTGGATCGTAGGCTCTCAAAACGTTGCTATGAGCTTTTTCGGACTGGTGAAGCAACCGCTTGTTGTCCTTGGGTCCCATTTTCTTTAAAACTTTTATTCCGAAACAATCATCGAACGATGAACCATGGACCATAGCATGCCTGCTCACTGGTAGGTCTTCGTTGGAACTGACTACGGATGCCCGATGATTGTTGACTCTCAGGTTCAGTTGCGTTTCTCCCTTTCCCACATAAAAGGCAGGGCACTCCTTACAAACCAACTCATACACACACATTGGAGTTTGGCATTCTGCTGATCCTTTGCATGTGTATGAGTTAGGATTATTGGGTGACTTGAAATGATCCTCTTCAATTACTATCGGGCAAACTTTGCATCGGTGCCTTTTACATGGATCTGGGGGCTGGTGATTCCGTCCTAACCGATCGCCGGTGTGTTAAGATATCTCCAATTGAAGCTGCCTGCCGATAGGTTAGCGAAGGTGCCATGGGAAAAACCATTCTAGTTGTAGGATTAGAGGATAGCAGTGGGTACAACTCTTTCAAAATTCCATTCATTCGCTCAATTCTAAAGAAGAATGTTGCGGTCATTTGGACCTTCCCGTGCTCATTGCAGATAGTTGGGCGATAGCCTATGTGGGGTGGGATTATTCTCTTTTTCACCATTGTTGCTGGATATCCGCGGGCGAGAAGCTTCTTGGACAAATCTTTCATATATGACTCTCTTTCATTCTGCTCTCTGCAAATTCTGTGTCCCCTAATTGAGAGAGCCCGTGGTATGGATTGTTTCGCATGGCGGGGGTGGCAACTTTCGTAATGTGAGTATAATTGTTTGTTTGTTGGTTTGTTGGTTTAATGTGAACTGAGGTAGTTAGCCGATGGCCAGTGAGTTTTATGTTTACGTCCAGGAATGTAGCTATGGTTGTTGTATATGTCCATGTGAATTTTACCGAAAATTCTGAATTTAAATCATTTAGAAATGTTTTGATAGTTTCTTCTCCGTGCGTCCAAACTAAAAAAATGTCATCGATAAATCGTTTCCAAAGTAATGGCACAAGTGTCCGTGTTGAAAGAAAGTTTTGCTCGAGGTGTGCCACGTAGAGATGTGCATATGATGGAGCCATTCTGGTACCCGTAGCCGTACCTTGCAATTGAAGAAAGAGCTGATCTCCAAATTTAAAAACGTTTTTGGTCAGAACAAAATTTGTCAACATAACTAAAAATGAAGTTGAAGGTTTTTGAGGGTGTGATCTTAGATCCAAAAAATGCCTAACTGCAGCTAAACCTTCATCATGGGGAATTTCGTATGGGTTATGTCAATAGAGCTTTCTGCACGTGTATGCGAGTCGGTAGACTTCGGTTACCAAGCTCTTAAAGAACTAATAATTAACTGCGCTAAATTCTTAGATTTGTATCTTCCACCTAAGCCGCGGCGTTCAGGTTTCTATCGAGCCTGAGGGCCAGTTTTAGAAAGCTTCGTCGTAAGGGATTTTCTCCATTATTTATGGGCGATTATTTGGAAAAAAGGAAGATCTATAGGAAGCTCATCAGAGATAAGAAAAAGAAATATTTCTTGGATCTAAAGGAGATGTTAGCATCTTGTCGTGATCCAAAAGCCTTTTGGACGGCAGTTAGGAGACTTAGAGGCCGCACTGCACGTCCGTGTAAACTTAGCATGAGAGATATCGAAACCTTTTATAACGCGTTGTATCCCACACGAGATTCCCGAGAAGCCACTTATTTTCAGGGGACTTTCGATCCTATCCTGGATGCCGAGATCGAGATGGGTGAGCTAACCCGGGCTCTAGCCTCCTTCAAGGAGAATAAGGCGCCGGGCGAGGACCTGATTTCGTACGAATTTTTTAAGAATTTGCCGAAAGAGGGGCTCCTGTATATTATCTCCCTCTTCAATTTAATCCTCTCAAACGGAGCCGTTCCCTCTGGCTGGGCAAAAATTCAGGTATTTCTACTTTTCAAGAAAGGTGATGCATCGGGTTGGAAATTACCGGGGAATCTCACTCATCAATGCATTGGCTAAGGTTTTTTCACAAATTCTGCACAACAGGTTGCTGGCCTTTGCTTCCAGTAGAGACCTCCTTCCTGAAAACCAAAATGGTTTTAGGAAGGGTAGAGGGACCGTTGACTCTATCTTCACTCTGGCCAGCGTTGTCCATATTTCTACGAGACGGGAAAGAAGGAAGCTCTACTGTGCTTTTATCGACTATAAGCGTGCGTTCGATAGCATATCACACGAGCTGCTGTGGCTAAAGTTACTCTCTTTGGGAATAAGTGCTCATTTTGTCAACATCATTCGAAACTGGTATGAGCAGGCAGTGTTCTCCATCAAACTTGGAACCGTGTCATCAAAATTGTATGACATAACAACAGGCATACTGCAGGGTGACATCTTGTCCCCACTTCTATTTGCGTTGTTTGTTTCGGACTTTGACTCACTTCTGTCATCAAGAGGCATTGAGGGTGTAAGCATTGGTGGAAGTGCTTCATTGTCCTCACTATTTTATGCCGATGACCAGGTGGTATTGGCCGACACGCCCCGGAACATGAACGGCTCTTTGGCCGCCTTGAATGAATATTGCATTCAGAATAAGCTCTCTGTAAATGCGGCTAAATCCAAGGTAATGGTTTTCCAAAGAAAAGGGAGACAGGTGTGCACCAAGTTTTGGTGTGGATCGGAAGAGTTGGAGCAGGTGTCTTCATACCCTTACTTGGGGGTTCTGTTCTCCAGATCTGGCGTCTTCTTTCAGCAGGCCCGCAAGAATGCTGCCTACAAGAATGTCTGGCCAGTCATATTCAGATCTCAATCTACTGATCCAGAAACCTGGTACGGATTGTTCTTTGGAGCAGTCGCAAGCACTTCATTGTATGGCGCTGAGGTCTGGGCATACCCGTATGCTGAATGTCTGGAGCGTGTTCAGGTTAGAGCATTCAAATCTCTGATGGGTCTCTCATTCAATTCTCCCGATTACATCGTAAGGCTAGAGCTGGGTCTTGCCCACCTTAAATTTATGATAGCCAAATCCATGTTTGGATGGTGGACTAAGCTGTTGTCCATGTCTCCAGAGAGGCTGCCGAGGATCTGTTTTCAGAGACTCATAGCCCTTTCGGCCAACTTTCTAGACCCAAAATTTAACTAGACGCTACAGCTTAAGGATGTTCTGAAAGAGGCTGGTCTGGAAGATTTGTGGTCTCAGAATGACGTCACGGTGGTTAAGGGTGCAAAGGAAAAATTTCTGTCATCGCTTCTTTCTAGCCTGCACCAGGCTGATCTGAGCAAGGCTGCGGTTTCCTCGTTTAATTATTGCCCAAGAGGTTCCAATATTCAACCCCTTCAGCGTGAACTTTACCTTTCCAGCGACCACCCTTTGTTTACTAAGAGACTTCTGGCCCAGATCAGGTGCGCTAATCCAGCCTTCTGTAGGATAGTTCTTCACCGGGTGGTTAACCGCTTTGATGGCTCTCAAACATGTACGATCTGTAACACGCACAGCCCAGACACCCTTTTTCATATGTTATCTACTTGCCCCGTTTACAATTATGAACGTTTCAAGTTTTTTGGTTTTCCTAATTTTGATTAAAGTTTCTTTCGTACTCTTCTCCACTTCAAAGAAAAATCTGAGATCACTAGGACCGTAGGGTTCCTGCAGACAGTGCTCAGGCAAAGAGCGTTTACTATAAATGAAGGTTTCATTATAGCCTAAATATTTTGCAGCCGCTCCTCCTTTGCTAGACATGCTTCACTAAATTT
This sequence comes from Adelphocoris suturalis, assembly GCA_030762985.1. Taxonomy (NCBI): domain Eukaryota; kingdom Metazoa; phylum Arthropoda; class Insecta; order Hemiptera; family Miridae; genus Adelphocoris; species Adelphocoris suturalis. Next base: position 37,003,420 of record CM061046.1, read on the forward strand.
CCGATGTTGCATCTATTGTTCTTGATTCCAAAATTTCTTTTGTCTATGTAGGCGTATGCTTATTTCCATTGGCACTAATTATATTTGATTTTACTTAAAGTTATGTTAGAATTTTTATGCCATTTTTTCAAACCATATTCAATTATATTATTACTCGACCCAAGCCATATTTACTGTATCATTTTATATACTTGTATTTCTGCACATTTCTGAATGCGAACTCTTGTGAAAAACATATTGTTTACCACAATAAAGTCGTCTTCTTCTTCTTCTTCCGTACCTTGCAATTGAAGAAAGAGCTGATCTCCAAATTTAAAAACGTTTTTGGTCAGAACAAAATTTGTCAACATAACTAAAAATGAAGTTGAAGGTTTTTGAGGGTGTGATCTTAGATCCAAAAAATGCCTAACTGCAGCTAAACCTTCATCATGGGGAATTTCGGTGTAGAGTGAGCAGAGATCTACTGTTACCAAAAGGATTGGGTGGTCATTATTGGCTGGCAGCTGGAGTTCTTGAAGAATACCCAAAAAGTCATGATCATAAGCACCTACCACCTATGGCACGTAAAGCACCTATGAGCTTTTTCCGATTGGTGAAGAATTCTCTTGTTGTCGTTGGGCCTCATTTTCTTCAAGATTTTAATGCCAAAACAATCATCAAAAGTTGAATTATGGGCAATGGCATGTCGGCTCATAGGAAGATCATCGTCAGATCGAGCCGCGGATGCTCGATGCTCACCCTCAATTTGAGTGGAGTTTCTGCTTTTCCCACGTTAAAGGAAGGACACTCTTTACAAACCAACTCATACACACACACATAGGTGTCTGGCATTCTGCTGATCCTTTGCATGTGTATTAGTTGGAATTGCTCGGAGACTTGAAAACTTCCTCCTCAATAACTATAGAGCAAACTTTGCAGCGGGGCTTCTGGCAATCCTTTGCTTGGAGCTGGTTCTGGTTTATCAGATCGCCGGTGTGTTAGAATGTTTCCTAGTGAGGATGCCTGACGATAGGTGAGTATAGGTTTTTAGGAAAGACATTTCTTGTTATGAGATGAGAGGATAAAAGGTTGGAGATCCTTCTACAATTTGTTCAGTCTCTCAATTCCAAAAAAGAATGTAGTTTTCAATTGGGTGGACCTTCTCACTTTTATTGGGAATTACCGGTCGATAGGCTACATGAGGATGGACAATCCTCTTCTTCAGTAAATTTGCGGGATATTCTCTAGTGAGAAGTTTGTTGGATAAATCCTGCAGGTATTTCTCTTTTTCTCCCTGTTCACTACAGATCCGGTGTCCTCTTACAGACAGAGCTCTTGGAATTGATTGGTTTGTGTGGCGTGGGTGGCAGCTTCTGAAATGTAAGTATAATTGATTGTTGGTAGATTTGATGTGGACTGAGGTAGGAAGCCGGTGATCAGTCAGTTAGATGTTTATGTCGAGGAATGTGGCACTTGTTGTTAAATATGTCCATGTAAATTTGACAGTGAGTTTCGAATTTAAATCATTCAGAAATGTTGCCAGTGTTTCTCTTCCGAGAGTCCAAATGAAGAATATGTCATCAATAAATCTCTTCGAAAAATGTGGTTTATGAGTTTGTGTCGAAATAAAGCTTTGTTCCAGATGTGCCATGAAGATATTTGCATATGATAGAGCCATTCTGGTTCCCATAGCCGTACCTTTCACTTGAAGAAAATAATTTATTTCCAAATTAGAAAACATTTTTGGTCAGAAAGAAATTTTTTAACATCAATAAAAATGAAGTTGTTGGTTTTTGTGGGAGAGTGTTCTTTGATCCAAAAAATGTCTGACCGCTGCTAAGCCTTCGTCATTGGGGATTTCAGTATAGAGTGAGCATACATCCACTGTTACTAAGAGGATAGGTTGTTCATTATTAGCTGGCAGCTGTTGCTCTTTAAGGATGGTCAGGAAGTCGAAAGTGTCTTTCACATAAGATGGTTGTGTCTTTACAAGTGGTTGTAGGTGAAAGTCAACGTACGCCGATATTCGTTCAGTGACGTATTCAAAGCTAGACACAATCGGACGTCCTGGGGGTAAACGGTCTGAAAGAGAGTACTCCTTATAAAATTTTTTGAGTAGGTAGAATTCCGAAAGTCTAGGTGTTTTCGAGACCAATGATTCCACATCTTTTGCTGACAGCCATTCGGCTCGTTTGTTCCGCTTGATGTACCCTCGAATTTCCTTTGCAAATCTTTGTGTAGGATCACTATCTATAACTATGCTTATAAAATTGTACGTCGTTGAGTTGGCGCAGTCTTCCCTTTGATAGTATACTGCATTCATCACGACTACTCAGTAGGTTGATCCCTTGTCTGCTGGCATTACTTTTATGTTTCCATCTCTTTTGATGGTTCCTAAACCTCTGTTTTCATCTGCTGTCAAGTTGTATTTTGGAGTCAGGGAGTTGAGGAAAGATGATTTTTATGTTTTCTGCAACAATTGATTTATGAATTTCTCAAAAGGATGTGTTGGTGGTAAACAAGGAGGGTCAAATTCTGAGGGAGCCTTAAATTTTTGTTGTTATGGGTGCAGTTTGTCATTTGATCCTGAGCAAGTGGGATCTTCCGTTGTCACCACTTCCCAGTAGTACCTACTTCAAACGCAACCTCCTACAAAATGCTTGAAGATCCTGGTGAAGCAGGAAGTGATCCATCCGAGGTGTTGGAGTAAAACTTCATCCTTTCGACAATACTCTATGTTCTGACTCAGTTAGTTCACAAGACGAGAGGTTACATACTTCACTTCATGTAATTGGAGCTCCTTCAGTGTTCATACTTTGCATATCCACAGGAAGTTGGACAGTAAGTCACTTGGTTTCCCCGTAATAATAAAAAGAAAAATCGAAATCAAAAAAGAAAAAACTGCATTATAACCTCATTGACAATTCAGCTTGTTGGGCAAATAACAACCAGAACAATAACATCGAAAAACTTATTATGAGTTAGTATTATGAAAAAAACAGGAGCAGTCGTTCATCTAAGTAATAAAACCATAAACCATGGCGAACTTCTTCAATTACGATAATCTCAGCAGAATTAAAGAATAGAATTCCTCTCGAGGGATTATTTCTCTTCACAAAGTTGGATACATAAAAACCTGAACCATGAGAAGGAAGATATCTCGTTCTCTAGACAATTCCGTGCACAAAGGTGAGTGTTTGTATTTACAAAAGTTTTAAATACTTTTGCTGTTCTTCTGAAAACTTGGAATACTTTCGTTTCCATTTCTTTCCCCAAACTTACACTTACAGTAGGAAACGTAAGTACTACTGGAACAATCTACTAATCATTATTCGTACTGGTAAACTGAATAATTTAATTCAGAACTAATGATTTCGCCAGGATCTAACATAAAACTCATTGCATTGGCATGAACACGACATTCATTCAAGGAATTGGAATCCTTTCTTCCACAAAGAATATGCTCTCCTCAATGAATGGGTGTAGAATACGTACGACAAGCGTATAGTCTGCGGTCCCACCCCGTTTTTCCTACCTCATCTTAGGGAAAAGGTTTGACCCACTAGAATCGCAGGTTTCCATCCATCCCTTGGACAAGAAGGACCCTTTTCTGACAACCAACCCGGGAGGGTTCAGAGCTTGGAAGTTTTTAAATTTTGGGTGAAAATTGGACGGTAAGAGGAACGCATGAATTTGACGTCATCGTTCACATTCTTCCTCCTGAACTTAAAACTACCTAGTCAGACTAAATCAGAAGGGGCAATCAAAAGTCAGACAAATTAAAATTTTACTGAAATGAATCTCATAAGAGGGATGAAAAATTCGAACGACACTCAACTCATCTGGCTAGATTAAGTTGATATTCGATACGTGAGACAAAATTTGAAAGGGTATAACCGAACTAAACACCCAAATTTGATTTTTGAACAGAAAAAATCACCTAATAAGAGGGATGCATGAACGTGACGTCAATCTTTCAGATTTCTCCTGCTGAAATTGAAACTACCCCTTCAGACAAGATCGGAAAGAGCGTTCAAAAATAAAGCAGCAATTTAAAATCAAAATTTGACAGAAATTTACTTCTTAGAAGGTATGAACAAATCCTACGACATTTCACTCTTCTGAGTGTCACAAGATGATATTCACTTCGTCAGACAAAGTTTCCAAACTAGACACCCGAAATCAACAATTTGTTTAAAATGTTAAAAAACAAGGTTAATCGATCATACTCGTATTTTTGACATTTGACGTATGATATTTTTGATTTTGTTCACACTGACTTCTTTGCCATACTAGGTTTGCAGATGCGTTCAAAAATCGGATATTGACAAACAGGATATCGAAATAAGGGTTGGTGCATTGCTACAACTTATTTTGTTTCATAACACATTGGTCAAAAGTTGAACAATTGTTTTCTCAAGGCGACACATTTGCGAAGTGTTGAATGTGTATAATGTTACGTGACGATATATCACTACAGTTTTATTATGTAACTTCCTTGGATACATTGTTGAATTTACGTGGGAGATATAAAAATAAGAGATACAAAAATAGTGAAGTTTTGGTATCAAGCTGAATCTGTGTTTTTTATTGTATTTCTACAATACTCGTAGAGCAACCTAGCTTTACATATAAAATATAAAGTGATCAGCTGTTGAGCGGGTTTTTGGATCTAAAATCTAAGAAAAAATTCCAAGGGGATGGTAAGATACTTCAGAAATATTGTTCAAAAATATTGACTGTGCTTTCAAGTAGGTATTCAAGTCGGTGCCTACTATTCACGTGCTAGCTCCAAATGATTTGCCTGACGACTGGGGGGTCGTGCGGTTTAGGGTGTGTGTTTCATTATGTGGGGGTTTTATGTAATAGTTTGTTGAGAATTTGAGTTGTCACAAACTCAAATCATTCATCTCACCCCCACTCATCACTCACTTGGTCACCTTATTCCGATATATCACCTACCATAGAAAATACAGAAAGAACGACTAGAGTGTGAAAAAATGGAGCATAATGGAATTTTCGTTTGCGCATGCGCAGAATGAAGTGTTGATTTGGCAAAATGAAACTATAGGGGACCATCTACAACCTAACTCGCGCATTATCTGACAATTTCACCGAAATCGGAAGGAAACAGTGAAAATTAAGGTTTTTACAAGGATTTCACATAGGCGCATGCGCAGGAGCTATTAATGCTACAATCATGTTGAAATTGATATGGGATGATCAAATCGTCATCCCCCTACCACCATCCAAATTTGAGCGAGACTGGACGACTAGAGCGTGAAAAAATGAAGCATAATGGAATTCACGATTGCACATGCGCAGAGCGTAGAATTGATTTGGCAGCAATGAAACTTACAGGATACCGTCTACAGTAGCTCGCACATTGTCTGAAAATTTCGTCCCTCAGATCGGATGAAAACTTTGGAAAATAAGCTTGTTACAAGGATTTCGTATTGACACATGCGCAGTAGCTATAATTGATACAATCATGTTGAAATGTATATAGGATGATCAAATTGTCATTCCCCAACTATCATCCCAATTTGAGCGAGATCGAACGACTAGGGCGTATAAAAATGATGCTTGGTAGATTTTACGTTTGCGCATGAACAGAGTGAGGTATTGAGTCAAGAACGATGAAATTGATATGGGAACCGTCTACCCCCTAGCCCGCACATACAATGAAAATTTCATCCAAATCGGATGAAAACTGTTACAAGCATGAAAATAAGCTTGTTAGAACGATTTGCGGACAGACAGACAGACACACACACACACGCACAAACACATACAATCACACAGGCACACACACAAACACATACAATCACACAGACACACACACAGACACGGAACTAAAGTTTTTCAGAATGGTCTAAAACGTAAAATGCGAGTGGAAATTTTGATTTTGGAGACCAAAAATTTGTTTTCTCCCGAAAGTGAAAACATTGCTTCCGCTACCTTTTGGTAGACTCGGAAGCGAAAATGAGAAAAGATTAAATTGGGGTTGGAAACGTATGTTTGAAGCCGAAATGACTTCATATCTTGTCACGAACTGAGTGTTACGCAAATCCGTCTCATATTGAATGTTACGAAAATCCGTCACAAATGATTTATTCTAATCAGACGAAAGTACACAGCCTCTTGGGGACTTGTGGAGGTGATTGCGAAGATATCAGATCAGAGGTACCAGCGATAAAAAAGGTAACTTCTGTATATCCTAGAGCTCTGAAATTTGGTAAACAGCCTCCTGGGGGGCGCTGGAAGCGATTGCGACAAAGTAAGATCAGCTGGGTCTTCTTTTTGTTATATTCCTACACTTAAGAATAAAAGTCGAAATATCTGCGGTGTTTTTCCCCCTCTATATAATTTAATAGCTTTGCGTTTTAGTTTGAACATGTGCAGGAGCCTGTCAACTTACTGTGACGTATGAGCGGAGCTCAAAGTCTGTTTTTTCCCCACGTTACTACGATGCAAAATACCCGAAAATGTATTAAATAGAAATGTTTGCATGTAGTAGACTGATATTTATTTGAGAAGTAACGAGATTTCATCCAAAAAGTTTCATTACAATACCATTGCGTTTACTTATAGAAATATGATGTGCGTATATAAAAGATGTGTTGAATGTGTTGATCCGCTAGTACAAGCAAACCGTAAAGCTCAAGTAGGTACTGTTAGCATCGAGGACCTTCTCAGGGGCAAATAGGGATCCCGCAGAGGGTTGGGTCTCGAGTGTTCTCAATTCGGACGAAGGCGAAATGGGGACTTGCAAATGAGGGAAGCTGGCTCATTATAGAAAGGCACCAATACCTTTTTTCCGAGTCCCCAAGACCGCAGAACATATTTGAATAATAAAAATAGCAATTTACATATTTCAAGGAGTCCAAGGGGAGTGCGAGTGGAGTTGGAGTTGGTCTCACACTGGCTTTTTTTTAAAGGTTTTTCTACCACCTGTTCATAAAAGTATTTTACAATGCAAAATAACCGGTGCGTCAACCTAGTTGGATGTGAGTGCTTACTGACCACCGAGCCCACAAAAATGTTGCTCCTTTTACTATGAAATTCCAAATGCCACGCAGCAGATCTACGAATTCATCAAGACAACATACATGTATCTCACATATTTTACTTCTGTTTTTGTCATATATTCGAATGTTTCAACGCAGGTTTTCAACAAATGTCAACAAGATGATTGTGAGACTTACAGGATCGACGTTTTATATGCACTGCAAAATCACAAGACTACACCCTCAGCCACTCCTATTATTTTCTTAACACCATCCTTAATCTTCGATACGTAGTACACACTTTCCGAAAATTCAATAGGTACGTCAAAACAGCACCTCTTTGATTGAGTGTAAACTTTTTCCTCTCAGTACTCAATCATATACAAGTTGCTATTTTTGTGTCAAGTTCAATATTGTGTTGGTCATATTCACATGATCAATGGCTTACTCTTAGGTATATCCGTAGGGTACCAAGATTGTGGCATCACTGTTAATATTACTGGATCACCGCTCTGGAGGTTATCAGATACTGGATCGGTTGGATTGGGACATGAGCCCGGATGTTTGGCCGATTTTCAGAATTTCAACCACAAAGGACGTCATTTCATTATTTTTCAAACTTGTTAACCTTAAATAATTTTATGGTCCGATCTGGAAGTTTTGAGTTGTGGATTTACGAAAACGCTGACTTAAGATCAAAAATAAAGTTCTACGAAAATTCGCTAAAAACCTAGAAGCACAAGATATACTTTAAATACATATAGAGGATACAATTACAAAGAGCAAGTGCCTAAGCAAACGCAGAAAACCCCACCGTTTCTTCCTTGAACAGGCCATTCGTTTGGGACCAAGGTTTGTTCCGTTTACGCTGTATGTGCAAGAGGAACCAAGGCCGTATTATTTAGCGGCACGCGCTTCTAAATTCCGGAAAGATTAGGAACAATGTCCCAAATTATAGTCACGCTATGCATCATCCGTGGCAGTCCTCTCTCTCCTCCTGCAAGTTGATTCACCATACTGAGATCCGTATCAAGGGGGAAGAATAAACCACTAAAACAGTGTTTATCACAGACAAAGCTCGTGCGGATCATAAATTACTGCTCCAGGGCCTGTCTAAGAGAAGATAAAGGAGCAAAGCAGAGGCTACTTTTCGGAGGTTCGCAAGGAACAAAGGCGAGATAACCGAGGTTTCTGGGGTTCCGCGGAGCGGGGTTGAAGATTTCGGTCTTGTCCATTGTCCTCAAGTTGGGAGGATTCCCACTCATATACGCACAACGCATTCAAAAGGTCAAGAGTGGTAGATGACAAAAATTCGTAATAATCGAGAGTGCAGAAACGAAATGATAACTAACATCCGCACTCGTTTCATCTACGCATTAGATACCACAACCCTGTGGAAATCTGGTCTACAGATGACGACTGTTAAACGAGACCTATAGTAAATAACTATATGCTTATAACTACATAAACATAGGTTCTCAAAGAAAGAAAATTAATGGGATAAAATGGAATATCTACCAACGCTTGTCATACTGCTTCTGTAGGTCACAAAAAAAGGTGCCTACCTACTATATAAAACTTGTCTTCTTGAAAAAAATTATTCCATCAAGATTATAATAGCAGCTTGTGAACCGTCGTTTATCAGAGAATTATTTTACTGTGTTCTCACGTGTTTTATTGTTCGCTCCAATTTTGACGTTATTTTCTCTAGTCAATAGTCAAGGGAGAGTGAACGGGTGTTCTCATTGTATTAGAAATACAATCTATCAACAACACACAAAATAACACTTTTATCATTTTGACTTTAACTGTATACGTACATCTTTAATTTTACCCTTAAGGGTTAATCGAAAATTATGGACTTCACAAAGTATATATGTATATATATTTTTTTTTTTCTTTCTTTCTATTATCCAAACATTATAAACTGTATTCCAGTGGCTTAGGATACACGCTCCAGACGAGACAGGATGTGAGGTAGTCAAAGAAACTCAATGATCTGTAAAGCAGAGATAAGCATTCAACAGTGGAAAACCAAGATGTTACAAAATAAGGTTTAGGTAAGTTTTATCAGACAGCATGTTTTCTGGAAATTACGTACGGTCATTTTTCCAATAGCCGCAACACACAAACAAAATTAAATTTTAAGCTTTTTGGAACTATCCAGAAACCATAAATATCCTGGCCTGAATTGCAACGTTCTTGGTTTTGTATTCCAATTTTGGATTTAATATTAATGTTCTACATCTATCTAACCTTTCAACATTCAATGCAACTTCACAAATAAAAGAGATAAAAAATCATGTTTTGATTTGAGTAGTTATAGTTTGGGATTGCTATTTATTATTATAGTATATTACATTTGAATTTTTAGTGTAGTTATACGAGTATTTTATGTTTAGTAATTGAGTTCAGAGTGTTCATAGTATGTTTGGATAGCGATGAAAAGCAGGCACAGGTACAGCAGGCAGGTACAGCACATGACGGTCATTGACGAAAGACTCTTTGCTGTTAACAAATAACAACGTCTCGCACTTAACCACACATATATGTATTATCATTCCGGAGCTTATCGAACAGTGAGCTCGTCGCTTTGCCGCTTCATCACTATTCTCACCCAAAAATGATGCAATCCAACCATCAAGAACGAATTGGCTGCTGAGTAAGTATATAGATACTGACGTATCGCCGGCCTCAATTATCCCAGGTCACAACGTCTTACAGCGTCGTAACCTCTTGAAAGCAGTATTTTTAGTATAACCGTAGAATATTAATTATAAATGACAGCCGTAAAGTTACGAAAAGGTCCTGCAGAAACACCTTTTTTCTTCTTTTCTCCTAAATTAACCTTCCGACGGTTATTATTTCAACGGGTGAATATCAGAGAGGTTTAGCTTAAGAGTTATTTTTATAGCGACTCGGGACGGAGTCGCCTTTGCCCTCTTCCGCTGTTTAGCAAGGAAACACGAGATCCGGCAGGGATGCAGTAAATTCGCTACCTACCATTACCATGCGGTACGAGGAATTACTGGAGACCAAATTAATTAAAGTCGACCCTTTTCTTTGCCACCCAACGGCGGTACTTTTATTCACGGTCCTGAACATTGCCAAACCTTCTTCACTTCAGTCTTTCCCCTCTAAAAACCTTAAACGGACTGTTACATTGATATACGTACAGAGATTTGATCAAAAAAACTCAAAATATAATAGTTATATTAGCAAAATATACAAACAAATAGGAGAGACCGGAATAGTTTCAACTACTTACTTTTCGCACATTTGGGAATCAGATGTTTTATGTACTGAAGAAAACATTCAAAAGTAATAAATAAAAGAATAATCAGATTCAGTCATAGATTTGAATATTTTGTCAAACGACAGCGAATAAGGTTAGTTAGCTACTCAGTCCATGTTGTGACATGGCTGTATTAACTGATTTAAAAATCTCATCATTTCAATAGATTATGAATAACCTCCTTCATTTTTTAAAATATGTCCCAAAAACGATCTTGGTTGGAAATTTAACACCACATGTTTGATTCTAGGAAATCAGTTTTGCTAAGAAATAAAATAGCGAAGAGCACAAAAATGTGAACATTTGGGTAGTGACCTAAATGCCTATGAGATAAATACTTATCCCTCTACGCCTTATGCCTCTACGATTACGGGGTGTAATTCCATATGGGTTTCCATCTATCATTATCTTTTAAAAAAATAACTTTGACGAGTGATTCAGAAATATCCTAATCTCCTCATTTTTATGGTTTCATGATGAATGTTTACATTTAACGATAAAATTGAGTTCTATAAAGAGTCTAGAAATCTACAACGATTTCATAATTTCTCCCTTGAGAGGAAAAAACATTAAATCATGTTTAATGTTTTTCCCTCGCAAGGGAGAAATTAGATATAGTTTTTTAAGGTCAAGAAAAAAGAAAAGATTCTAATTAACCAAAACAATTTATTATATTTATATACATTTTTATTTTACCATTAGATATTTCCGATGGGACTCATACCAAAGTACGCTTGCATACAGTCTGCAACACATTGGGACATTTTATGTCTTTAGTTGCAGACTCGTATGCAAGCTCTAAGAGCCACTCAGCTGATCCGGACCCTGGGCAACGTCAAGTAAATGTCCTAAAGAGGCTACATACGAAATTACAGCTTCCTAGAGTGTAAAGCATAGAAATTAGCTCTAAGAGCCACTCATCTGATCCGGACCCTGGGCATCGTCAATTAAATGTCCTAAAGAGGCTACATACGAAATTACAGCTTCCTAGAGCGTAAAGCATAGAAATTAGCTCTAAGAGCCACTCATCTGATCCGGACCCTGGGCATCGTCAAGTAAATGTCCTAAAGAGGCTACATACGAAATTACAGCTTCCTAGAGTGTAAAGCATAGAAATTAGCTCTAAGAGCCACTCATCTGATCCGGACCCTGGGCATCGTCAAGTAAATGTCCTAAAGAGGCTACATACGAAATTACAGCTTCCTAGAGTGTAAATCATAGAAATTAGCTCTAAGAGCCACTCATCTGATCCGGACCCTGGGCATCGTCAAGTAAATGTCCTAAAGAGGCTACATACGAAATTACAGCTTCCTAGAGTGTAAAGCATAAAAAATAGCTTTAAGAGCCACTCATCTGATCCGGACCCTGGGCATCGTCAAGTAAATGTCCCAAAGAGGCAACATGCGAAATTACAGCTTGCTAGAGTGTAAAGCATAAAAAATAGCTTTAAGAGCCACTCATCTGATCCGGACCCTGGGCATCGTCAAGTAAATGTCCTAAAGAGGCTACAAGCGAAATTACAGCTTGCTAGAGTGTAAAGCATAAAAAATAGCTTTAAGAGCCACTCATCTGATCCGGACCCTGAGCATCGTCAAGTAAATGTCCCAAAGAGGTTACACACGAAATTACAGCTTCCTAGAGCGTAATGCATAGAAATTAGCTTTAAGAGCCACTCATCTGATCCGGACCCTGGGCATCGTCAAGTAAATGTCCTAAAGAGGCTACATACGAAATTACAGCTTCCTAGGGTGTAAAGCATAAAAAATAGCTTTAAGAGCCACTCATCTGATCCGGACCCTGGGCATCGTCAAGTAAATGTCCTGAAGAGGCTACATACAAAATTACAGCTTCCTAGAGTGTAAAGTATAGAAATTACCTATTAAAATGATTTAAACACCGCTTCACAAATCAAACCGTTCTCGCAATATTCGGATCACCTGCTATGAATCAAATCATCGAAACACCAACTCAATGAAATCATCAGAAATTAACAAGCGGTTGCAATCATGTTCACAATATCAATTATTGAGAATGATCACCTGAGTGTCCTCAATTATTCAAATAACCATGCTCATAACTCAGCTTGTTGGCCACGCACTTTGCAGTAGTTAACATAATATGGTTGGATAAATCGAGAGCTTTCGAACGAATGGTCAACGAATTTTGTGGGATGAAAAACGACGAAGTACCATTTCCCTAGCAACGACTCGGTTGTAAGCGGAAATCATCAGAAAAAAACGTTGCAGATTTGCGTGTCGGAATTCACAGAACGACCCCCAGCCCTAAAACATTAAACATGTTAAAAGAGAAAAAGACGCTTCCACTGCCAATAATCAACCCGGTTGCGTGAACTGAAAATTCCATTGCAATTATATCAGCTGAAACGAGCGTAGTTCCAAGGCGATTTTTGCTGTATTCCACCACTTAGATATGCTCCTATGTTGTTGATTTTTTTGTTTCTTGCGAAACTTCTAGCCCTTAGGTACGGGAAACAGCATAACGCAGCATTGCTGTTATTTTAAAAGTTTTCGAGATCTCGATTTTACAAAATATCAGCACTTAGTTACCGTTTAGGGTTGATCTAAATTTGTGCCGGTGTTACTGGCACATCCTTGGCTGATGTATGATTTTCGAGCATATCTTCATAGACTTTGGCAGACAAACGGATTTTGAACAAAGAAATTTTAAAGGTGGGATGTTTTGGGGCAAATTTAAAATTTTTTTAGCAAATTTTAGTGAACTTCATTTTTCAGCATAATTTTGTACATAAACATTTTAATGCTCTATTTTATAGTAAATAAACTTTATTTGAGCAATATTCAATCCAAAGAATATTAATTTAACGATTTTTAGTTATTTTTAGTTTAGCCGTTCTTAGTAATTTTTTTAGTAAATTTTTCAAAAATTGACCAATATAATGTGCTTGAAAACTGCTGGCCAACGAACTCATTGTTTCCTTTGGAAAGCTTCATTCTGTGGCGCAAGAACGGAATTTTTATATCAATTCTAAGGAGAGTTATCGTTTGGATTAACATATATATATATATATAAATATATATATATATATATATATATATATATATATATATATATATATATATATACTCGGCCCTTCGGGCCTCGCAAGGGGCTCCGCCCCTTGACCCCGCAAGGGGGGCTTCGCCCCCCTGGACCCCCCTAATCTATACTTGGCGCTTCGCGCCTCGCCGGATCTTTTCTCTTTTCTACTGTGTAGAAAGCGAGGATAATTTGCTATGCAAATCGTCACACGAGAAAAAAAAAAAAAAAAAAAAAAAAAAAATTTCAGGCCTGGCCGGGATTCGAACCCACAACCTTCGTCTCACGAGAAAAAAAAATTTTTTTTTCAGGCCTGGCCGGGATTCGAACCCACAACCTTCGTCTCACGAGGAAAAAAAAAAAATTTTCAGGCCTGGCCGGGATTCGAACCCACGACCTCTCGCTTCCCATCTCGGGACAAAAAACGTTACACAAAAAAAGTGGACATTTTAAAAAAATTATTGGGGGTCGGCCTAAGAATTGCATAGCAATTAATATATATATATATATATATATATATATATATATATATATATATATATATATATATATATATATATATATATATATACTCGGCTCTTCGGGCCTCGCAAGGGGCTCCGCCCCTTGACCCCGCCAATCTATACTCTGCGCTTCGCGCCTCGCCGGATCTTTTCTCTTTTCTCCTGTGTAGAAAACGAGGATATTTGCTATGCAATTCGTCTCACGAGAAAAAAAAGACAATTTCAAGCCTGGCTGGGATTCGAACCCACGACCTCGCGGGTTCGAATAACGGGACAAAAAAAAATTATTGGGGGTCGGCCTAAGAATTTCATAGCAATTAATATATATATATTAGGGATGAGTCGATTCCCGATACCGATTCTCGATACCACCGATTCTTAGGCATTGGTATCGGTATCGAGAATCGATCGCCTAAAGCGGTCGCCGGTGATGGGCGTTTTATTACACTACGGTACTATTGCAACCATCTAACAACGAAGATGGTTGTACCGTACAACCATTGTGTGAAGTTAGCAGTTGCGAAACATGAATTGTCCAAAACGCAACTTACAATTATAACTTTGTTTACAAGTAGGCTTGTGTTATTTTGTTTGTGAAAACAGAACCATTAGACAAAGCTATGTTTTCCAAGTATAAAAGCCTAGAGCCAGTCTTATTTGGAAATACCTTACAGTTACCGACGAAAAACTAAAAAACCAAGTCAGATTGCTTAACTTGTTTTATTCAGAAAGAAATCAATCCTAGGCAATAAAAGTTGCCAATTAATTGATTGATTGATTGATTGAATTTGTTATAAGAAATAATCTTTAAAATTTATTTAATTTTAATAAGTAACTAATGCATTAAAGCTTCATTGGAACAAGAACTCCTAATGACAATAAATAGAGATGGAAAATCTATTAGCTAATTATATGTGATATTTTGTACAAAAAAATTTGAATATATTACTAGTTCAAGAGGAATTTTTGTTTTTCACCTACAGGTAAGTTAGGTATTATGCGCCGATGGTATCAGTATCGAGAATCGGGAATCGATTTTTTAGGTATCGGTATCGGTATCGGGAATCGATAAATTTTGGTATTGATCATCTCTAATATATATATATATATATATATATATATATATATATATATATAAATAAATATACATAGATATATATACCTATATATGAAAAAGCGTTAAACTGTAGGATTCGTTTCAGAATGCCTCAAAACGGATTTCAATTAAGAAATTTTTCAAACATTTTTATTTTAAAATTTTCTGAGCCATTGCAATAGCTTCATTTTCTACGAAAATTCGCTAAAAGAGATACAGATACTTAAAATTGTCTACCTACCGTGATATAGAAGGCTGATATTTGGCATTGGCGAAAAACTGCTAAAAACAAAAAATGTTTATCAACAACGAACTAGAATATAAAAAAAAGGAATTAAAAAATTAGGATGAAAAATGTACCTACCTAAATTTTATTAATATTTGCTAAAAGATTGATAAAACTGCAATAAAAATCAAAAATCACTTTTGAATTGCAGATAATTATGCCATGAAATGTCATTGTTTTTGCCATAAATCTACGAGCAGCTGTTAACAAGTGCTTTGCACTCATAGTGTTCAAATTTAAACAATGGAACATAATATAATGTTTGTTTATAAAAATTTGCTCTCACGAGCATGCTGCATGACTGGAACGTTTTGAATATAAATTTCAGCAAATGATTGCGGACTTTTGTGTTTCTGATATTTGCAGAAGTTTTCAAATCGAATTCATTCACAAATCATGCCTCATCATTGCATGAAATCACTCACCACGCATAGGTGAGGGGGTGAGTGATAGATTGCACGAATAAGAGGATAATAGGCCGCATGACTTTGTTGTCATCAACGTCCATCACTCCCAGGTGAACGACAAAACGACTAGATTAAACCATTCAAGATGAAATGGGACAAGATGACAAGTAGGGGATGCACATCTTGATTGGTGACATGTTCGTAGACCCCTTGCCACTAGATTGCGACTGCTGTCACTAGCTCACCGTTAATTAAGGTCGATAGTCTAATGGACAGTCGCCCATTAAGTGGCTACATTAACATGTGTTTGTATCAGCAATTGTTTGAATGTGTAAATTTGTGAAATTTATAGTTCAATATCGTACGTATTTCAATTGAAAAGAAACGTATTTTTAAACATTGTATATATTTGATAATATAATCTACAGATAGAGACCTAAAATTATTTAATTCTCCCACCCAGCTTCTAACGCGCTTACGGAGTTGGGACTACACTTTGTACAAAAATGTGGGTACTACCCACCAGCGATGAACGAAACCCCAATGATTTTTTCATTTCTAATTTCACCGCTGATACGAACTAAATCACTCGCGACGAAGTTGTGGAAACCCATTTAAAAACGGAAGTTAGTGAAAAACGTTGTCTATTTCCACGAAAAATAAAGAGTTACACTGTTATTGTTATTGTTACAAGTTATTGTTTGTTACTGATGATGGCCTAACCGTCGAAATCGATTTAACAGTGTAACTCTTTATTTTTCGTGGAAATAAACAACGTTTTTCACTAACTTCCGTTTTTTTTCACCGCTGAGCCTTACTGTCGATCTTCCCGAACACGTTACTCACAGACATTGATTCTAGAGCATTTCCATGACAGCAGCCTAGAAATAATTTGCTGCTTGGAAAACATATCTTCTGAAGGCGGGGAGAATATCGTCCATAAACAGCTCTAATTCTTGATAAACGCATGAACCCAATTGAACAAAAAAATAAGAACTCGATTCTGACGAGTATTTCCCAAGAGAAGTTTTCAAACTTTACATTCTATTATTACTTAACGTTCCACACCTCTCTGCATGACTTAAGCCCTCTAGCAGCTACTCCTTAATCCCTCCTAAAATCACAAAGGCCCCCTTTCCAGCTGCCATTTATTGATTTCCAATAACATACCAACTTCCAGGGAAATCCAATTAAGATCATACTTTTTTTTAAACCCTCATCATAGAAATGGAAAAGTTTCTACGTCAGTCGTTTTTAGCAAAGTTTAGATCAGTTGAAAGTATAAATAGGTGATGCGAGAACAGATTGGTGATTTCGAGGCTCGTTGGGGCCGCATTTACGGAATAAAATAAAAATTCATCAATTATCTCTCAGTAAAATACATATTAGTTTGACAATTAGACTAAATCTTTGTGGCAAGCACTTACAAAAATGAAAAAAAAAAAAAAAAAAAAAAAAAAAGTGAACTGGAACAGTTAACCCTTTCGCGACCAAGCGCTCGTGAGGCTGCCAGCTCTCTCATGACCTGGACTACATTACGTAGCCCTCGCTGTCGCAGTGGACCGACTTTTTTCAGCGTTCTCGTGAGATTTGCAGCGCTCCACTAAAAATTCTCAAGCTTCGTTAGAAATGGTCCAACCACACTCAAGGTTTGAGGGGATACTCTTGAATTTGTGCAGATCCAACTGCTTTATTAAAATACCCACGTTTGAGGTTTTTTAATTGAGTTTCGAGTCATGAAAAAAAAATCATTTAAAACGGAATAATGATTTGATAATAATAAATTATAGAAGTTCCAGTCTTCATCTTCATCATTCAAATCGTTGCTAACAATTGTTCGCAACTGTTCGACCGTTTGAACTCGTTTATTCAACAAATTTTTGAAAGAAAAGAAGCAATAAATCAGAATACACATGCACAAACATTAGAACGCTTGTCGCAATTTTCACACTCAATTTCAAAGGTAAGGAAAAAACTTTCCCCTACTTCTCTAAGACCAAAATATTTTTTACTTCAGACTATGAACCCCTTGGTGTCTGAAAATGTATCTATGTATGCCACTAGATTGCAAGGGATAGCGGGGATTGCGGAAATGTAGTGAGAAACACGATGTGAGTATACTCGTCGCTGAGCCACAGCGGGTGATTGGGTTTCGCTGGTCGTGAAAGGGTTAATACCAAGTCGATACCCATCCCCAACGCAACGAAAATCACTCGACACTACAGCTTCGTTCTCAGAGGCAGTTCTGTTAGTTCCAAAAGATTTTTTGCAAAAGCAGTTGTTTAGGTATATTGTCGTTTCCAATTTTAGAACCCACAGTTCCGGATTTTAGTTTTGATAGTTAACATTTTCGTGGCATTGTTGGAATTTAAACTTGAGGAAGTCATTCACGGATGCTCGTTTCTAGGGTACTAAAAAAGCTGGCAGTGCTGATAGAAGTTCCAATAGTTCCAGAAAGCATATGGACGAATCGTCCTAGTTCTGAAGAGTACCAGAATTTGTCTGAACTGCCACTAACAACGAACTTAACCGGCAGAGTAGTGTCAAGTGAACTCAGGTATTGAACGCGTACTTCCACTGTTAGGTAATTTAATGCTGTTCTTATAAATTAATTATGTTCTTGATTACCATTGAAATATACTAGGATTACTTACCTGTGTTGATGAAATTCGTTATAATAACGAGTTGATAAAGTGCCGCGCCTAGTTACATCATGAAATATAGGGCGTGCACGGGGCAAGGTTACTTGTTACTTTGAACACTCTAATTTATGCTTTTTGAATAACCAGAACGATGGTAGCGAAACCTATTCAAAACAAATTTACGATCATTTCATTGCTACTTAAGCTTTAATGGAATTCTCCCTAATAACCAAGTGGGAATGAAGATGCTGAAGAACCATCGGTGGAAAGCATTAGGTATTCTGTCAAGCTTCCTCCCTCAATCAGTAGTGATCGTTCGGTCATTATAGCCGACCGCCCATGAATGTACCCCCCGTTTACAGGCAGGACACTTAGCCTAGCGGGGGTGGGTCAGATCCTCTGAATATGTATGCAGGATTAACAGATGTTCAAAACGCCCGACGGGATGCGATCCCTTTCCGGACCCCTAGCCCAGCTCTAACGCCGTCATGAAAAACCGATTTGACTGTGGGACGTTGGTCGCCGTGGATTTACTGAGGCGGATTATTTGGTTGTGATGTGATACTGACATGACGCGGCTAGAATTTTCCGGAAAAAAAGCATGTCACTTACGCGAACTTCTACCTACGGGCAGACTTACAAAAATTCAAATTTAATAGCTAGCGAGCCTACTGCCATTAGTAAATTGCGATACAACATATTATAAGATATATACACATACATATATATATATATATATATATATTTATTTATTTATTTATTTATTTATTTATATATTCAGGTGCTTATATTGGCTGCGTTCAGCGAGTTTATGTTGATGGTTCTTAGGGTGGTGACAATTCAATTTCTCGAGGATTGATATTTAAGACCTATACTACTGAATTCCCTTAAGATTTTCAAATATATGTTGCACTCTTGATTGGCACAGTTGAATAATAATCTGTAAATTTAATCAGAAACTCGTGCTTACATTCTTCCACGTGATTATAATCACTACTATTTGCACGATTAATACCACTTTAAAACAAACTATATTATGAGTGTACTCGAGAGAGATGAAGGGCTAATGAGATTTGTGCAAAAATGTTCTGAGTCTGTCTCGGAAGATTTGCCTTGGTTAGATCATCCTGTGAATTTCCGTATCACTTTCTCCGAATGAGAATGTCTGGAGGAAAATTTTGGGATTATGTCATAGGCCGCTACAGATTCTTGCAATTGCCCGAATTTTAGGCCCCGGGTGGTATGTACGAGGAATGATTTGGCTGAGTTATTCGGGAATTCCGAGGTGAGAATGAGTAAAGCTAATAGTGAGGCGATTCGCTCGGAGATGGGCGAACAGGTTGCCTCACTATTAGCTTTACTCATTCTCAACTCGGAATTCCCGAATAACTCAGCCAAATCATTCCTCTCACATGCCACCCGGGACCTAAATTTGGGCGATTGCAAGAATCTTTAGCAGCCTATGACATCATCCCGAAATTTTCCTCCAGACATTCTCATTCAGAGAAAGTTATACGGAAATCCACAGGATGATCTAACCAAGGCAAATCTTCCGAGACAGACTCAGAACATTTCACACAAATCTCATTAGAATAGATTAGATTAGATTATCGAAGTGTGCATTGGGCAGCTGCAAAACGTGTCTTGAGATACCTAAAGGGGACAAATACCCTGGGACTCGAATTCCATAAAACAGGGTCTGAACATCGCTGGTATATCTGATGCGAATTGGGGCAACTGTTTTGATGGAATGTCCTTGGGGCAACTGTTTTGATGGAATGTCCTATACTGGGTATTATTTCTTATTCGGAGGTGCATTTATTAGCTGGGAAGCTAAAAAACAAAGAACAGAGTTACGCAATCTACATTAGAAAGCGAGTACATGGCGCTTAGTGAAACTGCACGAGAAGCGATGCACCTAAAAAATTTCATCGGCCATGTAGGTATGAAGCAACCAACGATTGGGATCCAAACAGATAATCGAGCGGCACTAAGCTGGGCGTCAATTCCCATTGTGAATTCCAAATCAAAGCCCATCGCATCGAAGGAGCATTTTATCCGGGACACAATTGAACAAGGTGATATAACAACCGACTATTGCCCGACAGAAGAAATGGTCGCTGATGTTTTCACCAAGCCACTGGCAGGAGCGAAATTCATCTTGTTCAGAGAACAACTTGGAATAAAGGAATGCTCGTGAGGGGTGTATTGAAAGTCACTCACATCATTATTATTATCATTAAATTTATTTATTCAGTCTTGGATACGGAACTACACAAGTGATGGAAAATGTTTTGTTTTTTGTGTCTGTTCTCAATTAGGTATCAACCAATTAGTTTTTGTCTAAAATAAAAATAAAAAGTGTTTGTTTTTCACATATTCTGCCGTGTCTCTAGTACCTACTATATTACATGGAGTAATGATAGGTGTGTGGGCAAGGTTTCGTCCACTTGGTTGACACTTCATTTCGATAATGTGGAACGTCATTTTCATGACTGTAGGATGTTTAGAATCAGTTAATAACTTTAGTACCTAGTAAGTATTCCACTGATTGGCTGGATAACTTGCATTCTTCTGGCTCAGTGACAGAAATTACAATTTACACGATTCATTGAATGATTACAAGACGGCTAGACAACCAACTACGAGATATGAACGGGCTAAAAATATTGGAATACATATACGAAGGTTGCCTCGTTGCCATTCGACGATTACTGACTGAAAGCTCCTGTAATTTTCAGGTTATTTTTAAAGCTAAGGATTGCCAAAAATTAATTCTCTCTCCCTCTTTCCAAAGCTTCGTTCTTAATTTTATTATCTTCAACATTGTTTTCCTTTTAAGGGCAGCTTTGCTATTTTCATTTGGAGAAAGAAAATCAACTGAAGAGATAAACGCAAAAATAGAAACTCGAGTTTACTGGTTAAGAAAGGAAAGACCAACTTGTTCAAACATCTTCTCTTCACCTGTTACCTCGTAAACAATAACTTACTGAACATTTTCTAATTTCTTTTTTCCGGTTCCAAAATTAAATACCAGCCCTGGCGGAGAACTCTGATCTAATTTACGCCCTAAAACAGGATCAAACATAAATTACGCTGATAATTTCGAAAGTTCTTTTAATTTTCGACGAACAGAAACTTTCCCTTTCGTTTATTCCTTGAAACAGGTCAAGGAAGAAATTACGTATAAAAGCTCTATCTTCCAGTTAGATTGTCAAATGGACATCCTCATCTTTAAATATGAACGGCGGGGAGGGGGGGGGGGGTTCCACAGATAGAAGGAGAAAGCAGAATGCTTCAAAGGTGTAGAACAAATAATACTGACTGATGGTTTTACTTCTTACGACAATGGAGATTTTACAGCAATAACATTAATAATGTAATAGTCGGCCAGATATTCCACAATAGTCAGATTTGTTCAGCGGGTGAGAACTTAAGCAATAAAACTGGGAACTCATGTAGAAAAACGGACCTTTTGAATATGCAATCGTACACTAAAATTTTATTACTGTACTAGCGAATTACACTGCCGTTGGCCTAATCGGGGTGTCAGGTAGGTGGGTATTAAGTAAATTAACAGAGCGTAGCATGGATCCAGTGGATATGATTATCAAATCTACTTGTGGTTATCTTGTGCTGAGTGAAGCAACTTCGTCAGTAATGGTTTTGGGGTGGTGCAGCAACTGAGAGAAAAACAACAACTTACCTAGTTACGCTGTTGTTCACTCGGGCGGAGATGTTATCCTCTCCCCAATGTAACATGTTACGGGAGATTAAGAATATAAAAATAAGGCTAAAAACCATATCTCGAGTGGAGTTGATGGTCTTCTATCAGACACCTCCCTGGGTGGTGGCTAGAGGAAAGCCCTCCAGATATGGAAGGTACCGGGGAGATAATGAAGTACCCGAGCTGGACCAAAACCAGCAGAGGTCAGGAAGGCCGTGGTGAAGGCAGTTTTCCAAGCTGATGGATACCTCGACAGCAAAATTCCCTAGTCCTCCTGGTTGGGAGTTGTGCATAGGGCAAGAAACCCTATCCTATATAAATTACCAATTACTGTGAATCATGAGCAAAGAGAAAATATCGGACTGTCTTTACAATCTCAACACATCGCGCGCCTAAAGTACATCCAACTTCGATCTTGGAACGTCTTATCACTATACCGATCGGGAAATCTTAAACAGTTCTTAAAAACCAATTGCACATATGGAAAGTGGACGTAGCTGCTATCCTGTAGATTAGATGGACTGCACCGCAATGTTTAACAAGGAACACTGCACCATCCATTA
This sequence comes from Adelphocoris suturalis, assembly GCA_030762985.1. Classification (NCBI taxonomy): domain Eukaryota; kingdom Metazoa; phylum Arthropoda; class Insecta; order Hemiptera; family Miridae; genus Adelphocoris; species Adelphocoris suturalis. Next base: position 37,025,985 of record CM061046.1, read on the forward strand.
CAATAGCTACTAACATTATAGTTACAACGAAAGCAGACATATTTTCAGGACTGGGTTTCTTGGGTTTGTTGAAGATTGACTTCACGTTCAAGTGCACGGTCAACCCCCCCCCCCCCCCCCCTACCGACTAATAAAAGAATCTAATTTTTTGATTAATGACATCATCTTCTTTCACTTAATATTCAAGATTAAAAATAATAAATTATCACATGAATAATCAATATACTCAAATTGGTGACAACAAATTTCGAGGAAACAAGTTTTCCCAAGTAAGACTTTTCTTGAGACAAATAAAATTATTATAATAAATTATTTATCATCATGATTACCTATATAGTTATTAGGTACCTACCTATATGATGATACATATTACACTAATGGATGAATCACTTTTTAATTAGGTAAGAACAATCAATAGTTATCACATAGTATATGTATTAATCTACAAATTAATGGATTCAGCAGAAAAAACGGTTTGTAAAAGGAAAACCGCTCTTCTTGGGGTGGGTGGGTCGGGGTGGGGGATTTCGTTAAACATTAGCAGAAAAAATAAATAATTAAAAATAAAAAATTTAGTGGTAACGTATTCCGTTTACTGAAAAATAGAACTTGACAGCAACAAATTAAAAAATTCGTTTTCGCCTGATATTTAAAAATTGAAAAAATGATAATAATGCTGATTGTAAAAAAGGAAATATTAGTTTCCAAATCAGCATAGCGAGCGGTGCCCAGTATACAAACGAGCTTTAAAGAGATTTATTGATAGGGTGAACCCAAAACTGTAAGATATGGGATATATTCGACTTCCGAATCTCAAAACTCAGAATTTGAAGTGGATCTCATCGTGTCTTCACCAACATATGAGACTGTAAGTGACCAAATAGTAAGGATCAATCTGGAATACATTCATGCGGTGGAGAACCCTAATTGCCCTGTATATAGGCGGGCACTCAAAAGGTACATCAGGAGAGTCAACCCACTCATGGATGTTCAAAAAGCTTCGGAGGCAGCTGGCAATAGATCCATACAATGATAAGAATCCTACAAGGAAACCTCCATAGGAGCTCAACAGCCCAAAACCTACTTCATCAATTGGTGCAGGAAAAAAGAACAGACATTGTGATAGTAAGCGAGCAGCACCACAATCACACTAACCATAAATGGTACGTGGACGACCTTGGAACTGCTGCCATATGGTCAGTGACACAAGGGCACATAGAAGACCAGGGAAGTGGTGAAGGATATGTGTGGCTAAGATCTGGGGGAGTTACCTATTTCAGCTGCTACTTCACACCAAATGAGTCCATTCGTAACTTTGAAAGAAAGTTGTGGGGCCTTGAAGATGCTATTCAAATAGTGAGTGGGGACAAATCAGTGGTAGGGGATTTCAATGCAAGGGCTCTAGAATGGGGCATGCCTGACTCTGACCGTAGAGGGAGGCTCATTCTGGAAATGGCAGCAAGAACAGGGTTAATACTACTCAATGAAGGCAACACACCCACTTTCCATCGTCTGGGACAAAGGGGGACAATACCAGATATCTCCTTTGCATCAGAAACCACTGCCAGGAAAATTCGCAATTGGCAAGTTATCGAAGATTATACAGGGAGTGATCACCAGTATATATCGTTTGAATTTCTACCAGTGAACCAGCAGATAAACAACCAAATAAATAATAGCAGGAAAGATGTAGGATGGAGCTTGGCTAGATTAGACCGTGATGCAATGGTAGTTGTTTTAATGGAAGGAGATCGACTACTAGCTGACAAAGAACAGAATAATGAGCATACTGCAAATGCTGAGGAAGTAGTAAGCCAAACAATGCAGATCCTCACAAAAGCCTGCGATGCATCGATGCCAAAAAAAATCTTGACATCTGCTAAGCCCCCAGTCTACTGGTGGAATGAAGATATTGCAAAACTCAGAAGGACATGTAATCAACTGAGACGTAGAGCCCAGAGAAGCAGAAGAAGAGCAAATTGGCCGCAGATTCAATCAGAATACACTGAGGCCAGAAAACGACTTCGCCATGCAATAAATAGAAGTAAAGCAGACTGCTGGCAGACAATCATTGAGGAAGTAAATATTGATACATGGGGTCGAGGGTATAAGATCGTGACCGGAAAACTCCAGGTAACATGTGGACGGGTACCAATGAGTGAAGAAAGAATGGATCTCATTGTTGATGAGCTCTTCCCAACACACCCTCCCAGGAACACTACTTATTTTTTTTATTTAGAAAATAACACGGGCTACGCCCAATTTCAATAACAATAAGAAGGTTGGTAGATAATATATAACAAAAACAGAAGGAAAATCCTGCAGTGATCTGATCACAGTTCAATTTGGCAAACTCGCGAATACAAAAACAATATTGCCGACACTCTAGGCTTGGGCCATGGATAAGCATCTTCTAATGCCTGACCTAAATTCTCCCTCAGATGAACTGAAGATGTCCGTAGCGAGGATGTCTGGGTAAGATAGCCGGTTGAACGTCTCTTGGATTCTCCGCATCGGGTCATTTCTCAAGTAGTTCGTAGAAGATGTGCGGATGTAAAAAGTTTGCGAAGATCTGGTCGCGTACTGAGGGGCGTTGAAATTCAGCAAGGACAGCAGGTGCGGGCAGTCGATCCTGCTGCGTACGAGTTTAAACAGGAAGAGCATGTCAGCCTCCGTTCTCCGTTGCTCCAGTGTTGAGAGGCAGAACTCGACCAAAGATCTGTCATAATGGAAATCTTCCCAGTCGCGACCTGCCTTAAAGGACAGATATCTCAGGAATTTACGCTGGATGCGCTCTATTTGCCCCTTAGCAGTATTATAAATTGGCAGCCATACTGTTGGGGAAAATTCTAGAATAGGTCGCAGAAGGGAGACATACAAAAATTTTATGGCCTCCGTGTCAGAGAATTCACGAGTATTCCTCTTCAGGTAGCCCAACATCCTCATCCCTCGCGAACAGAGTGAATCTATGTGCTGAGAGAACGTGAAACTGGCATCAAGAAGGACCCCCAAATCCTTAACGACACTCTTCCGATCCAACGTCTTGCCCGCCAAAGAGTAGCTCTATAGGATTCCGGGAACGAGTAAATGAAATCACCGAGCACTTTGCCGTATTGAAAAAGAGCTCGTTAGAAAGACACCAAAGTCGCTTCATTGACATCGGCGAATAACAGAAACTGGACCCCACCCTCGAATACTCGCTGTATATCGTTAATGAAGAAAAAAAAAAAAAAAAAAAAAAGGTGTAGAATGCTAACATCGATCAATATAGCGTGTCCAGTGTGAGAAGGTTCGTTGTACACGATCGGCCTGAGACGAATCCGTGTTGGGCGGCTGAGAGGAAAGGTCGAACCAACGGAGTTATTTGGTCCACCATTATTTTCTCAAGAACCTTAGGCATAGTACTGAGGCTACATACCGGACGATATTGGTCCACCCTTGACTTCTCTGATGATTTCGGGATAGGGGTTATAAACGAGCTCTTCCACAAGCAGGGAACAATGCCCAGCTCCACCGACCTCCGAAACAATATCGTAACTTTACCTCGAGCCAAGATGAAGCACAGATGGCATTGCGGATGAACCCTTAGTGTAATTGACATAGTTGAAAAAATGTTTGAACATACATTTCGGAGAAGTATTTATTCATTCCTTCGTAGTCTGCTTTCTTGAAATTAAATTGGAACTGGTCGAATTCTGCAAGATGGACTGATATGTTAGAGTCTCTGGATACCACCTTTAAAATACCAAGATACTTACTAGCAGTTATGGACAGCTATCTTAAAAACCGAACATTGGTTTATGAGACGGCTCAGGGGGAAAGGGAGAAAGAAACCACCGCAGGAGCAGCCCAGGGTTCAGTTCTGGGCCACCAACTATGGAACGCGTCATACGATAGTGTTCTACGTCTGGAAATGCCAGAAGATTGCTATCTTGTCGGATATGCGGATGATGTTGCGGCAGTTATCCTGGCTAGAACCACGGAATTGGCACAGAATAAACTGAATCAAGTAATGGTAAAAATCACTAGATGGATGGAAGACCATATGTTGACATTAGCAGCATCTTCGAAAACGGATCCCTACCATTATCCCAATACAAATAGGGAGTACAGAAGTCACCAGCAAACCAACAGTAGAATACCTGGGAATCTACTAAAATTACATTCTGGGACAAATAAAGAAATCAGCAGACAAGGCGTCAAAGAAAACAACTGTAGTCATCTCATGAGAAATATCAATGGGCCAAGCATTGATGACCGTAGTACAATCAATACTCTTGTAAGGTGCGGAGGTATGGGCAGATCTTCATCTTGGAACGGGAGAGACAGAGGAGGAGGGAGCACATGGACCGAGAGGACTGAAGAAATTTCTCAAGGACTCGGCCTGAAGTAATGTGTTAAACAGTTCCAGGCTGAGTTCCAACGTGGGAAAAGGAAGGTGAGGTTTTAGTGGGTTTGAATCCCACATAACCCGGAGTGCGGTCCCTCTTGGGTATCTTACGAGATCCGATTACCACCCCTTAGGATCTTAAAGATTTCCTCACCTGCCTACGTTAAAAAAAAAAAAAAATTCGCATTATGGATCAGAAAAAATGACTTACAGGCCAAGGGAGTAACTAGTAGCACCTGGAATTGGTTCGAAAACTTTTTTTATACCTTCCTCGACGATCTGAGACCAATTTTGGCGCGAACATATCTGAACGATTTTTTCTACCTAATTTGGAAAAATATTCAAGAAAATCGTACTTTAAAGAAATTTACTCATCTTCGGATCTACTTGTTGGCTGTGATTAACAAATCAGCAAAGCTCTCCTCATTTTGGAAATAATAAAAAAGTCGCTTCATTGACAAAAAAAAAAAAAAAAAAAAAATTGCTAACATCGGTCCACTTTAAACATACCGAATTTCTTGCAAACTTTTCTAAGCAGTGTTCGGGAAAGCCTTGGCAGGTTTGAGTGTTTCAAGAACTGTAGAATAAAGGATACAATTTTCAAATCTGTAGAAAGACATGGAAACATTGCGTTTCGATCACATTTTCGGGGGTCCTGGACCACTGTGCGACGCCTCTGCCGATAAATTTTAGATGTATGGGATAAGGAGATTATGCCCGAACAGTGGTTTCAGACAATTTTGATCCCAGTGCACAGGAAGGGATATGTACTGGATCGTTCCAATTCCCGAGGTATTTTGCTGGTGTTGTGCACGTATAAAGTTCTGTCTAGGTTATTGTACTTGAGGATGTTACCTATCGCAAAGAGGGAAATCGACTGGATATTGGCTAGATAGGGGATCGGTATCCACTTCAGGCAGGATAAGGCAACCACTGACCAAATAATTTCTCTGACAGTAACGTTGGAAAGAGCATAAAAATATAACATTGAAATACAAAACTTTTTCATTGACTCAGGGCTGCGAAAGACATTCATTGTTGTTCTTCATGAACGTTTCCAGAATACGTTAGATATTGGTGTTTCCTCGAAATCGGTAAGGCGGTGTGTATGGCAATGAGGTTGGTCCAATGTTCCTTTCGTGTCCAGGGATGTACTCGCAAGAGTGAAAGCTTTTCTGTCTTCTCTACGAATCAGCGTTGTAGGGAGCAGTCACGAAGTCAGACGTGCTGGTTGGCAGTACGGTCTTTGGAAGCATACCCCATGCGTAGATTATGGGGTATGCTGTTGATATTGATGTCATTGGACAAATCTGTCAAGAAATAAAAACGACATTTTCTCGCCTCTCAAGAGCATTTCTAGTGGTTGCAGTAAACGATGGAACGAATTTTCCGAATTTTTACTGATAGTTTATAGGAAGGGTGATTTTGGCCTATTATTTTCAATAATAAACCTTTTTAATCGACAAAGAAAAAACATTTTTTAACCCCGCTCAAAATTTAGTTGGTTTACGTTCAAAATGCGGAAAATCCAAGAATCGATTCGGAAAAAAAAATCCGTCCGTCCGCCTTTTTGATCTTTTCTCCGAAACTACTGAATCAAAGTTTATGAAATTGGGCTCAAAAATCATACATCGGCTAGAGATTGCCAGTAACATCGGCATCAGTATTGATCAACCCTAAAAGGTAGTGAAGAAACACATTCAAAAACCGAGATCTCGAAAACTTTCAAGGTAACAGTCATGATTTTTTGCTTGAAAATGATAAATATAACCCCAAAGAATCGATTAAAACTATCCGCAATTCTGTACGTTGAACTGATCGCTTTCCTTAAGTTCTAGAACTTCACAAAAACACCTTCGGATTTCTAGGCACATGGAGAAACCATGCGGTGCTAACATTGTTAAACAGACAGTTGTAGCTCAGTGAATATAGTGTCCGATTCGGGGGCGGCTCGCCGGCACCGGCCCTATAATTAACCGGCGGCGGTTCGTATCCCAACAGAAACGATACATTTTTGAATTCTTTTTTCCTCGTCACTTTCAAGATTTTTTTTTTTTTTTTTTTTTAACACAGAATGTGTTTTAGCCATGGACTAACTAGCCGAAAATGGAACGCGGGATGGTAACGAAATGTGTGACGGATGATTTTCACGTACAACCGAGTCGTTGCTAGGGAAATGGTACTTCGTCGTTTTTCATCCCACAAAATTCGTTAACCATTCGTTCGAAAGCTCTCGATTTATCCAACAATATTATGTTAACTACTGCAAAGTGCGTGTCCAACAAACTGAGTTATGAGCATGGTTATATAAATAATTGTTTACACACAGGTGATCATTCTCAATAATTGATATTGTGAACATGATTGCAACCGCTTGTTAATTTCTGATGATTTCATTGAGCTTGTGTTTCGATGATTTGATTCATAGCAGGTGATCTGAGTATTACGAAAACGGTTTGATTTGTGAAGCGGAGGTTAAATAATTTGAATAGGTAATTTCTATACTTTACACTCTAGGAAGCTGTAATTTCGTTTGTAGCCTCTTTAGGACATTTACTTGACGATGCTCAGGGTCCGGATCAGATGTGTGGCTCTTAAAGCTAATTTCTATACTTTACACTCTAGGAAGCTGTAATTTCGTATGTAGCCTCTTTAGGACATTTACTTGACGATGCTCAGGGTCCGGATCAGATGTGTGGCTCTTAAAGCTAATTTCTATGCTTTACACTCTAGGAAGCTGTAATTTCGTATGTAGCCTCTTTAGGACATTTACTTGACGATGTCCAGGGTCCGGATCAGATGTGTGGCTCTTAAAGCTAATTTCTATACTTTACACTCTAGGAAGCTGTAATTTCGTATGTAGCCTCTTTAGGACATTTACTTGATAAATCGCTCTTGATTTATCACGAATTTATTTCGTATTTTTTTTCGTAGTTTCATACTATAACTATATAAATTGATGTTATAAATGAATAGTAAACAATGACGCTTGTTTGGTTGTCACTTGGTTGCGCGACAACGCAAACACATTCTGTGTTTCAATAATTTCGTCCGAAGTATGTAAATAGAGGTAACCGGGGGTCCAGGGGGCTTGCCCCCTGGCGAGGCGCGGAGCGCCGAGTTTCTTTAATTCATTCTTTTCTAATTCATTTATTATCTTCTGATATGTAACATCGTCCAATTATATCTCGATAATGCACCAGAAACTCAGTTTGATAGGTAATTTTTTATGGGCCAGTGTTCTGCGTAGAAAGGCTGTCTAATACCGAAATAACAAACCTTTGTGAAATAATCTGCAGCATTTTTCAGATTTATTAAATTCAGCACCAGAATTCATATCAGAATGATGTGTCGCTACTTACTAGCTGGCCAGCAGAGGAATGAATTTTTAATTTGATATCACAGATGCGTATCTTAGGGAAATAAGATACATGTGGATAATAGGTACCACATGCTCACTCAATTCTTATTCATGTTTACTCCTATAAATATATTAAGGTAGATAATTGAAGGTGTAGGCTCAACTCCATTAGTACAATTATGGAGTGATGGTTAATTATGTATAATTGATAATAATTATGTCAACATTATTAATAAACGGATTATGATGAAAAATAGGTAATGAAATTATAAGAATTGAGTAGATAGTGGAGGAATGAATGCACAACTCTCTATAAATATGGACTGACAACATTTTGTCTTTTATATCTCGGCCCTCACTGTTCTTCACCCTTTAGCTATTGATATATCATATAAATAATTAATATACAAACAACGAATATGGTAAACACATATGTTGTGTTTGTGAGAGGGCTATTGAATTATTCATTCTGCAACAAAGTTACGCTTCAAAGCTTTTCCGCATAAGAACATCATTGAAATAAGATCGAAGACGTGCGAAATATTCATGAAGCTAAGCTTTTGTATTGTGTAGATACTTGAAAGCACAAAATACTCTTCCTTCTACACATGACGTTCTCGTTTCAGAATCCACATTCCTTTTGGTTCCTATTCACCCCCCCCCCCTTCCCATCACACGAATCATTTGAAATGTAGGCGCTTAGAAAGCAAATATATTCCCACGTTTGTACCGCTATAGCTGGGGTCACCATTGTTACACATGATCTGATGATCATTTGAATGCTGAAGATTTTCCTGCTATGAAAACTAAGAGAGTTGCGATTCGCTAGTAACGCATTGGTTGTACGTAAAAATCAATATAAAACTTTCCTCACTCAAAAGCACAATGCAAGAGTATTTTTAGCAAAGCCAGTCCTATAACAATAGTCATCAGAAACCCTTGCATACGAGTCTGCAACACATAGGGACATTTTATGTCTTTATGTCTTCATCTGATCCGGACCCTGGGCATCGTCAAGTAAATGTCCTGAAGAGGCTACATATAAAATTACAGCTTCCTAGAGTGTAAAGTATAGAAATTACCTATTAAAATGATTTAACCACCGCTTCACAAATTAAACCGTTCTCGCAATATCGGATCAACTGCCATGAATCAAATCATCGAAATACCAGCTCAATGAAATCATCAGAAATTAAAAAGCGGTTGCAATCATGTTCACATATCAATATTATTGAGAATGATCACCTGTTTGTAAACAATTATTTATACAACCATGCTCATAACTGAGCTTGTTGGTCACGCACTTTGCAGTAGTTAACATAATGTGGTTGGATAAATTGAGAGCTTTCGAACGAATGGTCAATGAATTTTGTGGGATGAAAAACGACAAAGTACCATTTCCCTAGCAATGACTCGGTTATAAGCGGAAATCATCAGAAAACCAACCCTAACACTTTTTTTTTTTTTTTTATGATTTTTGTTAACGCTTTTTTCGTTCATGTACCAAAGTAAAGACATAAAATTTCTTTGGTATTAGAAGCAGATGACGTAAGATGTACGTGTTGATGAATCTTAAAACGATTTCCAGATGCTAAACGATAATGAACACTTTCGCTTGTCAGAATTCGTCCTATATGAAAATCCTCAGTCGCGAGTTTCCAGCTCAAAAACACAAATGGTTAGGGCAAAAAACGGTTAGTAAGGAAATTAAGTCATAGAATGCGGGTGAAATTATTCTGAAGAGTTCTGCATGGCTTACCATTGTATACTGTTTTTGAATAAATCGTCGAGTAGTTTATCTGTCTTTTGATAGAAGCGAGATTCGCATGGATATCTGGGACCTAAATAGCTCACGGAACCCAGGTCTATCAAAATTTATTGAAAATGATGGAAATTATGCGCGAGGCAAGTCCGTAGGGATTTACATACAGACATACAACAGACACGCAAAAATAAGTGAAAGAAGTCTAGAACGTAAAATACGCAAATAATAAGTGAAAGAAGTCTAGAACGTAAAATACCAACGAGAATTTCATATGAATCAAACCCAAATTTTCTGTTCACAGATATGAACACAATCTTCCGTGACTTAAGTAGATTCGGGTACAAAAACCTTTCAACAGGTCTTTAAATATGGACGGTGATGAGGACTTTTAACGGAAAGAAAGTTGTTTCAATAGTTTAATGTACTGAGAATACAACAGTACGAGACGAGACGGGGATTTTTTTACATCTTTACCAAGGTAAATGTAAAAGCTAGACGACTGGTTTCATTGTTTTTATTTTCAAGTACTCTCTTAAATTGAGGAAACGTCTTTTTTTTTTTTTTTTTTTTATTTTATTTTTTTTTTTTTAATGAAAATTTAGAAAGTCGTATCGACTTTTTTTCCGAAATGGATAAGTAGGGAGGTAGGAGGGTATGTATTGAAGCTTGATTTAAACTACTGATGCCATTTATCGTGTGTTTGAGCTCTTATCACGTTGGTTCAGAAAACCGGAGTTTCAATGACGAAGAACAAGAAAAGGAAAACGAAATGACAGTATAAATACATAGAACAACATGTGATAGTTATAGTTCTACGTTCCATACTGCAGATTTCGAGCATAATCCTTTTTAACTATCAACTTCACGCAAACAATATCGTTGTTAATAATATTCGGCAATTAAAAATAGATTTATGATTTTTTGGCATTTTTGATAACTTTGATTTTGATGTTTTGTTTCTATATATCTTCAAGATTTATTAGAAAATAAATCACTACATATATGAAAGAGCGTTACGCTCAAGGATTCATTTCAGAATGCTCAAAACGGATTTCAATTATGAAAATTTTCGAAAATTAAGATTTCAACATTTTGGAGCAATCGCGATAGCTTCATCTTCCACAAAATTTCGCTAAGAACATTAGGAGGCACTTTTGACAGAAACTAATTGTACAATATATTCCTGAATCGAAGTGCGTAATGTTCTGGAACTCTCTCTCTGTATGACGGAAATAGTTTCCAAATTTACTGGTTTTGCACAATCATAACTGCATATATCTAGTAGATATATGAACTAACAAACTTTTTTACCAACAACTTGTTATAATTCTTTGGTTTAAACGAATTAGTGTGAATGTGTAAAATCCAGAGTGAAAGAATTGTTGAAAAAAATCGCGGGGTTTTGCCCTTTTTTATCTGTTTATTATCTGGATGAGAAAACAGAAGATACATCATATCAACCTCAAAATTAATCAAATATCACCTGTTCATTACTGCACAGAAAATATTGCTAAGCCCTACAAATAAAAAACGTATTGGTATGTAATGCATACATTACAGGGACGTCCCTATGAATGGAGCGTATATAATTTTGGTGAGAGTTAAAATAAGAGAAGAAACAAAAATATGATGACTTCTCGGTATTGCTCTTCCTCCATTAACCCCCTCTACCGACAGTACCTATATTTCCATCATAAAACGTCCTGCATGAAATATGAAACTCCTGGCATATTTTCCAAAACTAGAAAAATCCATAAATGAACAAAAAATTATCACGAAAATCTGACGAGAATATTTAAAACATCGTGATTTATTACATTACCCTCTCTACTCACCCCCTTCCGTAAAGAAAATTTAAACTCCTAATATAAGATCCAAAACTAGACCTTATTCATAGTTGAACTAAGAAGAATCACGAAAATCGAACGAGAATCGTTAACACATCAAGATTTATAAGTACTACCACCTCCATTCACTACCTCCTAAGATGAAATTTGGAACTCCTGAAAAACGTTCCAAAACTATATTGAACTCGTAATGGAAAAAAACAAGAATCACTCAATTCGGTCAAGATTTGAAGCCTGGGGAACCCGTGGAAAAATCGGTAATTATTCCCTTCAACGCCTTCCTGACAGCGAATCCGGAATTCCCAAAGATTGTTGTACAACTAGACTCGAATAGAAATCAAACCGAATAAGAATCACGAGAATCGGTTGAGCATTGTAGCCCAGGTGACGTCGATGAAATTCGTCACAAACAGAAACACACACAGACATACACCTATGTTTTTTCCCAACGGATTCGGTCTTAGAATGGTCTGGAAAGGATTCGTATTCGGTTATTTTTTTTCTCGTTCTCGGGTTGACCTGTCCCCCACCCCATGGGTTCAATTCCAATAGGTCGGCCTCTTGTTAACGAAGCCTTGCTTATAAGGCAGCTTATAAGCTTAGCGTGGGACATCCAGAAAACAAAACATGTACCTATGTGTCTACTTACCTCGAAGGAATTTTAAGTTGAGTTGACGTTTTCCAAGGTTCAATCCTCAGATTGAAGTTTTAACTATCCCCTGAGACATCATCATCAGGCCGCCGGAACAACACTCACAAGTCGAGTACTTTTTCGACGCCCTGATGATGATGTCTTTACATCGAAAGTGCTCACCCCCAGTACTCGACTTGCTAGTTACAACGGACTCCTCCGAAAGGTATGTAAATGATCATTTTACTGTTACTACTGGGCTTAGCTTTTAACACTAACACGTTTGCGAACTTGTATCTTCATCAAGCCCAAACAACATTCAACTCTTAAACTGCAGGTTAAGCGTTGTTTGGGTCATAAATTGGTCTTGTACCCCTTGCCTCAGGAAGGTATTACTATTAATATATTAATATGCAGTTAGTATGTTCGTAATCAGGGAGCACACATAATTGGTAAAATAAAAAGAGAGGAGAGAGAGAGAGAGAGAGAGAGAGAGAGAGAGAGAGAGAGAGAGAGAGAGAGAGAAAATGTGAAAAATCACTAAAAATGGTTAAAAACGGCTAAAGATTGTATAGTTCATAATTTCAGCAGAATTTTAGTCAAAATAAGTTTATAATCGATGAATTAAAACATTATTTTTCAAAAGTTATTCACAAATGATGAAAAATGTACTTAAATTTTATCAATAATCCTCGAAAAATGGATACATACTGCACAAATAGCTAAAAATTTAATAAAAATTTTTTGAATCGCAGAATATTATATAGAACGAGTTTTTGGCAGGTTTAAAGTTTCTTTTCAGTTAGAGTCCTTAATTTTCAAAACAATGAAAAATAATATATAATAGTTTCAAAACTCCACTCATGCTGCGAGACTGGAACTGTATTCATTCACTATCCAAAAAGTAAATTAGCTACATGGACCTGCTGAAGTTTGTACTTATAAAAATCCTTATCAACGAGAATACGCGCGATCTCAAGGGTAACCAAGTACTGCGGAGTTTTTCCCTCAAAGAGTTCTCCAAACGTTATATTTCATATTTTAAGAATATCGGCCTCAATCTTTCCCAACTTCTTCCCCAATCTAATATCACTCGCCTTAAGTGAGGGAAATACTCTCTCAGACACTGCTATCAACATATTGTTGGACAAAGCATGAAGATTTTATTCTTCTCATTCTTTATATTTAATAAACAGCGATGAAATCTTGAGAAATAGAAAACTTATTGAATTCGAGTGAACTTCATTATTCCAAGAGTATTCATTTCAATAATATACAGAATGATAGTCCAAAAGTCAGTCAATTTTTCCATTCGAGAGAGCTTCTAATCTAAGCACCACACTGCCCAAGGATTAGAAGGTCTTGCAGGCCAAATTTTGGTGGTATGATGAAGTCACAATGGATCTGCAAGGGACCCCAGGGCCTCTACCAACTTCTATTAAGAAATATAAGAAGAATATTTTTCAGTTGGTTCGCCGGTAAAGATGAACCGCGTAACGAAGTTCTATAATTTTTTTCCGGAAGTAATTAAATGTTATTGGCCACGTCAGAAAGTTCATCGTTCATCGGCAACGTAAAATCCTTATGAATTTTATCTTGACCGTCCGCTTCTGGGCTTTCGTTAACATCATAACCAGGTAGAAACGAAACCGTAACGGAATACGAAAAAGTCCATGAGTAGAAACGGTAATCTATCTTAATAACATCGCAAGCATGTCTGTCTGTACATTGATTAGAATCATTAAATTTTGCGTTTCTTTTCCGTTTCATGCTATTTGTAGACGATTGGTACCATTTTCTAAATTTTTCTCTTCTTATGTTGTGATCATTCAGGTTCAGTGGCCTGATTTTCTAATTGTTAGTTCAAAACTTTCTGAATGAATGGAACTACGAAATATTATAGGTTTGCTCACTCATATTAAAGTAAATTTGTTCAAAATAAAAATATTAAATTTCATAGTGGAATTTTTTCGCTCAGTTTATTAAAATCTCGTCACGTTGGATACATGGAAATAAATGAAGACCCCTCAATAACGATATTCTTCATAACCACAATAATCCACCTAAATACACTAAGTGCGAAAACGGAGCATAAAACTATCATTTCACGCATGGAATAACATACCCATGTTTCCTGAATTAATGACAACGAAACCTCACATACCTACCAATTAAATCCTCCAGCCACCACCTATATTCACCACACATTTTCTTTTCGTCTGTGTTTTTCTCAATGGAACTGGCAAACATAAACCAATCCATACTTTTTAGACTTTTCTCTAACTTCTAACCTGGTTGGGAGTTAGAGAGCTTTTAGTTCTGATTCACACTGCATTCCATGCAGATACCTGAAACAGTTTTTCAGCGAATGGTTTAATTTTCTCTCCGCACCGGGTTTTCTCTTTACCGACCCGGATCTAATGACTGTTATAAACTTTCCTTTCTCGCCAGCTTCCTCATCAAATTTAAAATTGCTTTCTTCCTGTGACATTACCGGCTGAGCTGCGGGAGGCCCCTTCTTTTTCTCTCCAAAGAATTTATTTGCTTTTATTGCTTTGAGATCCACTCTCGCTTTTCACTCCGACAGGCGTCATAATTTGTTTCATTGCCGTCTTCCCAGCTCCAGCAATTTCCAGTGGTCCTTTGTCATTCAAGTGCTAAATTAAACCCCAATTGGAAATCCGTTGCGTCAAAAACGTTATGTATTATATATTTACCGGTTCCTTTATATCCAAATAATTTAGCAATAGACTTTTTTGTAATGTATTGAAACTCCCAAAAACTATATAAATAAATAAAGAACTAATTGCAATTATTGCTTTCTCATAAAGAGAAATTGGAATTAACAGTGAATGAAACCCCCTGAACACCCTTTCTTACCGTTCACGAAAGAAACAGCGGTTACAGCTTCTTTGATTACACTGATATTGGAATTTTGAAACCTCAAGAGTTTAAATAATAAATTATTAACAGTATTTTCATACATAACTGCCACATCGATGAGGACGCGGAAAAACCATCCATACTGTTTCAGAGAAACCTGGATTTTAGGAAACAAAAATTATTAATCGTAAAATAGAGCTTTTAAACAGATATGCCAAAATTAACAATGAATCGTAGTTTTGAGATTTTTAGCATTTCATGAATCAAGAATGTAAATAAATATAACAGTAATCGGGTTCGTAACGACATGAGGCCAACAACTGGTTCTCATGCCCTACCAATATATAGAAGTAAGTACCGCTGAACCTCGCCATCACACATTGAATTTCAGCTCCTTCTTTGAAAATTATAATTCATAGGGTGACTTGAAGGTACACCTACTTAATATCATCGACAACTACTGAGATCTCCTCACAAAGGTGGAAAAAGTATCAGAAGAAGTAACTATTACTTACACTTTATTGTCAATAATGAACCTTTGTAACCTAACAAGAAAACTATTTCACCCCCCCCCCCCCCCCCCCCTCAAAATATGACAACGTAATTTTTAAAAGTTGTAAAAAAAATAAAATAAAATAAAAAATCCATCCGACTGTCGTCCAGAGAAGTTATCTAATTCATATTCTATAATTCATGAGGCAAGTAAGCTAAGTAGCGCTGTTAATTCAATTCCTTCACTGGAAATGATATTGCTTATAACACAGGGTTCTATTATTTCTGTATTAGGTAGCCACGTAGAGAGATGATTCTTGAACAAAGTTTATTTAAACGCACGTTATTTGAATACAACTACATAGGCGAAGGCACTACCAGAAAGTAAACTAATTAAATTCAATAAACCAACGCGCTTCAGTAGTCCGTCTATAGGAAACAAGAGATAATATACATATTATCACATATAATTCACAATATACACCATAATGAACACCATATTATCTACACAACATGATGGATCATATTATGGTATAACTACATAAACGTGGGAACCTACCGGAAGGGAATGACCTAATGAACTGAATAAAAAATGTATTCCCACTTCAATAATTCATCAATATATAACAAAAGTTATTATAAACTTGATTTCTTCAAAACAGATTGTCATTGAAATAATATCCGCTGAGTCGATCGGAAAAGTTAATAAGTGGATTTTCTATGTATGTACTGCACTCGGTGTGCGCTGAACGATTCGCTTTCCCTAAGGGCCAGAACATCGAAAAAACATCTTCGGATTTCTAAGCCCGGGACAGTAGAGAAATCATTCGCTGCTAACAAATCTACTGATTAACCAATCAATCTCCTTCCATCAATGGTTCTTAGCTAGTGGGACTGGAAGACATAGGAATTGCCTTGTGAAGATCAGCCGATATAATTCGTATGGAATTATCAGGTGATACAGTTCCAGTGGAATTCATTCCAACTTTGCAAAATCGAATTAGTTAACTATTTTCCGTTCGGATTTAATAGTGAAGCCCTGGCAGATTCTTATTCCAAATCATAAATTGCTACCCAGTCTACCTAAAAGTAACGGAAGGATTGTTCAACATTTAAGATCATCCTAAGGAAGAAAAAAAATTCTAACTTCTCTGGATGGGTTCTTAACCATAATGGCGGAGCAGTATGATGATTGTTTACTAATGTTTGCAGGTTATTTGTCATAATAATATTTAAATAAATTATTGAAATTGACTTGATTATTCCATTTGGGAAAAAATCAAGATGTTATCTAAACTTGAAAGGAAGATGAGAAGATGTATCCAAGCGCAGCCTTTTTAGCCAAGATAGAAGAGGAGGCGGGTCAAAATGAATAAGATCTCATTATACATTACTGAAGATTGGTTAAAACCTCAGCCAACTTCAAAACGCCATTTCCAAACCTTGTGAATAATTCATACTACTTCGTGGGAGCCCTAAAGTAATTTTAGAACGCTGGAATGGTGGGGGGAAAGAGGAATAAAGGTTGTTCGCCGCGGGGGATTTTGTTTGATGCTTACGCCGCTTCCGGAAAATATTCCCAGTGGATTGGCCAAAACATTCTCGAAGCTCTGAGCCTCAAGCGCTCAGAATGAAGCAATCGGCTAATTATTATTCTCCAGCCTTTCTGAATAAAGATCAGTCAGTTTAAGTCGCGGTTCGGAAAGCTACCTTCAAGCGGTAAAAACGTCATTTTCTACATACATGATGAAAGGGAATTGAAACCAAACCAATTAATTGCTATTCATGAAAGAAATTCCACAACACGATGGAAAATAGAGAGCATGCAAACAGCATAACAAACGAATAAAATGAATAATCATACTTTATTTGCCGTATAGTTGTCTAGTGTTGGTTGGCTACTGTTGATGTAATTGAAATCCGAAATATTACAACCACAGGTACGCCAAATATTACAACCTCTCTACTCCATTGCCGTTTTCCTTCACAACCATAATGAATTAGGGAACGTCCAGAACTTAGATACAGGAGTCACGCTGAAGAGACAGGTTACATACAAAATGCTGCATGACTGAAACTTTTTTAAACATGTTATTGGTAAAATGCAGTCCAAATCGTACTTACACATATTAGCGACATTCATATTCAATTATTAGTTAGCGAACGCCAATGTAGGATGCACCAAACCCACATACAGCAGCCATATGGCATCCAGCTTTAATGAAGTCGACACGCTTTTAATGATGTCACTTTAATCTTCTCTGTCGTTCATACTAGTCAAACGTCATTATGGCATTTGGAACTCAGCCTCTTGGTTACTGTGGTCAGTGGATAAAAAAGGGGAGGTGGTCAATGAAGCAACATCAGATGTATGAGCAATGAAGCTAACTTCTCTCTTGTTACTCCTAGAGCACTGAAATACGGTTCATACCTTCTTGGAGACAACTGGGATTAATTAGGACGAAGTCGGGAAAGTCAGATCAGCTGAGTGAGCAATATAGCTAACTTCTCTCCTGTTCACCTTAGAGCACTGAAACTTGGTACAGAGCCTCTTGCGAACCACTAGATGTATTGAAAAGGAAATCGGAGAAGTCAGCTAAGCTGTACGAGTAATCAAGTATATTAATATAAATATAGAATTAATAATTTTAGCCGAAGGCCGAAAATGAAAATTGCTATGTGAATGCATAAATCATTAGTGAATGATCGAGTGCCAACTTCTCGCTTATCAATGTTGAATAAGATTGATCACAAGTTCTCCTCTAGATAAAATGAACTTTCTCCCGTAATCTGAAGGAATATACTTTTATTGAGCGTTATATTCGCAAAAGCTAAATGATGACTAAAATTATAAATAAAACGAAATGTACGTACTTCACAATGCAATAACAACAGCACTGAGTAGAGGATGTCATTCGGATATAACTGGGGTTGTTTATCTTGGAAACTAAAGATGAACAAGAGCTAAAGCAATACAGCTTCCATTCCCGACAACTTTCAGCTCAATGGCAATTTATTCAAATGAATTTATACCCCACTCTAACCACCCTGGAAGAGGATCCGACATTCATATTCAATTATTAAATTGAACCGATGCTACGTTCCAAACAGAATGAACAAAAATAATCAAGTTTGTTACAAAAGGCCCTATTGCTGCCCAAGTAGAAGGAGGAACGGAATTACAAAGTTTGTGCCACGAACTCTACTCAGAAGATCTCACTAAGTACTGAACCTTTTCAACGTGGATAATTTATGTATACTTCTCTCTAAAGTGATACGTCTCAGAGCAGAGTCAACCACTTTGAAATTTTAACCTCTTTAGACGTCAAGGTTCCTCCGTTACTCTTCTCTAAGCATGTGAACACAAGAATTACCTACCACATTCTCTTAAAATAATTCAAAAAGGCTGAAGCCTCATTAATCTTGTTTATTCAATTTCAGGTAGGTAAGTAGATTTCCGTTGAATGAGCGTTAAGCATGGGTGCATTAAAGAAGCCTGTACTATTTTTAAATGGACGAATATCCTATCCTAAGAAGTGACACCAAACGCACTCTAGTTTCTTCTCTTTTTATTTCTCAGTTTCACGCTCAGATGTGGTCAGAGCACCCCTCCCGCCTAGGCGAGACCCCCCAGTCCAGTGTGACGTCAATAGTGCAAGAAACTGTACAATCATAGAACGAAAACTACTCATCTTAGGAGAGCTCGAACGGTTTTGAATTTCTTAGAATGAAATCCATTGGCATTTAAAATACAAAACGAACTGTGCAACATTATAGATACCTGACTATGAAAAGTGTGCCAATCTTAAATCAAACGGTCCCCGCTTAAATAAAGCGAACTGTCCCATTCTCTACATAAACAAATTATTGTCCTTTCAATCCGTTATTCGTTCGAACTACGGGATTGTGGTGACAGTATAAACATATAAACGTTCTTTTGGGTTACTTATCAAGAATATTTTTAATCTGAAATATGAGGGGTGTTTGTGGGAGGGAGTGGGGGTTGATCTCAGTATTTTGGTCATGATAGGTAATTTGTAAGTAAGTACTTTTAAGTTAGGACTTTTTTGAATCAAATCCATAGGGATGTCCCAAAATGTGATGGGTGAGGGGGGGGGGTGGGGGGTGCGTATATTCAAGTCAACCTGTGAAACGCACGTGTGAACCAGTTAGTAACAAATATAAAGAGTATTAGTTACCATGTGCTGCAAACTGATACAAGAAAAGTTGTCCCTCACAAAATAGTTGTAATTACTTTCCTATTTGCAGAAAAACGCAGTAATTATCAAACGAAAAATTACGTTTCCAATCACAATCATGGATGAAATCGCAGTTTGAGTTTTAATTACATCAGAAAATAATTGTGATGATAATTGTAATCACAGAAAAACTTTGTGATTGCAATCATATTCACAATAAAAATTAGCGATAACAATCGTAATCACAGAAAAACCCGAAAAAATACAATAATTACAAACGTAATCATGATATAAGTTTATTATGATAATAATAATTGCAATCGTAATCACACCTGATACACCAAGATTATGGCTGTAAGCTTGGGACCCTGAGACTATAATCGTAATTGTAATCTCAACTCAAAGGCTTTTGGACCCTGGTGTAAAACACACTGACATCTTCGGCGGCGCTCTGACCCCCCCCCCCCCCCACCAACTTGCCACCCCCTCCCATTCTGCAGCCAGTCAAAGAGAGCTTAGGATCCTGTGATCAAATTGTCTCAAATATTTAGGTAAAAGGAACAGATGAACGAACAACAATCTGGGTTGTATCATTCAATTTTTTTTTCTGGAATGAAATCTATAAATAACACTACCCTAATAATTAGGGAATAATTTTAATATAAACTGACCCATTAGTTTCTAGATGCCCTACGTTACAGTTATTCCGAGTTCTGCGGTAGGAAAGGATCACAAGACAACCGTGACTTAAACAAATTTAGAAGCTACATTCCATGCTGAAGGACTATCAATATGATGCCTAACCATCAATATGATGCAATTATTGAAGCATTTTCGTGACGCCATTCCGTGAAGATAAAGAATTCTCGTACCTATCAGATACGCAACCGCTTCAAAGCATCGCATAGCAATATTTTCACTGTTTCTCGCGTGACTTGTCCCAAAGTGCATCAACAAAAAAGTGACGTTTCTATCCTCGGATGTTGAAACATAATATACTACCTCGATGAAAGGCAAAAAACACGGTCGACCAATCCTCACTACAGGACTAAGGAAAGCTTTTAAGGTTACATCGCTCTAAAGAAGTGAAAAGAACACGGCCTTTGAAGAAAGCAAAGGAATCTTCTCAACACTATCTCTCTTGAGTTTTTACCATACATTTTTCTTTCAACTTGAAGACAATGGGTTTATGGTTGCCCCGGGAGTAGAACTAACGAGAGGGAGGACCTCTAGAGCGGGCCGCACTTTGCATTATTACAGGTTTCGTTACCGAGTCTGACCAAAGTGAAGTGTTTTCTAAAATAACTTTCCTAGTGCTACCATGACATTATGCTCTTTTTAGGGCGTCCCTGAGTAGCGATCCGCGTTAGAATTAAAACACTCAACTATGAGAAACAGAACCACGTCGAAAACTCCGTGAAACATCAATGAAAATACGAACATTCGAGACTAATTTTGTGTGTGTGTGTGTGTGTGTGTGTGTGTGTGTGTGTGTGTTTTTGTGTGTGTTTGTGTGTGTGTTTAATTAGCCAAACCAGGCTATTTCGTGAACAAGTAACGTTTTATTCAGGACCCAGGTTCATTTATCTAAAAGCAGGACTGATGTGGTGAAACCTAGACTTTTGGCAACCCTGGCCGTCAGTGTGTGCAATATGAAATATTCAAGATCGTATGTACAAATTTATTTTAGAAAAATTGTTTTCGGATACAACGACATATTACGATTACAATATAGATTTTCGCTTACCTTTTTTGGGTATTTTATAAAGGATAATGTTTTTGGGGTGGGGGACAGGTGAAAATTTTCGCCACGTTTCTTGAAAGACTTAACCAACCAATAAAGTATTTGAAGCTTAGGTTGGTTTAGGTTGGTCTAGTCTTGGTTTCTTGATCTATCGGAAAACAAGTGTAGCACCTCCGTGAAGAAACAATCCATAGCAACTAGGTACTTGAAGGAAAACCGTATTTATATTCAAGAAAATATTACTCCTGTAGGTATTTGAGACATTCAAAAAGTATTCAATAAGTATAAAGTGTGATCAAGCACATATGTTGATGTGCTTATAGGTACTACTGGTAGTTCAATTATGCAATATAGCCACACACGTAGCAATTCGGAACCACAGGATTATTTGCGATAGTATTTGAGAATGGATATCACCCCACATCCATGCACTATGTGCGTTTGAAAATGGTAGTGTCACTGATGTTCAACCCTATACATATTATCATGAATAAAAAATACGTATTTGTCTACCAGTAGGCGTATTTTCTTTCTTTTTTTCAAGAATTTAAATTTACGAATTTATTTCCTTAAAACATATGTTTTTCCATGACTTGAAGAAAATCTGAGTCAAAATTTGCGATGAACTCGACATGATACAATACTTCTCATAATTTGTTATGAAGAGATTCAAAAGTCGTGAGAGAATTTCCCTACCACGAATGAAGGAGTACTTAACGCTGCAGCGTGAAAAATGTTCACTGCTTTATCCCAAAGGCAGTTTTGCACTTGATTCTGAAACATCTCCTGTTTTATTCCATAAGATGAACAGTCCGCATTATTTCTTGGAGCCTTGTGTAACACCTACTAAGTAAATTGGACACGCTCCGATGGGTTTTCCCAGACTACGACCACACGCCCGCATTATTGCGAATAGCACTTGAAACTGCCGACCGGTACAGCTGAGTCAATTTATTACCGGAGTCTCTATATGGTAGCATGTGGTTACATTTTCTCGGGAGATATTTACGGCATACTGATGGGTTTTTAGCCCTCACTTACTACCTTCTTTATAAATACGTTATTGATTTTCAATCA
Source organism: Adelphocoris suturalis (assembly GCA_030762985.1). NCBI lineage: Eukaryota > Metazoa > Arthropoda > Insecta > Hemiptera > Miridae > Adelphocoris > Adelphocoris suturalis. The sequence goes on from CM061046.1 coordinate 37,048,374, forward strand.
TTCGTTTGCTGTAATTCAAGTAATTCGTTAAGCTAATTGGCGAACGAGAACGAAATTTTCAACAAGGTTGATAGGTTCAATTAAAAATTACTTAGCTTCGACTAATGAGTATGAAATATTACGCTCTGAGGCCATAACAAGATCATTGTTTCAAAATATATTAATTAATTAGTACCGAACATCTTCACAACTCCCATGAATGAGTCTGCAACTTTGTCTAGCAAATTTCATCATACCATAGAGAGGATCGATCTAGATGGAAGATAAATATCTTTCACGGCTGGTTGTCACTAGTTCGGCTGTCATCAAGTATAAACTTCTTTTAGATTTATTCCTAATTAATATAGAAAATACAAAAATATGATTACCCTTAAAAGAGCAAGCTCCCACAAAGACCAAGATCACAATGTAGAAGGGCGACCATAGTTGAAATTATTTTTTCAAATCCAAAGAAAAAATGAAAACAAAATCAACGTTTCTGATTGAAAACGATAACATTTTAGGAGAGACATATTGTGCCTTCGTTACGTTTCATGTTTTGAGAAAAAATAAATAATTAAATAAAGCTTTCTACTATAAATTACAAAATGAAATATGACACTAAATTCATCGGAGTTCGCGTACTGGTTAATTTATTTTCTCATCAGGCCCTACCTTTCACTTTTCTCTCAAAGAATTTAAAATTTTTGGCACCTGGTAAAACCAGTTCTTTTATGATGAATTCATTTTTGGAACATAGTATTGCCTTTCATCTCAGCTCGTGACTTCCATATTCAATGACGGGATATTGCCAACAGCTCCTATCTGCAGGTAAGATTGGAGATTTTATGTAGACTGTCGAATTTTAATACCCAAAGCTTAAATTTCTATTATTATAAACATTATTTCCTGGCTTGATTTTTCAATAATGAACCTATGTAATCGAACGAGAAAAAAAATTAACCCCCCTCTCCACCACAATAACTAACATATGTAAATAAATGTTAAAACCGGCCGAACGCCGTCCTTCCGAATTGCCATTGGATTCCTTCAAAATTACAGGACCAAAGCTTAAGAAACATGGGTCAAAAATAGCGAAGGGATTGATCCTCAATTCTTGGCATCACTTTCGATCAATCCTAAACAGTAAAACTGATGGGTTGGAATATTTTAAAAACCAAAATCTCTAATACTAAAGAAATAAAAAAAGAGCTTTTTTGGTTTTCATTGCAATGAAGCGAATGAGACTACCCAGATGTTTGTGCGTTTATCCATTCACTTTCCAAATACCTTTGGTAGGAAAATAGAACGTTAACAAGGTTGTGAATGAACAAATAGTGTGAATCTAATATACCAAAATCACATTAAAAACAACCACGATCAAATCAGACTATATTATCAAGATGGGATTATGTTTCCAAGAAATGGAGTTCATTACAACTTTATTTCCCTGTTTATGGATTAAGAGGAAGGTGTATTATTGAATTTCATTAAATCTCATTTGGCGAGTGGCTACGTGAATCTACTTGGATCAAGATGCACCATAGTAAATTAACTCTTCTTACGTACAGAATGACTCATAAACTGTAGGTTTTTTCATATCATTTCATCATTTTCTTTCTTTTTTTTCTCGGCAGATGCCCTTGTCTTCGTTGTTCTATTCAGATACATAATGTACCAGCGACTTACCTATAAATAGATCAGTGCTCTGCGTACTAGAATAGAGTAAAATACAGGATTGGAATACTGGTACCAGTTGGAAACAAACCTTTCTAGTAGGTATGAGGAAAAGTAAAAACGTGGGACAAAGTGAGAGGATAAATTTTAGTTACGAACACATACTTACAACTTGTTGAAAGGACATTCCTATCCAGTCTGTGAGCTTACCTGCAACATATATGTCAAATTGGTCATTATTATCTCCAAACGAACCTCTACAAACTGCTGATAGCAATGTGCAAAGAACTTTCACCTAATTAACTTTCCTCTAAAGGACCTCAGTATATCTTCACACACCATTCTTAGTACACTTTGACGTCGTACTTGTCCAATATATTAATCCAAAACAAACTCAATCATTATTACCAGTATAGGGGAAACCGGGGCAAGAGGTTTTTGGGGTAAGAACTCCCATTCCGAGTCCCTGGGTAGTGGGGAGTGGGGAAGGAAAACAGTTTCCTTGTGACCTTGGCAGTCACCAACGAAATTTACACTGGTGAGTGTGCGCGTCCTTCCATCACATCGAAAGAGGTGGCCCATAAATTTTGATTAAGTTGAAACAATACTATTTACTCTTTATTTTCCATCTCTTCTATTCAGATGGTTGGAGATAGAGAAACTGCTGTTGATTTATTCGATAGAGCATCTCGCAACGCTCCATTAACGCTGAGCAATTTTTTATTCATCATCTCGGAAGTTGGGCAAACTTAGAGAATTCAAATATGGCGAGATGGGGCTACAAGTCTCACTGCTGGGGGCAGGTTGTCACAACCACAGAAAAGAAACTTCTTGCCCAGTTTCAATTATATTTTACTAGCCGCTCCGGCTCGCTACGCTCGCCTCCACGTCCAGCCGGGGGGCAAGCCCCCCGGACCCCCCATTAAGTTGCTCGCTTCGCTCGCAACGTGTGGCATGTAGGGAATATTGCTCGCTTCGCTCGCAAAGTCTGGCATGTAGGATATGTTGCTCGCTTCGCTCGCAAAGTCTGGCGTGTAGAAAATGTTGCTCGCTTCGCTCGCAAAGTATGGCATTTAGGGGATGTTGCTCGGTTCGCTCGCAAACGGTAGATCTCTGAGGGTAGGTTTAACTTCTGTAGGGGATGCTGCTCGCTTCGCTCGCAAACGGTAGATCTCTAAGGGTAGGCTTAACTTCTGTAGGGGATGCTGCTCGCTTCGTTCGCTTGAGGAAGTTATACTGCCCACCCAACTTGGCAGACGTTTTTTTCAGTTGGGAATTATTACAAACAATTTAAATCTTATGAAACTACGTGGAACCACGAAAAGTTTATTCGGGGATGTTGCTCGCTTCGCTCGCAAGGTATACCTGTATATGTGTAGGGCAAAGTCCGTATTTATTATTTGAAATGGCTCTCGCTTCGCTCGCAAGGTAGGTACCTATGTAGGCATACCTGCTCGCCTCGCAACGTTGTGACATCGAACCCTTCACGTCAATTCTTGAGCCTTCTCTCGTCCACGGCAGAATCATTTTAATCGCTTTGCTCGCTTTTGCTCGCAATTTGACCGAGTTCTCGTCACTTTTTTCGATATCCGATTTCGGATTCAGATTCGGCGGACCCAAAGCTGTATTTCGCCCGCGAAAACCGTTCCGAAAAACGTACCTCGCTACGCTCGCCTCCACGTCCAGCCGGAGGGGCAAGCCCCCCGGACCCCCCATTAAGTTGCTCGCTTCGCTCGCAACGTGTGGCGTGTAGGGAATATTGCTCGCTTCGCTCGCAAAGTCTGGCATGTAGGATATGTTGCTCGCAAAGTCTGGCATGTAGAAAATGTTGCTCGCTTCGCTCGCAAAGTATGGCATTTAGGGAATTTTACTCGCTTTGCTCGCAAACGGTAGATCCCTAAGGGTAGGTTTAACTTCTGTAGGGGATGCTGCTCGCTACGCTCGCTTGAGGAAGTTATACTGCCCACCCAACTTGGCAGACGTTTTTTTCTGTTGGAAATTCTTACAAACAAATTAAATCTTATAAAACTACGTGGAACCACGAAAAGTTTGCTTTGCTCGCAAACGGTAGATCCCTAAGGGTAGGTTTAACGTGTGTAGGGGATGTTGCTCGCTTCGCTCGCAAACGGTAGATCTCTAAGGGTAGGTTTAACTTCTGTAGGGGATGCTGCTCGCTTCGCTCGTTCGAGGAAGTTATACTGCCCACCCAACTTGGCAGACGTTTTTTTCTGTTGGAAATTCTTACAAACAAAATAAATCATATAAAACTACGTGGAACCACAAAAAAGTTTATTTGGGGATGTTGCTCGCTTCGCTCGCAAGGTATTGCTGCATATTCCGACATGTGAATAGCTAAAACTACCTACGAATTTGCACCGCTTGGGATTTGGAACCCCAAAGTGTGGTATGTAGGGAGTGTTGCTCGCTTCGCTCGCAAAGTGTGGCATGTAGGGAATGTCGCTCGCTTCACTCGCAAAGTGTGGTATGTAGGGCATGTTGCTAGCTTCGCTCGCAATTGAAACATGTAGGGGATGTTGCTTGCTTCGCTCGCAAACGGTAGATCTCTAAGGGTAGGTTTAACTTCTGTATGGGATGCTGCTCGCTTCACTCGCTTGAGGAAGTTATACTGCCCACCCAACATGTAGGGAATGATGCTCGCTTCGCTCGCAAACGGTAGATCCCTAAGGGTAGGTTAAACTTCTGTAGGGGATGCTGCTCGCTTCGCTCGCTTGAGGAAGTTATACTGCCCACCCAACATGTAGGGGATGTTGCTCGCATCGCTCGCAAACGGTAGGTCTCTAAGGGTAGGTTTAACTTCTGTAGGGGATGCTGCTCGCTTCGCTCGCTTGAGGAAGTTATACTGCCCACCCAACTTGGCAGACGTTTTTTTCTGTTGGAAATTCTTACAAACAAATTAAATCTTATAAAACTATGTGGAACCACGAAAAGTTTATTAGTGGATGTTGCTCGCTTCGCTCGCAAGGTATACCTGTATATGTGTAGGACAAAGTCCGTATTTATTCTGTTGAAATGGCTCTCGCTTCGCTCGCAAGGTATTGCGTAGAAGTGCAAATGGGAACCCCCCTGTGAGGGTCCCTTCTGGTAAGCAACGTTGTGAAACGGGCGGCCCGGGTCGATCAAAAACATCATATTAAACGGTTCCCTCGCGCTTCCGCTCGTGATTTGACCAACTTAACGTCACTTTTTTCGATATCCGATTTCGGATTCAGATTCGGCGGACCCAAAGCTGTATTTCGCCCGCGAAAACCGTACCGAAAAACGTACCTTTATGGGGTATATTTTAATGGGAAAAAACCAAGTTTTTCGGCGGACTTTTCGAGAAAACGGGTCCGTACTCTCGCATTTTTTTAACGCATTTCCCGATACTTTTTTCGCGATCCGATCGCGCCGTCGTCTTCCTCGTAGGAAAACCTACGAAACCCGTATTTTTCCGGAATTGTCAACGGCCGTTTAGAGGGGTAGGGGAAGCGGGGAAGTGGAAAAAGCGCACATTAATTATTACTTCGACCCCCCTCCCGCCCTACGGCCCATAGTTCGGGTGGGATTAGAAAATTTTAAATTCGCTTATACACCCTATCGGAAAATCCCAAAAAGATCCCCCCACTCGTAGATCCGGCCCACTCAGCCGTTTGGCCGTGCATAGACACGACAGAGCGACAGACGGAGTTTCATTCTTATTAATAACTAGCCGCTCCGGCTCGCTACGCTCGCCTCCACGTCCAGCCGGGGGGCAAGCCCCCCGGACCCTACATTGAATTGCTCGCTTCGCTCGCAAAGTGTGGCATGTAGGGAATATTGCTCGCCTCGCTCGCAAAGTGTGGCATGTAGGGAATGTTGCTCGCTTTGCTCGCAAAGTGTGGCATGTAGGGAACGTTGCTCGCTTCGCTCGCAAAGTGTGGCTGTATACATGCGATGTATTACAATTGAAACGTGTAGGGGATGTTGCTCGCAAACGGTAGATCTCTAAGGGTAGTTTTAACTTCTGTAGGGGATGTTGCTCGCTCCGCTCGCTTGAGGAAGTTATACTGCCCACCCAACTTGGCAGACTTTTTTTCTGTTGGAAATTCTTACAAACAAATTAAATCTTATATAACTACGTGGAACCACGAAAATTTTATTAGGGGATGTTGCTCGCTTCGCTCGCAAGGTATACCTGTATATCCTTGAGGAAGTAATACTGCCCACCCAACTTGGCAGACGTTTTTTTCAGTTGGGAATTCTTACAAACAAATTAAATCTTATAAAACTACGTGGAAACACGAAAAGTTTATTCGGGGATGTTGCTCGCTTCGCTCGCAAGGTATTGCTGTATATTTGTAGGAAAAAATCCGAATTTATTCTGTTGAAATGGCTCTCGCTTCGCTCGCAAGGTACTTTTGTGTACCTGCTCGCAACACCCAAACACCGAAACCTGTACCTGAGTTATCAAACCCCAAACACGTTGTCTTCCTAGAGCCTTCTCGCGTCCACAGCACATATAATTTCTCTTTTTAATAGCTTAATCTCGCTTCCGCTGGCAATTCGACCGAGTTTTCGTCACTTTTTTCGATATCCGACGGATTCAGATTCGGCGGACCCAAAGCTCGCCCGCAAAAACCGTTCCGAAAAACGTACCTTTATGGGGTATATTTTAATCGGAAAAAACCAAGTTTTTCGGCGGACTTTTCGAGAAAACGGGTCCGTACTCTCGCATTTTTTTAACGCATTTCCCGATACTTTTTTCGCGATCCGATCGCGCCGTCGTCTTCCTCGTAGGAAAACCTACGAAACCCGTATTTTTCCGGAATTGTCAACGGCCGTTTAGAGGGGTAGGGGAAGCGGGGAAGTCCAGCACATTAATTCTTACTTCGACCCCCCTCCCGCCCTACGGCCCATGGTTCGGGTGGGATTAGAAAATTTTAAATTCGCTTATACACCCTATCGGAAAATCCCAAAAAGATCCCCCCACTCGTAGATCCGGCCCACTCAGCCGTTTGGCCGTGCATAGACACGACAGAGCGACAGAGCGACAGACGGAGTTTCATTCTTATTAATAATAGAGATAGAGATAGAGATGCTATCATGTTTCATTTAGCGAATTTTCTTAGAAATGTAACTCAACATTAACCTAATTACGCAGATTACAATTATAAATGATTAAGATGTAGAAATGTTCAATTCTTCCCCCGTGAGGGAGCATCAATTTATATTTAAAAGAAAAGAACAGTTTAATTTAAACTGTTTGAATTTTTTATATAAATTAACGCTCCATCACGGGGAGGGATTCCAAAGTTCTTCTTTCCCACACCCCTTCAGGGATACATCCGCAGAGTTCCACCATATATTTATTATTTGGGTAATGAAACTATTGCAACGGCTCCTAATTTTTAAGATAAAAAAAAAATGTCTTCATGGAAATTCGTTTTGAGGTATGCTGAAATAATTCCTGGGTTTTGTAAATCATTCCAGATGATAACTCTCGATAGGATCTAGATAAACTCCGTTCTTTAGCCAAAAAATTAGGCATTCCAAAAAAGGGATGAGTTCATTATAAAATTTGTTGAGCACTGTAAATTGGTCAAATTTCAAAAAATTTATTTAAAAAAATACTAAAAAATCGTTAAATTTATATTTTTTAGCTGAATATTACTAAAAAAAAATTATTAACTACGAACTAGATTATCTAAAAAGTCAAGTTCAAACTTATGCTACAAAACATACTTAAATTTCATTAAAATGTGCTTAAAAAATCGATAAATATGCTAGAAATCCTATATCCACGTTGAAATAGAAGGATAGTAAGTATTTAGAACAAGTTTTATTGACATAAAATTTATAGTTAACAATTTCTTTGCTCACAATGTACTCCAATTTCAACTCGATTTAACATAAATACAATACAATAATTAAGGAAAATTTGCTCATACAATCATGCTGCATGACTTTTTTGTTATGAAAGTTCTCTGATAAATATTCTAATTCTCCAATGCGATCGACATCCTGATTTATGTGTTGGTACGCGCACTCGCATTTTTGAAGGCCATTTGAATCATGATTGGCCAAATAAATTTCGCTCTGATTACACTTTTTTTTCTTTTTTTTTTTACTTTCTATCTATCACAAATAATGTTACGCAGTCTCTTTGGATTTCCTTTTTTTTTTTTTTTTTTTTCGTATATCCTCTCTTCCTGTAACATTTATGGCATTTTTGGACAGAAATGATGGTATAGGACAACTTACCGTATCCACTAAGACAACCTGCCCCAACTCGGAGCAAAAAGTCTAACTTCGGAATTTTCCCAAAAACTTGAAATATTATGCTATTAGCAAGTATGTAAATTTTGGTTCCTGTGCTTTTCGATAGGAATGAAGTCTACTAGCTTTTCAAGAAAAGAAAATTCGTGATATCTCAATTAGGAAAAATTTCATCATCCAAAAAAACAAAATTAAGACAACCAGCCCCGGTTTCCCCTACACATTATCATAGAATAACATTTTGGCATAATTTGAGAACCATTGTCATTTTGCGTTACTCACAGTCACTTGACATACGATTGGTAGTATCCCAACTGAATAGGTAAACTATTGGTTCTTTCAGTGAATGGAACATTAAAATGAACATCCATTGCTGGGGTAGGGTTAGTCACTGCTTCTCATCTCGCTTTCAATCTCTCTCGCTGTTAATCATCAAATGGACCATCCGCGTATGTCAAACAGTAAATTGCAGGAAAAACTTATGTACAGAAAAATTAAAACGCCATGATGATAATGATTCAGATCAATTTCGGAAATCAAATTAATAGTCAATTGTGCACTCGTTTTGTTGTCTCATGGTAAACTCCTGCATGATTATTTCATGGATTTTCAGAAAGCCACATCTCTGGCCAAGTTCTCGGCTCTTATTTGAAATATGCAACACCTATTTATGAATACATACATGCGATGCCGGTTCCCAGCTACTGCACACAACATGACTAGCATGTCTTGAGTTTACAATTCCTTTATCAAAATTTCAAAGAAATTCTGCTAATTCGCGATGTATCCAAAAAGTTTTGAAATAAAATTTCCAAAGAGTTTTTCCTTGGAAATCCGTTTTGAAATGTTCTTAAGACCTTCATCTTACTAATCAATTTATTATCCACAATTCAATAGTAATCCCAAAAGCTAGATTTAAATAGTACAGAAGCTCGAGATGTTGTGTATGGGAGGTGTGAAGGTGACCTGTCCATCCGCCACTTTTTGAGGACTGCCCAGCCCTTGTGGACCTCCGAGTCCAGCATCAGCCCCCTCAGTGGGTTGACATCCCTATTGTTGCAACTGAGAGCCGCTGAGCTCTACTATGAGCTGTGATATCTGATCAGTGATATATTTACATACATCTGGTCACTGTTTTATTTTATTTTATTTCACTTTGCTGATCGTATACAGTAGCATGTATACTAGCCTACGTATACTATTAGCCTACTTTACATCTAGTCTTAGGTAGCTGTATTATTTTATTTTATTATTATTATTTTTTTTTTTTATCCATTCGAGGGACTAAGCAGTGGTCATCACTGCCCCCCCTCCCCTCCCACCCTCCGAATTTCCAATGGAGTCCATGATGGTGCTCCTTTTTGGTCAAAGATGGCAGCATGGCTCCCCTTAGAATCGTGCCACTTGCAGTGTCCCTTTGGACACGTTGTTCAATGCCGCTAATGACCCTTCTGGTTGAGGTGCAGCTTAAACCTTCAAACAAAAAAATTAAAAAACGCTAGCTTTAAAAAAGTGACTATGAAACTGTAATTACAAACGTAGTAAATGAAAACTTGAGTGAAAATTAACTGTAAGTAAACAGAATAGGTGAACACAATGAATAATGAAAAGATACCGTTCCTAGCAATGTCATCACAAGAAGTGAGATAAATGGAAGAATATTTTGGAAAACTATCCACACATTTCTAGTGCTCTAATGAAATAGTAGTTAATACCAACGACATACAAACAGGGTGCAAAGTAGAATTCGAAATAATTAGGTTATGTTGTATGTATTCTGATGAAATATTTTTTACAAATTAATTTATGGAGCAAATAAAATTCAACTTTGCTGAAAATCAGTCTTACAACAAATTTATTAAGCGGAGCGTTTGGATTAATTTTATTAGCCAAAGGTTTAAATTTTTTTTCTAAATGCTTATAATTGCTAAATTTTTAATGATCAATCTAAAACGTATCTTGATATTAAATAGTTATCAGGCTAGGTTTTCTTGACCACTGGGTTAAATCTAAAATGTTTAGGGTTTCTTGAGGGTTGGTCAATTTCAAGAAACCCAAAACATTTTAGATTTAGTAGCTAAAGCTGTGTCTGTATAACCGTCTGCGAGATAAGTATGAAGTAGAACTAACTCTCTGATACCATGAACACAAACTAGCTGGTGACTAACCATTGAAAGCAAGGAAGGCTTGAAAAGTGCGTCGGAAGCTCTCACAGTGGAAAACTTTCAAGTCGGAAAGTTGAAAGTAGTCAAACCGGACCTTTTACATATACGGGATGTCCCATTTTCATCTGTCAAGCATTCGAGAGTTAAAAAGTCCTACTAGCATTCTTATAAAGGAGGACTGGAAAATAAAACATACCAGATTTCGGAAATACCGTGGTCGGAGTTTTCAAATTGTTTGTGTGTTGTTTTCAAATTCAAGGCCTAAGAATTTACTTAAAAAACCCGTTCTTTCGCACATAGACTCCATTTGGGGTCTAGTTGGTCCTAACGTTTAACCATCCCGATCGCTTTACTCGCATAGATGCTATGGGCCAAAAACGGGCGAAAAAGTGTGAAAAAGTGTCAGTGTTATACTGACGAACGCGCGCACGCCTTGTGGGTGGGAGAGGGTGGGCAGGAGGGAGTGAGAGGGAAGGGAGGGCGAGGGAGTATGGGGGAGGCGTAGGGAAGAGAGCGGAGGGAGGGGAGGGGAGATGGAGTGAGAGGGGAGGGAGGGTGAGGGAGTGTGGGGGAGGCGGAGGGAGTGAGTGGGAGGGGAGGGGGAGGGGAGGGGAGGGAAGGGGGGAGGGGAGGGAAGGCGAGAGAGAGAGTGTGATGAAATTAATTCCAATTAGAAAATACTCATAATTCTATTCTACGCTTTATGATATAAAGCTTCGCTTCCTTCGGGTGTCCCTAGACGGCCCCATTTATTTATTTTTTTTCCTCAACTTTACTATAAAGCGTAAAATTATGGGGTCCTGGAGCTGTGATGCAGTGAACGAGTGAACCAAATATTGGAAGCCCCGAGTTTCGATACCTAGTAAATATACTATAAGTGAGGCTAAATAATTACGGTCAGTTTTCTACGTAGAAGGTCTGTATGATACAGAAATAATAAACCTTTGTGTAATATTTTGCAGCGTTTTTTTTATATTATCATTATGTTAAACGGTAGATTTACTTTCACCTGAGCTCTCGAAATTTTTCGAAGGTAAAAAGAAAAGGCTGTTGAAAGTAAATGATCTCATTGGTTTATTATTTCCAATAATAAGCCTATGTGATCGTGTAGCAAAAAATTTTTACAACCCCCCCCCAAATTTTGTCACTTTACGTTTCGTTTCAAGGTGCGTAGAATCCAAATTTGAAATGTCCGTCCGCCGTCCGCCGTTCGCCGTTCGCCGTCTGGGCCATAAAAGGCCTAAGAATTGACTTTAAAAACCCATTCTTTTGCACATAGACTCCATTTGGGGTCTAGTCGGTCCTAACGTTTAATCATCCCGATCGCTTTACTCGCATAGATGCTATGGGCCAAAAACGGGCAAAAAAGTGTCTTTTTCGACGCGCGCACGCCTGGCACGCTTGGCAGGGGGTCACGGTGGGTGGAGAGGGGGGTGAGCGGGGGGTGGAGTGAGAGGAGGCGCCGGCGCCGCGGCACCTTGTGGTGGGTACGGCGCCGGCGTTCCTTCGAGGCATGAATATGTTTTTTTCAAGGTCATTTTTGTGTGTTAATACCAAAGCTTTTCCTACGCATATTTAATAACATAGCCTCTCGACTTTTCGTACGTACTTAGATAATGATATTATTAAGGCAATAACTATTTGAATAGATAGGAGCTCAAATCGAGAAATATAAACATGCATATATAATTATAGAAGTATAGGTTGTGGCAACTCGAAGTAGGACACGCCGAAGAGTCTGGACGGGCCTTATGACGTACGCTAGCCAACTAAAACTACGATCATACTCAATTGAAAAAATAATAAACCTTTGTGAAATAATTTGCTGCGTTTTTTGAAATATGAAAACATAAACAGTAGAACAAGTAATAATCATAAAAAAAAAGCTAGTGGGTACACCTTCTTGCTCATATAGAAGAGAAAAAATTTAATTTGAAGTACATCTTATTGTAGTAAACACGATAAAAACGATTTACTCTAGAATGAGCCACTTAACTGGAATAAAAATGAACCAATCATAAGGCTAAATATGAGTAATTACCTATCTAATGTTACGACTAGAACTAGAGGCCCAATCGTAACTCCTGGTAATACTAATTTTCCATTTTTGATTTGTTTAAATTCTTTTTCGCGAACACTATTCCTTCGAATGGGATGACTTCCATGGTATACTCATCGTGAATTCGTAATGTAAGAGTATAAAATTGCATTTTACGAGTATGTTATACCCTTGATAGGCAATGGAAAACGTGAACGGAAAACGTGACGATTGATCAGTAGATGGGTGAAATGGGAATGACGGCGCGGAAGGTATACCTAACCATCATGACGAAACGGTCGTGCAGGCTTGCGTTCAAGATGAAGTTGTCTATTCACTTCTCACAAAGCATAAAGTAGTACCTATGTAATGTAATGATATAAGATAGCATGCCATTGTGTTCAGTGTAGGAACATTGATAACTTCAATCACGATATCACTCACCCTCTGTATCTAGGTACTCCTTTAAGGTATCAAAAAAGGGTTAGCTTCACGATTTTTTTTTTTTTTTCTCCTTAGCATTCGTTAGATTTATTTTTATACTAGTGCAGCAACTGTGCAGCAACTGCTACCTACAAGTTATTTCGAGTTTGATATAAATCGTTTATAGGATGCTCCAAACGTATTTTATTTATACCTAAACAATGTGATATATAAATAAGTTGTCAATAAAATGTTGATCATAACTCAAGCATGAGAGTTTATGAGAGTAATGTTTTCAAGTTAATTTGAACAACAGAGAAATTAGAAGATAACGCATTTCCATGAATATTATTATACATATATGACTACTTGTATGTCAAGTCAAATGAAGAGTGAGAGCACCAGCAGAATTGTCTTGACCGGTTATGTGAATGGTCAAACACCAATAATCGTTTTCATAACCCAAGTAAATGCTTGGTGATATCGTTTGACCAATAATCCGCAATTACTCACTCGAAAGCGGTTCTTTCGATAGGTTATCTAGTGTTGAGGATATGGGGCTTATTCTTGACAACAAGCTCTCTTTGTCCCCACATACTGATTCCGGGTTCAGAAGATCTAAGAGGGGATTGGGATTTCTCAAGCGACACACCCGGGAGTTGACGACCATTTCTGCTTTGGTACTTATGTATAAATCCGTCATACTTCCTATCCTGGACTATTGTTCTATAGTGCGGGCTCCCCATTATAAAAAAATTCTATACAGCACAATTGGAAAGGGTTGAGCACAAGTTTTTGCAATATGTGGCTTACAAACTTCACATAGTACCTCTTGGTATGGTAGACTATCTACAACTGATGGTGACCTGCGAGTTGAGTTCACTCATACGCAAATACATGTCCTTCCTACATAAGCTGCTAAACGGGCACATTGACAGTCTCGAGCTCCTATAAATGATCCCTTCGCCATTCCTCAGTTGAATTCCAGATCCAAGCAATTGTTCCACGTCCTCTATATCTCTACAAATTACCCATACCACAGACCTCTTTGTCGAAACCCTAGAGAAGCTTAAACTATTGTTTCGAGTTCTCTTAACATTGATTTTTTTCATAGTACCGTATTATCAATAAAAATGCATGTCCTGACCAAACATGCTGGTTTTGTGAGACAAATGAACATTGTCGTCATCATAAATATGTAATTATAAATTTATCCCTACCAATTCACTGTAAATTTTCGCTTTATTAAAAATACCTTACCTTGTTAAATTCACCATCCCATTCTATGTTCTATCCTGTTCTACCTAGTTGGCCTTGCCCATAACTAATAAAATAAAATTAAATAAATATACAGAGAAGCAGTGTAGAATTACTTTTATGATAAGATAACAGAGTCGTGTTCGCTAGCCCAAACGAAGTTTGGCCATCAGAATGTGCTAATATAGAGCACGGACCTTTGGTGTGACCTCTTGCCTGAACTGATCCCCGTTCTCCAAGTGAATATTAGACCTGTCAATTTATTTTATGGCAATTCATTTCAATTTAAGTTAATTTTTAAAATTGATTCAATCCTTCTATATAAAAGAGAAATATGTCTGTCTGTCTGTGTAAGGTCGATTTACGTCCAAACGGGTAGACCGATTTTGACGCGGGTTTTCGCAAAGTTCCAGATCAACATTTAAGGTAAAGTAAACTCTTCTGAACCAACTTCTTTACCACCAGCTCAGACTTAGCCTCGGAAAGCAATTTCGTAAATCAGGTAAACCCTGATAAGTGGATCTACTTCACAGGTCAAATGAGGTTGGGATTAGAACATGCGGACAGAACTTATTATCACAAATCCAAATAGCAAAATGATTTTTGAGGGTTGAGCCATTCAGTTGTTGACAAAGTCATATCTTCAAAAATTGATTTTCTTAACGCCTTGCTTACCAGGTACTTGCCACACACAAAAAAAAATAGGAATCTGTCATAACAATCACTGAAGTTTCTTGGCGATATATTGACAGTCAACTAACATAATATTACAGAGGAGGATATTACGCTTGATTGAAGTTTTTTTACTGGTAGGGAAATGTTACAAAAATTGGGAAAATTTTCTTTGCTATTCAAGTAATGAAACAGCAATTTGAAATGGAGAACCTTCGGGACGTCTACAAACGAATCATGAAGTCTCGAGCAACCCAGATATACTGCGTGAGATCCGGAGCTATATTATATGCTATTTAACCCATGAAGCTTAAATTTGAAATAAATAATATTAAACAAATGATAAAGTCAAGTCCCCCCCCCCCCCCCCCCCCCCCCCCCCGGTCTACTGAGTAAGAACCGGAGCCAATTTTTTCCCTATTCAACCAAAGAAGCTGAAATTTGAAATGGAAGCCCCTTGGGACATGCAGAAACGTATCGTAAAGTCTGAAACTCCCCAGATCAGCTGAATGAGCACCGGAGCTAATTTCTTTGCTATCAAACCTAGGAAAGCAGAAATTTGAAATGGAAGTCTCTTGGGGCGTCTAGAAAAAATCATGAAGTTCCGAGCCACCCAGATCAGCTGAGTGAGATCCGGAGTTCTTTGCTATTCAACTTATGAAGGTGAAATTTGGAATGGAGGCCTGTTGGAACATACAGAAATGAATCGTGAAGTCTAAAGCCCTCTAGATCAGTTGAGTGGACTCCGGAGTTAATTTCTTTGCTATTCAACCTATGAAGCTAAAATTTGGATGGAGAACCCCTGAGAGGTCTAGAAACGAATCATAAAGTTTCGAGCCCCCAGATCAGCTGAGTGAGATCCAGAGCTTTTCTTTACGATTCAACCTATGAAGCTTGATTTCGAGAAGGCACGTGTAACACGTTCCTCAAATGTTTTGCCGAGCTTCAAGGTGAATGCAAATTGGGTCTGGAGTCTCCTCCTCAGGGTCAAGGGGCAGAGTCCCTTGCGAGGCGCCAACGCTGAGTTTAATTATAGTTAAGCTGTGAGAATAAAAAATTTGGTGGTGATTCTCGTGAGCAGAACGTGATGGATGAGGAACGGAATGAACTTGTCACTAAACAGGCTCTCACCTTGCCATGGAGATGGAATTTCTCGTTATATAAATGGCATCTGTGATTCTAAATGTGTAGCTCGAGGTGCTAATTTTAATAATGAATGTATAAGAAGACAGAATTAGCCAAAGCTATTTAAAATTTTCAAATACATATAGACAGGATAAGAATGACAAGGTACAGATCCAGCCTCATCAATTGAGTGAACTCTCAAGCTAACTTTTATCTGAATAATACCCCACAATTAGGAATGGATCATGATTGGGACTGCTGGGTAACAATGACAAGGAACATAGCCACCATGATCAGCTAAATAGGCTCTTACACTAAGACTTCCTTATTCTACCTTCGAAGATAAAAATTTGAACGGCATTTTCTATTAGGGTGTGCTCATTCTAGTGTACATTTTAAACAACGGGCTTTCCTGCAAGTTAATTAATAAACGTCGGAGTCTCAATGTGCAGGAGGGTCCACAAAAAAGGTTCTTGAGGTGTTTTCTTGTCCAGGTTTTTTTTTTTTTTTTTTTTTGGTAACTATTGGGTACCTATCTGGTTTCCTGGGGAATAGCGTCAATCTGAGTAACACGAGAAACTTCAAACAAAAACCTCAGTTTCAGAGTTGGACTCTGGAGCTGATTTTCTTTCGCATTAATCACTGTGGTCCCAACAGCTTCTTTTTCTCCTCTATTTCTGGCAGTCCCGCCTCCGTCGCTGCGTCCACCATCCTTCTTCCTGATAATCTGGTAGGAGTGAGTGATTCCCTTACGCCATTCGACTTCTATTTATCAAACCCTTGTTCCCACGCCCCACCATCACAGTCATGTCGGAAAATTCGACTGACGAAAGGGAGGAGAAGGTATGTGCTTCATTCATTCACTGTCCATGATGGAGTTAAGTGTCAGTAAGAATTTTACCCTAGATAAGGCAAATATGAAACATGTGAACGTTTTCAACTTGATTTATCTATTTCTGTATTTTCTCTTTTTATTATTTTTCTCATATTTCCAACCTATGGGGTTGAAAAGTAAAGTGGAGGGAATAGTTTTGCTGGACCAGTAGATTTACCTGTTAGGGTGTAACGGCTTCAGCATTAAATAATAGTTATTTAACAATTTTCCGAGTTACTGTATGCTTTTTATTGACATAAGATACATCCACCAAATATATCAATGGTAAATATTCCTTGCGAATCAATAAAATGATAAGCTGAATAGCTTTAAATACCACGATAACGTCCGCTTTCACTAGTATATTATTATTCAGAGGACGAAAACAGCTTGAACCGCTAAGCGGGCCGGATGGGACAACAGGCGTACGCACCTTACCAAAAGGGACCAATGACGTCTGGAATATTTCCCCATTCTGCGGATTATGCAAATTAGTGGACGACATTCTGATAGGCCTATTGTACCCTAGGGCAGTCTCTCAACTGCGATCCCTACCCGTGTAATTAGAGAGAACTAAACATGGGCTGTGGTAATTAAAGGGGGTTTGTCAACAAGTTTTCCTGCAAGCTTTGTGCCCTCAAACGACCGGACGACCCCGTGGCTTTTCATATTTCTCTCTGTGTCTAACCACTCATCGCTATTGCATTAGCGTTGGAAGACCGTTCATTTTGACTCTCGCCAATGGTTCTGATGAAATCATGGGCACATCCATCTTCGCTACAGTGTGGGCCGTACCGGTCACCTTGTGGATCAATTCTACAGCTGTTTCAGATTTAATTAAATATTTCAAAAGGTGAAACATACATTTTTGATTTAAGCATATGACAAAATTATCTAAACCATATCCACATTGAATTTTACCTGAAAATTTTACAAAAAGAAATAAGCTAATGACGTAACCCTCCTACAGGCTACAGGCCCTTAACTTATTTTTTTGCTACCGGATGTACCTATAAATAGCGGACAAATTTTGCATTTTGTGTGTGTGTGTGTGTGTGTGTGTGTGTGTGTGTGTGTGTGTGTGTGTGTGTGTGTGTGTGTGTGTGTGTGTGTGTGTGTGTGTGTGTGTGTGTGTGTGTGTGTGTGTGTGTGTGTGTGTGTGTGTGTGTGTGTGTGTGCACGCGCGCGAGCGCTCAGGTTCTATAGTTTTAACTCGATTTTCATTAAATTGCCAGGGAAAGTGAGGGCTAGATCGCAGATATTACCCTTTTCTCTTTAATTGTTCCTAAATCAATACTCGGTGCATGCGCAAATGTAAAATTCATCAATCGTTATTTTCTTATGACCTGCGAATATGAGAATAATTTTGAATGAAGTATACATTACGTTCAATAGGCACAAAGATGGTACCGAATCTAGGATTCTCATTTTGACGAACTGAGTTTATTTTCAAATGGTTTACTGCAGTGATATATTCGATTTCTACCAGGAGAGTACTGGAAGTTGAAAAACCTTCTGCGCGATTGAAGTCGGAGTCAATGGTGCGGGGAAACGATTCAATAAAACTGCTCCAACACACTTCAAGGAAAGTTGCACCCCACAAAGCTCAACTGGCTCGTGTCGAACCATTTCCCAAACTAAAGCAGTGATCCTAAAGGGATCAATATACTGCGTTTGTTGTGAGATTTTGTGTCGCTTCGGAACTCTGGTAAGATGGTGGAGATCCAGGAAAAAGAGTAATAGGAAAAGCAGCGAGTTTATCAAATATTCAGTTAAAACACATGGAAGCTGATTAGAGATTTCAACTAATGAGAAAAAAGAAAGCTTAAAAATATAATATAAAATATATATAAAAGCAGTCAGTCCAGGCAGACTCAGATCACTATTATTCCTTCACCCGCTTGCACTCCCCATATTTAACATAATATATGATAATTTACAAAGATTCGCTCATACAATAACCTGAACGAGTACTGCATGACCACAACTTTTTCTTCATCTTTACCAATCATAACTCAATGTTAAGACATTCTGGGACACTTACATATGTTGTATTGGGCTTGCCGGTAATAATAAAATAGATAAACAT
Organism: Adelphocoris suturalis; assembly: GCA_030762985.1. Classification (NCBI taxonomy): domain Eukaryota; kingdom Metazoa; phylum Arthropoda; class Insecta; order Hemiptera; family Miridae; genus Adelphocoris; species Adelphocoris suturalis. The sequence continues at coordinate 37,066,928 of CM061046.1, forward strand.
ATGCAATTATAGCTGAGTTAACAGTTAACAGGCTTTCGGTTACACTGCAGTAAATACGTGAAGGATGAACAAGTCTAGAGAAAACGCCCTACAAAGTAGAGCCAAAAACTTCGATTTTACATTTTCCGGGCTCTTTTTGGGGATTTCGGCAGGTACTGCTCCAAAACTATGTATCCTAGCTCGTTTCGTACAGTCATAAGTTTGGAACTATCATGAAACTGCGACAATTTGAGCATTAGTACAGTTCTATGTGACAAATAAGTACAGAGATCGGCTCATAGCCGAAGTTAAATCATCCTGGCCCCATATTTTTACATATGAAGTGATAGGAAAATTGATCAACTTTCATTTGAAGGAACTCCCCCGTACAATCAATAGATCACGAGAAAATGATAAGAAAACCACTTGAAGTTAAATTCTTCGAAACGGTTTTGTTAGTTCTCTATTAGACAGAGCAATACTTGCGCTCAAATTGTAACAAATTAAATCTACCTTTAGAATAGTAATTGGGGCTGAACTGCTTGTATGCATAGTTTGGGAATTATTAGCCAAATTTAAGCTAGTTAAATTCCCTACAACTCTATACTCCCTTGGGGGGGGGGGGGGGGGGTTAAGCGTTATAGTTTCAAAAGAATTGATTTTTAAACTCGAAGAAACGCTAAAACATTTTAATTTAATTTTTTTTTAATTAAATTTAAAATTTATATATATTTATTTTATTATATTATTTTTGTATCCATTTTTATTTGTTTTGTGAATTTCATGAATGGTCGTACGGAGCCGTACGGCTAGGATGCATTGTTAAGAAGCTATAAAATAATGACTGAGAAATAAGGGGAAAATTGTGGGTCAAATGCCTCCCAAAAGCGCCAGTTAATCCTTTCCAAAATAGATGGTGGTTTGAACTGAACAGTAATGATAGAAACTCTACCAAAAGCGCCGGTGGTTATGATGGTAGTTGTTAACGCTCGATAAATTCAGTTACATTTCATTATTTCACGTAATTCCAAATATAAGGTTGATCAATTAGTTATAATTTTCACGCCTGTTAATTCATTTACAAATTACGTGAGCAAGAAAAAACATTATTATTCAAATTGTAATCGCTTAGTGTATGTAGTTGAAAGTGAATTTAAAGTGAACAACAGTAAAGAGTAGTTTGCTAGTAATACTAATTTATTAATAGTGCCATAAATAAACAGAAGATCACGAAATCAGCGTGTTTTCTTCCCAATCGCTGTGCTCGAACACCTGGCGGCCGAAACGGGACTGATATGGAGTCTATCGAAAAGTATTGGAAAGAGCGGGCTCAGGTGAGGAGACTTTTCACTGTTTCTCTTACTGAAATAGAGGCTGCGTTCAAAGACAAAGAATTTGAAAAAGGGATGGTAAGTGAATTATTTCCTCACTATCGAGCAAACACAAAGGCTACTTGTCTTAGACCAATCCATTAAAGATATTCTTCTATCAGATGAAGTGGTTAGTGAAGAGGACATAAACAAGGAGTTTGACTCCATTGAATCACAATCTGATAAATGAAAATGAGTTAAAATGAAAGCTACGTATGAATGTTTGTTTGCCCTCAGACAACACATTGTATCAAGTATGTTATTAGGGGCTATAGCAATAAATACTCTTCTCCGGAAAGTTTCCAAATTGCGGAATGCAGCAAACGTATGTACCGTTTACCCAAAAAAGAGCTCGAAAAGTTTGATTGAGATGTGCGAAGCTAGATCAAATTTTTGGGGCTAATTCTGTAAAATACACGAAGACCATGAATTAGATGATCACAACAAATACCGTTATCTTAAGCTTGCCACTATAGGAATAGCGAACACTGTGGTGATAAAATACCCTTCCTCAAGCTACAATAGAGCGATTACACATTTGAAATCCAGATTTGGGAAAGACTAAATTCTTATAGAGGTATATGTACCTGGACTCCAATAAAGAAATACACTTTCTGACTTAGTAGACCAACTTGAAATTCAACTAGGATCACAAGTAGTCCAATGTTGGACTCGAGCACCAAAAATGGGAAGGGTGTTGATCAAGCTGGGCCGCTGAAACAGGTTCTCCAATCCGTATGTAGGTTTATTGCGAGGAGGGACCATAGCAGAGTGATTTATTCGGATTTGGGAATAATATTGCTTTGCAAGCTTAAGACAAAATTTTGCGCTTGCCGTCAGAAAAAATATATGGAAATTTTACCCATCGTTTTTACATGGTGGAGAGGATGAGTGAAATTTCCATACACTTTTTCGGACGGCAAGCGCAATAATTTTGTCTAAAACTTTCATAGCATTTTCGTTCTCACTAAATTCGTTACGTTATCCAAATAAATCACTTTGGTATGGCCCAAGGTGGGTTAACATAGCACGATGAGCCCTTGAGGAAGGTCGATCGATAACAATTTTTATTTTCGATAAAAATTACATGTTTTTGAAGGGCTGTGCATCGGTACATACATAGTTAATATATATAATAGTACTTGTGCCTAATTTGTTACCGTTTTATGATAGTTCCAAACTAATAACTGTGATCAACGAGCTAGGATGCACAGTAAATATCCCCAATTGTCTTTTCATATGTTAAGCAGTCATGTGTTCATGGGATGATATTGTAAGCATGGTCAGAGTGACTATTTATTGTAACTTACCTCTACGCCGGGCATCCCTTAACCCTCTTCCCTACCTAAGATCCCCTATCGTTCTTACCCCTAGGCTACCCTTACTTCGTGAAGAGACTCGATGGCTAGTGGTGATAAATTCTCTAAATGCGATAGGAGCAATTGTTGGCATTCAGCCGAGTAGGTGTATACCAAATCTTACTCCATCGGGTTCAAGATCTTTATGGCGGTAATCGCGGAATTAAAAGAGGAACACAAGGGGCTTCTGTTAAAGAAATATCTCTGCGTGGATTAGTATAAGCAAAGTTTCTGTTGTTTATACAAACTGACACTCTAATATTAATTTATTTAGTTAGGTAAATGTGTTATATTCACATGTTGATTATCATGTTGTGTTGTCAACAAATAAAATCACTTCGCCTCTAAAATCTATCAAAGATAGTTGTGCTAATTTCACTTATAAAAATAACTAACTCTGCTAAAGTAAAATTCACTAAAAATCACATATTTACAAAAGGTTATGCTCCTAGCGAGCTTCCACTGAAAAGTAGTAAAAAATAAATAGGTACAAATATAAATCAAGTACCAACCATGAGCGTAAAAATTGAAACGCTAAATAAAGACAACTTTGACACTTGGAAAGTCCAAATGGAAGCCCTGCTTGTCAAGAATGATGTACTTGGATATGTCAATGGAAGGAAAAAACGTCCAGTCGTCATTGAAGGAAATCTTGATACCATCAAAGCCGCAGAAGAATGGGATGACACCGACTTGAAGGCACGAGCGGACATCATTTTAGCAATATCACCTTCGGAGATTAAACAAGTAAAAGATTGTATAACATCTAGAGAATTATGGTTGAAATTAGAAGGTATTTACCAATCCAAAGGTCCTGCTAGAAAAGCCACCTTATTAAAACAATTAATTTTATATCGAATGAAAGAGGATGGCAACGTTAGGGATCATCTTGCAAAGTTTTTTGACGCAGTAGATAAATTAAAAATGATGGAAGTTACAATACACCCTGATATGTTATCTGTAATACTTCTTTATAGCCTCCCAGATAGTTATAACAACTTCAGATGCGCCATTGAATCGCGAGATGAACTGCCAGATCCTGAAATATTGAAAATAAAAATAACAGAACAAGGGGATGCTAGAATAGATAATAGTTGGAATTTAGAGGCAATGACAGCGAGGGGTAATAATAATTATAGAATAAATTCTTCTAAAGGTAAAGAAAACTATCAAAATAGATTACATACGGAAAAACGACAAAACCACGAAAAACAAAACTATCAGAATAGGGAATGGACTGCTTATAGGCCGCAAATCGATAACCGAAATTGCCCGTACTGTAGTAGGCGAGGTCATAAACCATCTTCCTGCTATTACAGACCAAAGGCAAGAAAAGTAGAAGAAAGGGACAACAGCTTATTCACTGAAGAATTCGCTTTGAAAACCAACTCCAGAGTATGGTGCTTGGACAGTGGATGCAGCTCCCACATGTGCAACGAGGATGAAGCGTTCACGTCTCGAGAACCCATTTCTGATGGAAAAGTAAACCTCGCAAATAATGAATCGACAAAAATTCAAGGTAAAGGTACAGTTAAAATAGCTATAACTAGAGATGAAAACGTAAAAATTATGACACTAAATAATACACTACATGTACCTGACTTACGTACAAACCTCATGTCAGTGAGTAAAATAACTGATAAAGGGCATGCCGTAGTATTTACGAAAAACGAAGCTGTAGTTCAAAATGATGAAGGCAGAATAATACTGACCGCAAAACGTAAAAATAATTTATATTATGTTGAAGAACAAGGTATCGAGAATTGCCGTGTAATTTCACAAAAAAGAAACATTAACAATATCGAAGAATGGCATCAACGTTTAGGTCACCTGAATGAAGGAAGTATGAGAGAAATCGTAAATCACCGTAGGGCACTAGGAGTTGAATTTAGTGGACAACTATCTACCTGTAAAGTATGTGCCATGGGGAAAATGGCACAGAAGCCATTTCCAACAAAATCATTTAGAACTTCTAAAATTCTGGAAATCATTCATACAGACATTTGTGGACCTATGCGAACATCATCCAAGAAAGGTTCAAATTATTTTTTAACATTTATTGATGACCACACACGTTGGTGTGAAGTAAGATTTGTGAAAAACAAAAGTGACGTTCTAAATGAATTTATAAAATATAAAAATTTAGTTGAAAATCAAAAAGGGGGTCGTATAAAATTTTTACAATCAGATAATGGAAGCGAATACAAAAATAAAGCATTTGATGAATTTTTAGATAAAGCAGGAATAGGCAGAAGATTGACTGTGACACACACTCCAGAACAAAACGGTATAGCAGAACGAAAAAACCGGTCGCTTGTTGAAACTGCGAGATGTATGCTGATCCAGTCAGGACTGCCACCATCATTCTGGGCAGAAGCCATTTTTACTGCAAATCACGTTCGGAACAGGTGTCCTTCAAGAAGTTTGGATGGAAAAACACCATTTGAAATGTGGACAGGTAAACCCCCTATTCTAACCCATTTTAGAACATTTGGTTGCAAGGGCGTTGCTCTTGATAAATCACCAACCAAAGGAAAATTTCAGCCACGAGGGAAATCGTGTATTTTTCTTGGTTATTCGGAAAGATGTAAAGCGTACAGAATATTTTTGGAAGAAGAAAGAAGAATAACTGAAACAAGAGATGTAAGGTTCCTGGATGAATTTCAAAAAGAAAATCAATATGAAGAATTCGAAACGAAATTGAAGAAAGAAGCAACTGAGAGTAAATCAATTACAATACCACTGAAGAAGACAAATTCAAGAAACGAACAAGAAGGAGATAATCAACAACAAAATTTAGAAGACGCTGATGAATATGACACAGCTGATGAAGAACCTGACCCGATAACTTCCACTACCAACGATGAGCAGCCAGTAGTTTCCAGCCGAGGGAGGGGAAGGCCTCGGATCATTCGGTCTGGAAATCCTGGCAGGCCACGGAAACTATATAGGCCAGTTCAACCGCAGAACTGTATTTTGGTGGGTGAGGGAGTAGTTGAAAACTCTTTCACGTTTGAAGAAATAGCTAACATTGCTGACATATCCATGAAAGACGCAATGAACAGCCCAGAAGCACGTGAATGGAAAGAAGCAATAATATCAGAATATAGCTCGATAATAGAAAACGATACATTTGAATTAGTAGAACAAACAAACAACATTAACAAGATTGGCAGCAGATTCATTCTAAAAGAAAAATTGAAAGCGGATGGTTCTCTAGAAAGGCGAAAAGCCCGTTTGGTGGCTAAGGGTTTCAATCAACGGTATGGAGTTGATTTCAGAGAAACTTATGCCCCTGTGGTCAGAATGGGCTCAGTAAGATTGCTCATGGCATTGTCTGTAGAACTTAGATTGGAAGTTCATCAAATGGATGTCGTTACAGCCTTTCTGAATGGAGACCTGGAAGAGACCATTCACATGGAATTACCTGACATGTTTGAAGAAGCATTGACCAAGATAATAAAAAGAGGAGATACAAATCTGAAACAAAAAAGTGAGAAGTTACTGAAAAACTATGAAGAAGGGAAACGATTATGTCGTTTAAAAAAGGCTTTGTACGGACTCAAGCAGGCTCCGAGGCAATGGTACAAAAAGTTGGACCAATGTCTACGAAAATTCTTGGTACCATCAAATTCGGATCCATGTTTTTTCCATGCAAAGCGGGGAGACGACGTTATCTTTGTTGCATTTTATGTTGATGATCTATGGATATCATCAAGTAGCATCAAATGGATAAATGAAGTAAAAAGAGAACTGAAAAAATCATTTAAAATGAAAGACCTGGGTAACATTCACTACGGCCTGGGAATAGAGTTTCATCAAGACATCGACGAGGGGACGATCTCGATGAGCCAGAAGAAGTATATAGCTGAACTTCTGAAAAGGTTCGGCTTGGAGGATGCAAAACCTGTAGCGACACCACTGGAACCTGGGATGAAACTGAAAAAACCGGATATGATTCCTTCTGAAAAAGAGATGAAGAAACTGCCATATCAGCAACTCATAGGCTCCTTACTTTACCTTTCCGTTTGCACACGACCTGATATAGCATTCGCAGTGAATATGTTGAGTCAATTCAACAATGCATACACTAGTGACCATTGGGCAGCGGCAAAAAGAATCCTGCGTTATCTCAAAGGCACGTCTGATTACGCGATTAAATTTCGTAAGACTGGCAAAGGACTCATTGGTTACGCTGATGCTGACTGGGGTGCGTGTCCAGATGATCGGCGATCTTACACTGGATTCGCATTTCTCTTGGGAGGAGCAGCAGTCACTTGGGAAAGCAAAAAACAAAAAACCGTTGCATTGTCGACTGTAGAAGCAGAGTACATGGCTCTAGCTGAATCTGCGAAAGAAGCAATTTTCTTAAAAACATTTCTCTCTGAGCTAAACTACGGAAAACTTCAGACATCTGTAACTATTTACAATGACAATCAAGGAGCTCACTGTCTTGCCAAGAACCCAACTCAGCACTCGAGAACAAAACATATAGACATCCGACATCATTTCCTGAGGCAATGTGTTGAAGAAAATACTATTGACATTCAATACCTACCAACGGAATCTATGATTGCTGATGTGTTGACAAAAGGGTTGCCTGGAGCAAAACATCATGTTTTCACAAGTGAACTTGGAGTTGCCAGTTTGAGGGGACGTGTTGTTTATACAAACTGACACTCTAATATTAATTTATTTAGTTAGGTAAATGTGTTATATTCACATGTTGATTATCATGTTGTGTTGTCAACAAATAAAATCACTTCGCCTCTAAAATCTATCAAAGATAGTTGTGCTAATTTCACTTATAAAAATAACTAACTCTGCTAAAGTAAAATTCACTAAAAATCACATATTTACAAGAGTTTCCTAGCGTACAAACTGCCTAAGTTGATTGCCGTCGTCTAGTAGTGGCCAGAACGATGCTAAATGATTTCCCCTAAACGTGGTGCTTTTTCAAATGTTTTATTTACAAGATATTTGTATAGATATATTTACAGATATTTTTACAAGTAAATATTTACTTATGACTCATTATGTTTTGAAAATTCAGGACTTTGAGTGGTATAAAATTGTTAACTGCCTATTTTATGACAAGAAAAAATGTTCTAAGCAATATTCAACGATTCAAAATTTTTGGATTTATAGCACTTTTTGCAGCTTTTAACTATTTTTTAGCAAAATATTAATGAAATTTAAGTACCAACGTAAATTTGGTAATGTTCCAGTTCATCGTTTTCCTGATAAATCTATTAACATTTGAGCCGCGTATCACGAATCAAAGAAAATGACCCTGCTTAATTGGAAATAGTGGATACCATAGATATGTCTTTAAAGGACGAAAGTAGAACAGATACCTACAGTAAACCTACAGTAAAACAGATAAGGGTGAAGCTGGAATTTCAAACATCGCTAGTTCTCCCAGACGGAATCTCCACCGAATTTCAACATCCTAAGGTAAAAAAGTTCTAGTCATGCAGCATGATCGTATGAACGAATTTTCATAAACTATCTATCGTATTATAATATGTTAAATTGTATTGAAATCGGAGAAATTTCAGTAGAAAGAAATTGAAACCAGTTTTATGGCAAAAAACTCATAATAAATAAAATTCGTTGATTCGAAAGAGGTTTTGGATTTTTTGCTGTTTTTATCGAGTTTTAGCAAATATTAATCAAATTTAATAAACGTTTTTCAGCATAATTTTGAGCGAAAATTGTTAAATATACTAGATAATCGTGGACAATTTAGTTTCAACTAAAATTCTGCTAAATATTAGAAATTTAAACATTTTCGGCCGTTTTTAGACATTCCTTTTGATTTTTTTTAAACTACATTTTTGGAAAAAGTTGACCAATTTATTGTGCTCAAAAATTATTGAGCAACGAACTCATGCTTTCGTTTCGAATACTTGGTTTTTTTTTTTTGCATAAGAACAGGGGCCTTGTGTTTTGTGGAAATGTCTAAGAAAAGTGCTATACTGGTCAATTTTTCGGTGTTTTCCCAAGTTTGTGTTGCAAATATCAATAAATGAACATCATTACGAGTACGAAAAAATACTCTAAAATCCTGAGTGACATATGGTAATTGAGTATCTTCAAAACTCAGTAATTGCACTTTTAGAGCGGAATTGCGCAATTTCGTAGCGGAATTGCGCCCATTTGCGTTTATCATTTGCTATTATTTACTACACCACCTTTGGAAAGTACCGAAAAATTGACCAGTTTTGCACTTTTCTAGCACATTTCCTCAAAGTACAAAGCGGACTAAAATGTATTTTTTTCGGTGTTTTCCCAATTTGGTGTTTCAAATATCAATAAATAGACATCATTACGATTTTTTAGCATATTTTCATGAAATTTAAGTAAATTTATTGGCATAATTTTGTACATAAAATTGTTGATGTTCTATTCAATAGTTAACAAACTTTATATTATCAATGTTCTGCTTAAAAAAATATAAATTTAACGATTTCTATCCGTTCTTTGCTATTTTTAGTGATTTATCAGCACTTTTTTGACATTTTACCAGTTTAATGTGCACAAAAATTGCTGGCCAACGAACTCGTCCTTTCGATTAGAAAGCTTGATTTTTTGGCACAAGAATGAAATTGTTATCTCAATCGTAAAGAAAGTTTATATATATATATATATATATATATATATATATATATATATATAACAGCGTTAAACTCTAAGATTCGTTTCAGAAGGTCTCAAAGCGGATTTCAATGAAGAAAAGGTTCGACAATTTTGATTTTAAAATTTTTGGAGCTATTGCAATAGCTTCATTTTTTTTTTTTTTTTAACGAAAATTAGCTAAAATTGATTTTGTAGTTAACATAACAGCTTACTACAAATCTCTTACTCTCCTCACTCTTCTGTATAATACTTTTTGTGGACAACCGTTCTCCAGTCTTATGAGACCTTCCCACGAAACATTCATTGCAACAAGGAAACTCGCCGTCATATCGATTAAGCTCAAAATGGGCAAAAGAGGTTTTTATTAAATCGCTTTTCTCTCCGACGCCCATTATTGAGATCCTTTAGTAATATCACTAACTTCCCATCGCTACTTCCTAATATTATGCTCCCGGATCGGAAGGGTAAACCTCCAAGTTACTTCTTAAAACAGCTCCCCCAAGTTTACTGGGCGTTTGGCCTCATTCTAATCCGTACACCAGTTTCCCTTCCACTCCCGCACTTTAACTCCCCACTCGAGTATATTGAGGGTTTAAAATGGGTTGATAACAGGGAATGGGCAGGCTCGATTTTACGAGGAAGGAAAAACAATATCTTGGCGGAAATTGAACGAGCGTTTCCGAAGAAAATCCGTTTGAAGGGTGTTTTTCCACGAAGTAAACCGGCGTTGATGCCTAGGATGGATAGTCCAATCAATGGAATAATGGTAACGTAGAAGCTTTCTTTTAAGTATTTCCTCAGGAACCAATTCAACGTGAAGAGGTGACGCAAATCTATGGAAGAGACGTTGGTGTAGTACTCAACTTTGAAACGCTGCAAATAATAACACAAATCCACGTATTTATATATGTGAATTATCTATACATTATATTTACAGTCAGGCATCACATGTGCATACGCATTCATAACAAAATATAATAAGATTGGGGCTAAGCGAAAATGCAGCCTGCTCTTGCTGTATTGACATTGCATTCTTCCAATATTAGGCTTGCTAGCTACTTGTCATGCTGCTAGCGGTTTCATTCGATTCTTCGACGGAGTTTTATTTGAATAAACCAAACGAAATACCAATTCAATTTGAAATTTGGTTTTTAAAATGTCCTCAAATAATTGTTTTCATCTTGGATGGTGGAGCCCCTTCTCCCTCGCCATGACCAACTATCTACCTCATTCTATAAGAGCTGAAAGTGTTTAGGGTGAAAACTTGTGGACAAAAGAAGTGAACCCCTACAATGACTCGGCCAGAATTTGTCTGTGAGTCTGACTCTGCAACTTTAGACCTCTCTCTTAACCACCAGTGGCCAAACCGGTTGGCGTTTTGGCAGGTCAATTCAATCTGCAGCAATTTTTGTAAACAAAAAAACTGAGTACTTAACCCATGTACTTACATGGGACGTACCTTTTTACTACCACATTACACGGTGTACTCAGTTTGTAAACAAGTAGTTATTTGTTATCGACGATTGGGGAATATAATTTTACTTACCTTTAAGTTCTGAAAGAATGTATGTACACCGCATTGTGTGAGGAAAAATTCTTTCGTAAAAAGTGAACAACAGTAAATGATTTTAGCTCTTTCGTGTTTGGTTCACCTTCTTGTGAGTCATAGGAAAAAAGGAGTGTGAGATATTTCTTTCCTACTCATTACATTTTACATTACATTACAATTACATTAAGGTGAAAACAGATCTGACAACAATCGGGATTGTTTCGTTTTTCCCCTCATGTTCCAAGAATGTTTGCCCGCACATGTACACCATATAATGTGGTGTAAAAGGAAATCGTAGAAAACGAACAAACAGTGAATGATTTTAGTTCTTTTATTTTCGATTCACCGTCGACTGAATCATAAAGAAAAGGATCAAGAGATGTTCGTTTCCTCGTCTTTATCTTCCGGGAATTCCTTGCAGCGCCAATATACCTACGCAAAACAGGTAATACAGAGAATACAGATAACAACAGAGAAAGATAGCTTATTAACGTTAAGTAAAGTAACGTAATTTAACGTAAAGCAATCCGGGCTGTTGCTTTCGATTCTTTTGGACGATATCTAGATATGACACCCAAATAACAATACCCACTGCTACCTATCTTGAAAGTTTTCGAGATCTCGATTTTTTAATATTTCTGCCCTTAAATGGTACCGTTTATAGTTGGGCGAAATCGATACCAATTTTACTGAAACTTTCACCGCCAATTTATGATTTTTTAGCAAAATTTTATAAATTTCGGCCCAGTAGTTTCAGAGAAAAGCTTCGGACGGCGGGCCAACTCTGATGGACCGATTTTCTACTTGTTTTTCGATTTTCGGAATCTACGTACCTAACTATCTTGAAAGGTTAACCAACTAATTTTAAGGGGGCTATTAATTTTTTTTTTTTCGATTACAATGGTTCATTATTGAAAATAATAAACCAGAAGTAGGTACTACTTTTTTTTAACATCGTGATGAAACTCGACAGCAGACATTAAAGTTACACCTTTTTCGTATTCGGCATACCTTCGACCTATTTTGAGATATTGTCGAATAACATAAATGCAGTGGTAGACATTCGTAATAACAGGCGTACTTATGGCGCCAACCCCTTAGTTAGGTAAGCCAGCAGCCGCTTGGTAGCAGTAGAGTTGAGTAGGGAGTTCATTCGCCGATGTCAGTCCGAGTTATATTTGTTTTTTCGAATACACAGTACTGTGCTTTTATTGATATTTATGAGTTCTTTTGCTCATTTGTCCCCGATTGCGGACATACAGGCCATCCCCCTCAATGTGTTTATGTACCAAGAATATAATGCATAGTGTTGGGTGACTATGTAAGGCTGAATAAGAACGAGTTCATCGCCCAGTTCGCTAACACAAGCACAAGACGTTTTATGGAGTGTGTAAGATAGATACCACCCCCGCGCTTAGCAATGTGAAGCCAACTATTGATGTGGGTCCATTCCTCCTCACTGGCGGTGATAGATAGCACTATCTTGTTCCTCGCGAATGTGGTATGTCACACTATTCATTTCAGATGGGAAACGCTTCTAGGATGAAGAGCGAGGAGGAGGAAAAAGGCGGAGGGATGAAGTGCGAACGTGTTTACAAATTGGGAGTGTCAAGGGAAGGCCGGCGGGTGAAGGGACGGCCGGTGACATATTGGGCCGTCAAGTGGAGCCAATATCAGCCACCTCCAAGGACAATCTGCCGCCCCTGGGTCTCTCCCGGAGCAAAGTCTACCTGTAACCTAAATAGGCTTTCCTTCTTCAACTGGTGACACGTCCATTTGAGGCAAGGGCTCGCCCTCTCACTACCCGAGGAGACTCTTACCCGCCTCCACACCCATCACTGATGTCAGCAGTCACTCTCCAGAAAATCTCGTGGACGGCTTTGTCATTTGGATACCCATGTGCTTCTGACGTCCCCTACCCTTCGCTCGGTTTTTCATTTTTCGACGTGTCAATCCCCTAATTTGGTATTTGCTTGTGGACGTTTTTCTTAATATAAACTCATGCGCCGTCAATACCAACTCATTCAACTGACGTACGGAATTTGTGCGGTAAAGTTCGTTCATTCATTTAAGAACCTATTGAGTTATGGAAATATATTAAACTTTCGAATGCCACCTGGAAGGTAAACTGCCCTGCAATGGTTCTTGGACCGATCAATATCTTTATATATAATTCCGAAAGGTCTTTGATATTGTGAAGAACTTCGCGGTCCGATTTTAGTGTAAGACTGCTCATTCGAATCAGCACGGCCCCAAGTTTGTTGCAAAAGTGTCGCCGTTCGTTTCTATACCCGCCTTGATCGTGTTCTAGGCGGTCCTTATCAACGAGAGTTGTTTATTAGGCTGTAGCGGTAACAACAGTTGCCATCAATTCACGGTAAGTAAGAAACGTAGTGTAGTTACTAACATCTAGGAGAGTTATTTCTTAACGAAGAAATTGAAACTGAAGAACTTAGCGGACTTTATAAATAATTCCGAACGGTCTTTATATATAATTCCGAATCAGCACGGCCCCAAGTTTGTTACTTAAGTGTTGGTAAGTAAGAAACGTAGTGATGGGGTCTTTTCTGATCAGCTGAGTGAGCTAAATTCTTTCCTGTTCACTGTAGGAAGTTGAAATTTGATAGGTACACTCTCTGGGACATTAACAGACGAGTGAAGTGATGGGGTATTTTCTGATCAGCTGAGTGAGCTAAATTCTTTCCTGTTCACTGTAGGAAGTTGAAATTTGATAGGTAGACTCTCTGGGACATTAAGAGACGAGTGAAGTGATGGGGTCTTGTCTGATCAGCTGAGTGAGCTAAATTCTTTCCTGTTCACTGTGTAGGAAGTTGAAATTTGATAGGTAGGACTTATATCGTTACTATAATGTGCTGAGTTCCTGTTAGGTACGACTGTTATACGGACTAGATTAGGGCTTTCCAAGCCCTAACAGGACTCTGTTCTTTGTATAAATAAGACAGCAGAACAATTACCATGGTTACGTTTTTGGGATGGGAATGAGTCTGAAATCTGCGAGAACGATAACACGATACCGATAAACAATATGTATTTCGTGGAAACCAAGGTCTCAAACAAATAGTCATTTCATGGAAATCTTTTCTCTCTTCTACATGGTGGGAAGATGACTTTGTAGTGAAGGGTTTTGTATACCAATATTCACTAAAAATCGAAAACTTTGGGGGTTCTGGCGCTGTGAAGTGGCGAACTTTTTTTTCATGGTTGATTACATAGGTTCATCACCTATTGAAAATAATAAACCGTAAAACGAGACTTTTTCGTAACAAAGCAAATAGCAAGACCTAATCGTGAGATCGAACTGAGATGTCAAAATTAGCCACCGAAGTAGCGGGAAAACAATCGCTGCCAAAATTTGTCCGAAAATGAAAGCATTAGGTAGGGAGCCTGTCTGGGACATCAGGAGACGGATAAACTGAGGGGCTCTTCCCTGATCGGTTGAGTGAGGTAAATTTTCCTCTTTTCCCCCTAGGAAGTTGAAATTTTGGAGAAAGACTCTGTGGGACGTTAAATGATTAAAATGATGGGGGTTTTTCCTGATCAGCCGAGTGAGCTAAATTCACCTCTTTCTACCCAAGGAAGTTGAAATTTGATAGGGAGCCTCTCAGTGTCTTTGAAATACGAATGAAATGAATGGACTCTGATCATTTGAGAAAGCAAAACTTTCTCCTGTTTACCCTAGGAATTTAAAATTTGGCCTGGGACATCAACCCTGTCTGGTACATCAGTGGACTAAATTGGGCTAAATTCTCCTTTGTTCAACATAGGAAATTCAAAATTGTTAAGAAGCCTGTCTGTGACAACCAATGTCAAATTAAATGACGGTCCTGATTAGCTTGTCAAGCTTAATTCTCTTCTTTTCACTGTGGAATGTTGAAACTTGGTTGGGAGCCTCATCTACCACCACCAGAAGTAGAAGCTCGTTCCACGTTCTTCATGTTTGGCCGTTTGGCTCTAGGTGGGATCAATGAGTGTTTGGGGCCAGTAAGAGGCGATTGAAATTGTGGGCTCTTTCATGATTAATTGTGTTTGCTGAATTCTCTCCACGATTAAGTCCATAATTCATTTTTACGTGGATATTTTTCTGTTTTCCTTTACTCTTATCGTTAAATTTTTATTTGATGTATCGACAGCTGGTTTTCTCAATATGTAGGTATTCTAGCGTGGAACCATATCGTACTAATTTTTTCTACTTCATAGAAGACCGTTGAAATGTTCATACGAGAATACAGAGTCGAAAAACATAAATGTATGATTAAATAATTTCCATGAAGTGGAGAAAATTTATTTTTTTAAATGTGGATGTCTTTTACGGTGGCGGGGGAGGGGCGTCGTCAACCAAAAAATTGTGTCTCATTGGTTTATCATCTTCAATTACGTACCTTCATAATCGATCAATCAAAAAATGTAACCCCCCCGCCCACCGCCTCAAAAAAATTTGTTGGTTCACGTTGGTATGCATAATAGAATAAAGTAGGAGAATTAAGTGAACAACTTATTTGAAGTTTCAAAAGCAAACACTTATTTGTGTTGTTGTTTAAATACTAAACAAAACAATAATGAGAAATTTCATTTGAATTAATGAAAATTTTCAGTCATGCAGCATGATTGTATTATCAAATGTTCGTAAATTATCATGCAATAATATTATGTTAACTTGTTCTGAAAATTCAGGATGTTGAATAAAATGAAATTGTTGACTACCTATTTTATGGCATAAACTCGTTCAGATAACATTCTGCTATTGAAAGAAAAATGTTTATTTTTAGTTTTCTTGTTTGCAGTTTTTATCTATATTTGTCAGCAAATATTAATGAAATCTAAGTAAGTACGTTTTCAGCAAATTTTTGCATACAGTTTTTAATGTTCAAGTTCACCATTGATCAACTTTTATTGACTGAAATTCTGCTAAAATGTAAATTTAACCATTTTTTGAAATTTGACCAATTTAATGTGTCAAAAAATGACAACCGTTGGATTTTTTGATATTTGACCAATTTAATGTGTCATAAAATGTTGGCTAACAAACTCATCCTTTTGTTTGGAAAGCTTCATTTTTTGACGCAGAACGGAATTTTCATCTCAATCCTAAGAAGAGTTATTGTCTGGAAGGACATATATATATATATATATATATATATATATATATATAGATATATATATATATATATATATATATAAAACATTGAACTGAATGAAAAGTTTTAGAATGTCTCCAAACGGATTTCAATCAAGTAAATTTCCAAAAGATTTTACGTCAACACTTTTTGAGCTATTGCAACAACTTCATTAAAAAAAAAATCGCTAATCAAAAGACATTATGAGGTCATAAATGAAATGTGGGAAATTAAATAATAATGGCTGCAGTTTCGGAAAGAGGAAAAGTGCTACAAGGTTTTTTTTTTTTTTTTTTTTTTTTTTTTTTTTTTTTTTTTGAAGAGTGCGTTTCTCGATCAGAAATTTGCAATTTGGTTTCTTTAGTGACGCATCGTGTTTGCTCAAACAATATCACTGTGACATCGGAGAGATACAGCATTGCTCTTTCGAATCGTTTAATAAATTTTAATACTACTGAGGTCTTATTGCTGTTCTAGTGCTGCAAGATCGATAAATGGGGGGAAATATCAAAAGTCGTCAAAAAGTCAGAAAAGGAAGCGACTAAACAAAAAGCCAACAAGGCACTTTTTGCCGAAGTGAGCTGTTGATTCGACTCCTGAAGTTTATACAACGTTAAGCTTGTTCATTCTGTTTACATGAATTGGAAAAATGAGTTAATTGTCGTCAGAAACGTTATCATCTGTGATTTGTCAATGGGGAGCGTCACTATGCAGATGCTCAACCCCTCTACCAACAACCGATGGTAGCTGGAAAACTCGGGCGTTTCCCAGGGACGGAAGTGAGAGCAGCACTGTCCTCATTGTAACGGTGCTACCCCTGCAACCTACCGGCTGGAGCCTAGGACTCGGAATATCGTACAACCCTCCACAGATGTCTCTATCCCACCTATTTTTCAGCTCGCACGAATACGTGAAAACCCGCTACCTACCCATCCCTAGAAGAATGACACAACCAAAACAAACATTCTCATGATGCGTGGTTTTTTTTTCTATATACGATTTTTTTTTTTTTTCCCCAATATCACCCGAGGCGCCAAACCATCCCTCTATAGGGACTTTCGATACTTATCGATATCAGTACGGTATCGATACTTTTTTTTCGATACCAAGTATTTTGGTATCGAAACTTTATTTTTGATACTAGTACTGGTATCGGAAAGAAGTCAAGTATCGTAAGAAATACTCAAATGGAAATTAATCATCAACTTATTGTATTGTGTAATTGTAAAAAATAGATTGTTGGAGAAAGATAGGTTGTTAGAGGAAGATAGATTAGGATTAGATCAAAACATTCTTTCTTACCTACCTTCCTTCTTCCATGCCAGGTTCATTTTTCGCAAACCACCACCACCTTGATAATGATAAGAATAATCTATCAACCAACAGAAACTAACATCTCGTTCGCGTTCACTGTCTGCTTTTTAAAATAATTAACCCTGGAATGCCCCGTGGGGTTTGTCAAACCCCAATCGCGATTTAAAGTCAGTTTATCATGTTGAATCCCGCACGTCTGGCTCTTCTCGCCCCCTTCCATATCACCCCCCACTTCTTCCCTAAAGGCTTCAGCATTTTTCCAGTTTAGTACGTTCAAGACTTCTGTGTAGTGTAGTACTTTCTTGTTCCTGGGGTTTGACAAACCCCACCGGGGAGTTAACCGCTAGCGATTTTCTCTATAGCAAGTGTTATTTTTGTGGGCGTTCCCACAGTTTTGTTATTGGCTCATCGTTAGAAATGGATGAAAAACGCAAGTTTTCGGATCCTGAAGACATTAGATCCATTTTGGAACAGTTGGAGGAAGAAGATGTATATTTTGGCAG
Source organism: Adelphocoris suturalis (assembly GCA_030762985.1). NCBI lineage: Eukaryota > Metazoa > Arthropoda > Insecta > Hemiptera > Miridae > Adelphocoris > Adelphocoris suturalis. The sequence continues at coordinate 37,084,778 of CM061046.1, forward strand.
ATAAAATTCAAACACGGGAGATAATGTCGAGTTACAAGAAGTTGCCTCCGATGAAAAAGCGTCAAAAGTGACAGTTTTGGAGAAACTAGTTCGATGTTCTTTCTGTGAACATCATAGATCTTCAAAGTGTTGAGAATGTTGATCCTATTGCTTGGTGTCAATATTATGTTACCTTTTCATTCTAGTTCTTGGGTTTTGAGAGTGGTATCAAACTAATCTCAGAAAATTGTTTTGTAGATTTTATTCATTTATTTATTTTTGTTTTTAAGTGAAAATCTGCTAATTTTATATTGAAATTTTGTTACTATGAGGTACCTTTCTGCTATTATTTTTTTCTTCAGAGCGAAAGGTTTGCCTTACTATTACTTTTTTCTTCATGAGCTTAGGTACCACCTACTTCGTGTTTCTTTACACTCTTGATAACAGAATTAAAATAAAATTTGATTTAATTGTAACTTATTTTTGATTTTCTAACATTTTTCAAAGTTGGGGTTTGACACACCCCACCGGGAAGTGTTGGAAATTTAGCCGGGACATTCCAGGGTTAAAAGCGGTGGTGGTTGATTAAAGGGTGTTTTACTTACCTGCCTGTTCAGTATCATATTTTTTTATTATCTTATCATCAGTAGGTATCTAAAATACTTTTTTTTCATTAATCTACTTATTCGTTAGTAGATTAATGAAAAATTTGACTACAGAATAATATTTTATTAGTACTAGTGTAGTATACCTGTATACTATTGTAGTTAGTAAACTGACTTTCTTTCTCACGTTTTGCTAATGATAATTTTGTATCGATACAAGTAGTATCGATACTTTTGATTCAATACTAGTATGGTATCGATATTTTGATTCAAGTACTTTTACGAGTACTAATATCGATACTTTGCTGGTATCGAACACCCCTATCCCTCTAACCTTGTAGGGACCCTCTCGCCCATTGTAACGTCACAGAGAAAAAAAAAAACGATTTGTTGTGAGAGATTCACGGAAAAAAATCCTCAATATTTTCCGAGCTCGGAAAAAAATCCCCGAACACAAAGTAGCGTAGGTACTCTTAGATTGAATAAAAATGACGGAAGATGATATTTTTTGTCGTAGGGAGCGAACATTAAGAATTCGGAGACTCTGAAGAGATTCAGCGTTCACAGTGGCTAGGTCAACGTCTTATGATTTATCGGAATTGCTTGCGGCCACTTGAATACCTACCCAGTTTGTCCCACAAAGTTCTGTCAGTTTCACTATCCCCTTCATTTGTATTTTCTCAAATACGACGAACAGCCCCCCGATGACGAAGGTGTTTATGAGTTTTTTCGGAGAATTTCGTATAACATACGGTTGACCCCTCGAGTGAGGAACAATTAGCTTGCTTCTCATGACTTGACTTCCTAAATGCTGGCTGACGACCAACAACTTTTGGAGACCTACATACATATATGTATTGCACCACTATGTACGATTAAAGCGTGCGTATAAAACTATGAATTTCTGTTTTTTCCACACCATTGTTTTCATTTCGAGTTTTTTGGGAGGAGGAGGGGGGGGGGGGGGGGGGGTTCCGCCCTTGAGTACCTTAAGATTTGCGAAATTTTTTTCCGGCGATTTTTTTTTTTTTTTTTTTTTTTTTTTTTTTCGGTTACCATTGTAAAAGGGTGCCATTGGTCTCAAATTGTTCGACACAAAATCCACTTCCATTTAAAGATAGTAAAAGTAGTTATACCTTGTATAACTTGTAAGGTGTGAAATGGGTAGGTAATGCCGATTGTGTGAAAACTCGAAGTAAATCGGTAAGTATGTGCTTATACGTCAAATGAAAAACCAGGGTCTAATTGGTCCGGATTTAGAGATCGCATAACTTACAAAATACGGGTGGTTACTGCCTCAACCCTATATACCCATTTATTTTACATAAGCATTAGGTAATCATTTTTTCAGAATCTCCAATGAAACGCAAGATAGTTACGCCCCTCGCCCGAAAGGAACAGAATTGGAATTCTTGAGATCGTTTTATGCCTAGATCTAATCATGAATTGCTTAAAATGTACTCACCCAATGAGAAGCAGAAGAAATTTCACAAAAGAACCACAGCAACAACAATCATATCTATTCTACTAATGAGAGATCCAGAAGCAATTAAAAATTCTATAGTAATCAGGATTATGATAATTTTAATATGCGAATATAAATTCTCTTCCTGAAATATAGTTTCAACTTGTCATTTACGATCATTTTGGTCTCGTGTCGATGTATCCGCTAATCTTTCTAAGGCGCGAAATTAAAAAAAAAAAAAAGTTTTGTCCGATCTCAGTGAAAGGTTCAAGGGGTTGTTGACCTGGTTTGGATCTCTTATGAATTTCATCGCTAGCGGATTAATGGTATATTCCGCGCAGGCGCAAGCGCAAAACCCATGTAAACTATACGTAGTATCAACATTCTTTATCCGAATTGGATTAAATTTTCCAATATTTGACTGATTGGGCACTAGGTAGTCTCTTATCAATTTATGATTCCCGATTCAATGTTAGCCTATGAGCATGTGTAAACTTAAAATCCTAACAGACAATGTTCATTACAACTCATAACTCAGGCATCATCATAAACTATCACAGCATCTATACGCGAGAATGCTTATAGTCACATGGTGCCTCATCCAACTTCGTAGTCGTTTTTAGTTAGAGTAGGCACCTACTACCTTTTGCTGGATATCATCAATTGAATGTAGACATCGATTCGAAGTGTGAGGAGAAAAACATTTGAGGCGAACCGCGTTCATTCGTGTCTACTTGGGAGCTAAACGCTCTGAAAGGATCCAGCTTTAAGGCGACATACAAACGAATTTCACCAGCTCTCTCTGAATAAATAAACGCCTAAGAACATGTATGCAACTACATATGGACAATTTAATTAATGGATCTACACTTAAGTAGTCCCCCACATCTAAGTATATCGACAGTTACCAACTGAAAATTTATGAGATAAAATAAATCGCCTATCCACACTTTACTAGTCCATCCGTAGGGGCAAGTGTTATATTAAACTCATTTCGGGAAGTCAAAATTTCATTGAAATTATATCAGCTGGTACGATCGTCGTAATTAACCAAAAAGACAAGTTTTATGTGTTTCGATTTCACAAACACTTCCTCTTTCTAGCGGCCATTAATGGAATTTAATTCGTAGATTTTACTACTTGTGCATAATTACACCCTCAAAATTCTAGCCCTTTGGGAGAGTGAAAGGATTAACGTTCAGAGTTCCTTGTGGTTTCATCTGATTCTTTGGTATAGCCCAACAAAGACAAAGGTTCGAAGGTTTTCGAGATATCGAGTTTTGAATATTTCAGCCCTTAAATTCCACCCTTTCGGGGTCGATATGCCTAGCTTCCAGGATCAACTAGATCCCAAATATTATTTAACCTGAGTTTCATAAACTTTGGTTCAGCAGTTTAGGGAAAAGACTCTGGACGGCGGACGGACGAATTTTTTCTAATTTTTGGATTGTATGTACGCATTTTGAAACAAAAACCAACTAATTTTAAGTGGGGTTAATTTTTTTTTTTTTTTTTTTTTTTTTTTTTTTTTTTTTTTTTTTTTTTTTTTTTTTTTTTGTCAAAGGTTTGGCAAAGGTTCATTATTGAAAATAATTGCATGGTATGGAGATGAACTGATCAGCTAAGGGACCTCAGAGGCTAATTGATTTTACTAATGTACTTTGTACTGGATTCAATTATAGATCATTCATCTGCGTAGAAGGGCTATCTTATACAGAAATAATAAACCTTTCTGTTTAATTTGCAGCTTTTTTCGTATTGGTATTGGCACTAAGAGCTATTCAAGAGGTAGTCGTGGTACAGCAGATATCCTTTGTCGTGCCTGCCGGGGCAAAAATGAGAACTTGTATCATGTCAGGCCCTTCGGCTGAATGCATCGGCGTCACGACTCCATAGCTTCGTCTCAAGTTTCAGTAGCTCCACACCAGATATCTCAAATGTTATCTACACCATGTCTGTATGTACATTTGTGAGCTACAAGACATCGTACTGTTTGTCTACACATTTCTTGAGATAAATACGATTACGAAACGGATCGAAAAAGTAAAAAGGTTTTGAAATGACCGAAAATTCCCGAAAACTGTGTGTAAATCGTGGGGGTATTCTCTACTTATGCTGATTGATTACAATAATTCGCTACATTATCCTCAATTTATAGGTAGTCGAAAACATATGGATAAAATGTTGATTTGCTCAAAAATGAATCCCGTTTACCACATCTCTGACGCACTTACATCCATCCACAAACTTGATGTAATTATAGTGCGCCGGATTGAAACAGGAGCGTTCTGAACCAAGAGTTCCCTCTACGAACTTCCTGGTTAAACTCGCAGAGTGTGTCCTAGAGATGAATGCTTTTAAATTTGGTGACCAGTTCTATCTTCAGAAAAGAGGGACGGCAATGGGCACTCGGATGGCACCCTCATATGCAAATTTGTTTATGGCTGATTTAGAAAATAAATTCCTCGCATCCAGAGAGAAGACCCCGTTAATGTGGAAGCGGTTCATTGACGATATTTTCCTCATATGGCAACACGGTGAAGAGGAGCTCGAGTTGTTTTTTGAAGATCTGAATTCCCGCTTCTCAGTGACATTCTCTTGGTCATATTCAAGGTCAGTGGCTACATTCCTAGATGTAGACATTTTATTGGATAATGGAGGCCTCTCTACTAGCGTACATGTTAAGCCCACAAATAAACAACTCTATCTACATTATGACAGTTGCCATCCACCACACACAAAGCGGTCTATTCCACGGTCTTTGTCCATAAGAGGGCATGAAATATGCAGCAATGGTGAAGCGTTGGGTGAATACTTGTCTGCAATTGGAAACAAGTTGATAGAGAGAGGATACCCAAAACGAATCGTGCGTGATAGAGTGGTCCCAGCTCACGTAAATTACCAGCGAAGAACACGACCATCATCTGATAGAGTTCCCCTCGTCACCACGTTCTTCTTCGGGATTCAGAAAATTAATGCAATCCTCCGGGAACTACAGCCAATCCTGGCTTCCAGTCCTCTGACCCGTGATTTGTTTGGAGATATACCACAAGTGTCATACCGACAAGGAAAGAACCTGGGGGGTATTTTATCACACAGACATCCACGTGTTCAGCCTCCGGAAGTGCAGCAGCCTGGATTGCATCAATGTGGGCGCCCAAGGTGCAAACTGTGTGAGATAGTAATAGAAGGCTCTCACTTCACCTCCCCAAATACCTCTCATTCCTACAAATGTAAAGGAACCGCAGAGTGTCAATCACAGATGTGTGTTTATCAGCTTATTTGTAAACAGTGTGCGGAAGATCAGAGCAGAGGCTTCTATGTGGGAAAAGCCACTCAATTGAATTTACGAATAAACAACCATAGAGCTTCTTTAAACCAGGATCGACCACTGCCATTGAAGCTGCATGCGAGGTCCCACGACGCCACAGTCACGTTCAATGAATGCTTCGGAGTGAAGGTTTTAAAGAAGATGCCACCACCAACAAATGATAGATTGTTGCAGTAGTCCGAACGCGCTCATCGCTGGGTACTGGGATCAATGCGGCCTCCCGGCCTCAACCTCAACGATTGAGTCTACATTAGAAGTTGCGAAGCCATAATATATGGATGGTTACATGGTTGCAGGCTTCCAAGACACTACCCGTCCAATTATTCAGAAAAACTATTCACTCTTCTATTTTTGACAAAGATTATTTTCAAAATATCAAATCATTCTTTTTTCTTTTTATCTGTGAAATTCATATCAAATTAAGTTATATATATATATATATATATATATATATATATATATATATATATATATATATATATATATAACCAAAAAGTTGTTGATAGCTAACTATTTGTAGGCGTGCTAAGTACTGAATTTAAAAGAAGACATCTATCAACGTAAAAAACACCAAAATTCACTTATGGTCATGCAATACATGACTATTTTCCACGAATTGAAGTAGTGTGGGTAGCTTCAGACAATAAATATGAGTTTTATGCGCCCAACGGTTTCTGTTGGGAAGCTGGCGAACTAAAGGGACTACAATATCAACCAACCTGTTGCTTCAGCTGATCGTGGGGAGGCGAAAGAGGTGGGAAGTTTCAACACAGCAAGTTGGAGAGAAATCCCATAGGAAGCGCTCGAGAGCGTTTCGAATCGCGGATCAATACAGATGTAACAGGCGGCCGCAGAGGAAAACCTACCCCACTGAGGCGAAGCATACCTATCCACGACCAAAAGGGGGTAAAATGGAACACAAACTACGTATATCAAACGAAACAAACCTCATCTCTAAATAAGAAGTACATGAAATCCAATTGCAAATGTTCAATTCTTTTTAGAAAAGTGAACTCAAAATGTTTGGGATGCGTCATAGGTACTAAATAAAGAGGAAGCAACAATGTTAAGGAAAAAAGACAACTTCTTAATTTATTTATTATTATTATTATTATTATTATTATTTTTTTTTTTTTTTTTTTTTTTTTTTTTTTTTTTTTTTAAATATCAGCACCCTGAGAGGATCAAGATGATTGATCAAAATGTAGGTATGCTTTAACCCAGGTGAATATGCATTAATTCTCCAATCATCTCTTGGAGTGTATATGATTTTTTATCGACAAAAAAAAAAAAAAACAGATTCGTGACTCATGTCTTGTCTTGTCTTATCCTTTTTTTTTTTTTTTTTTTTTTTTTTTTTTTCAAGTCTCCAGGATTGTGAAATGACCGTATTAATAAAATTTCAAGATTGTTTTCCTTGGTGATAAATCCAGACTTAAAGAGGATTCATACATTTTGATCCAGCATTATTAGTAGCTTCTGCGCATGCACAAATGTGCATTCCTTTTAACGAGCCTAATTTCAACAGTTTTCATCCGATTTTGATGACATTTCCAGAGAATGTGCAGGTAAATGACCCATATCAATTTCATACTTCTCGAATCATTACTTCATTCGGTGCATGCGCAAACGTAAATCACTTCAAGCAACATTTTTATACACCCTAGTCGTCTAATCTCGCGCAAATGTGGTGCATAGTTGGGAGACGACGGTTTAATTATTCCATGTTAATTTCAACATGATTGCATCATTATCAGCGCGAAAGTGTGCTCCGAGAACAATGTCTAGTTTTTATCAGATTTTGATTAGGTACATTTTCTGGGAATTTGTGGGTTAGGCTGTATATTGTTACCTATCAATTTCAACGTTTTACGTTACCTTCATCTTGATAGAATATATTCCGCTATGGAGTTCTTAATTATCATTAAAACGACGTTAATGATCAATACATTTATGTAATTTTCAGGTCGGTATATTTAACTTAGTCGGTACCTACCTACTAAGTTAAATATCGATATACTGAGATCAGGGAGACTAGTGAAATTTATATTTTAATTATTTGCATTAATTTTCCCTCTGCGGGTGCCTATTATATCTACGCAGGCATATTGATGCCAACCTACCGATCTGCAATTTGAAATGACCTCCTTCATAATATCAAGAATTCAATATCAGAGCTATGGGGCCTTTGAGCCATCTGAATCTTTTATTGCTTTCCTAATCTACTCACGGTGCTGTTATTTAGATGGAGCTTCTTCGGGACACCTCGGAAATAAATACGAGGTACGGCGGCGCACTGATCAGCTGAGGGGCCTCTGAACCTAAATTCTTGCTTTACCTATCAACTTTTTTTTCCTTCTTTTTTTTAAACATTTACTGTAAAGCGTAAAATTGCTGGGTCCTGGAACTGTAAAGGTGTGAACCCTTTTGGGAGGCACGGTGCGCCATGTTCTGATCTTATTTAATAATTAAAGACCCATAATCTGCGTAGAAGGGCTACCTAACACAGAAATAATAAAGCTTTGCTTAATAATTTGCAGCGTTCTCGAATTATGATGTTTTGGTTAATGCGAAAGAATCAGTGGATAAGAATAAGTGGAAAATTGGTGTTTTCTCAAATGTTGAAAAGCCATAACTATCTCAATTTTCAGGGGGAATGAACAAAATGTAAGGTCAATAATTGACGCATGATTGAATTTCCTAAAGATTTTCATGATTAAGAATCTCGATTAAATATCAACTTTTATCGTTAATAAGCGAATAACTAGGTTTTTTCGAGTACCGAAAACGTTGAAATACAATTACACAATTATAAATTATTCAATTCAGGAATTTCTGGTGATTTATCTACTAAAACTTTCCTGTACAACAAAAATCGTTTTGAATTTAGATTTGTAGGAGACAATTTGAGAAACATGTTATTTTGGAGCCTTTATTTTACGAAAAACGCATTATAGGTATATGTACAATCAGAAAACTCGGAATCAGCAAGAAATTTCCTATAAAGTAGAGCAAAAAATAATTTGGCCCAGCCAGGATCTTATACACGTACGGAACGATTTTTTGTTTCCGGTTTTTCGATTCAACACATCTTGAAAGGTAAACCAACAAATTTCGAGGGTGGTGGGAGTGGGGGTTAAAAAACGTTTTCCTTAATCTATTTCAAAGGTTCACTATTGGAAATAATAATCCAAACTCCGCTCCCGTCCTCTTACCGGAGAATTTCTCCCAATAAACTGACTGTCTGTTTATGAAACTTGGGTCAATAACCACGAAAGTAGCATTAGTAGGTGTTGAATCCTCGGCTTTGTAATGAATGGGAGTAGTTCCTCCTTATCGATTTTTGCAAATGTTACATCTAAGGGGATATTTCCTGGCCTCTATGCTCACAGGATGTCCTGTGGGTTTAGAAGGTTAATCGCCTCTCCCCTTTGAAGGAGTAACAACTCTCTTTCCATCACCTCTCGTTTCTTTTCCCGGTTTCAGAGGATTAACTTTCGATCAACATTAAATGGGTGAAATTTAAGAGTGGATCACTGAAAAATCAAGAGGTCGAAAACCGATCCTTTCTTTTTCGTTTTGATTCATTTCTTGGAAAATAGTCGATCGGATCGCTCTAAGCCCATCCGTTTCCTTTCTCAAAGACTCCCCTACTAATAGGGAAAATTTGATTGTGAATGGAATTTTCACATGTAACACAGTAAAAATCACCTTCTCAACTACGATGATCGAGCAAGCTGATATAATCGAGTACAATGAATACTATTCTCCTGAAATCGAGTTTCGTTATAGTCAAATGACGTGAAAAGTCATTAGGTGTTTCATTAAATGTCACTAACTACCTTTCTATGTAGTTATGGACAGACAATGTCGTAGACTTCTGAAGTTATCAATAGAATTGTGATCTGTGTAGATGGGCTATCGAATAAAGATGGGCTATACTATATTATAAACCTTTATGGGAGTAAGTATATATATATATATATATATATATATATATATATATTTTTTTTTTTTTTTTTCTCCTCTTCATATCTTTTGGGAATACAATGCCACTGATTTCCGTTTTAAATTGTTGTCTAAGAGATGAAGTAATTGTATACCTGATTTATTTTCTTCTACGAGTTGAGTATTTCAGAGCGACGCAGCCCTGGTTTAACGCAATTCAACTTATGAGAAGCCGACTAGGATCTGTGAGTACGATTTGCCAACAAAATGACAACGCACTGCGAACCCATTCATCTCCGAGGCGCTAACTGCCCACATGTGCACATGGACGCGGTTGCGGCTGCTGTTGTACACCGCTGATTTATTGAGCCAGCAGATGAAGTCCGGGTAAAGTTTAATATCACCTCTCACCATAACATGGGTCTTCAACAATATGAACTTGGAAATTTGGAGCTTCAGCAGCATTTTGAAAGTTCCAGACGCTAGGCAACAACAGTGAGTCATACAAATAATAAACAAATCTGTGAGAATTTGCACATTATTATTTATCTTTGCTATTTCAGTATGATTGATGTTATACGAGGTATTGCATCATCGATTTCAACCATTGGTATTTAAAAGTGCATTTCCAATACAATTACAATATTACTGTTTTTATTCATGTCGGTCGTCGTTTTCGAACTCAGATTTTTGAGTTAAAGTGTAAAACTAGGTTATAACGGGGTAGGTAGGGGAGATATATATGCAAGTGTTACCATTCGATTATAGAATACGAGTTTTATAAAACGAAAAAACTTCCCTTTTATTTCAAAAGTTTACGAGATTTTGATTTATTTAACCCTTCAACCCTCAAATTTTCAACCACATTCAACCCCTTTGGAATTGATCGAATGGATGCCGGGTTGAAAGGTACATTCCCAGCTGGTATTTGATCTTCTTTCCGAACTATGGAACAGTGGAGAAGATTTGAACGGTAGCCAATGCACGGAAGGATTTATTTATTTTCATTTACTTATTTATTCATTTTTGAACCTACATATCTTGAAACGTAAAACATAAAATTTTAATGGCGTTGATTAACAATTCTGTTTTATAGGTAAATTACAGTGGTTTAATATTGAAAATAATAAACCAAAATTAATTTGATTGAAAATATTTCAAAATTATTACATTTTAATGACATATCAGCTTATCGAAATTTTCATGTTTTTATTTCTTATGGTTTCGATGATCATGAACATAGTATTCTAGGCAAATTCCCTTGTCAGAAATTTGGAAGGAGTGTGAGTGGAGCAGTGAATAATAAAGACAAATGTGAACGTTATGGAAGGGGGCGCGTTTCCAAGTGCTAGTTCTCCTTCCACCTCAAGCATAAATAACCATACCTGGCATATCTCGCCGTAGCATCTTAACTCACGGCCTTTACTCAGTCACTGGGGTACTCCCATGAATATGAATGTTAGAATGTTAACTACTCTTTGCAATCGATTACACAAGACAAAGGTCATCTTCCAACGCCTTTATAAGGAAGGACACAGCACAGTAGAACCCACTTGATTTAGATGAACTGCACTACCTATGCGTTAGCTTTCCAACGCGCTATCTTTTTACGCTTAAGATTGGAAACATAATGCATTGAATTTTAAGCTTCATACATCAGCAGCATAGGGATTGATTCGGTATACATGCACACATACACCGGAAATACGTATACCGTATACACATATACTGAAAAATGTATGCAGTTATGGTAGATTTTATAAAACATACAAAAAAAAAACTGGGGCATCATGAAAAACTTCCTTTCGAAAAATTTTCAACTTACGACATGGCTATTCAAAAACTAGGATGAACAAAAGTAAACAACTTTGTCTCAGTTTGTAGAATCACAAACACTAGATTTTTGTTATAATAGGGAATTGAGTTAACGTACAATCTTCAAGGAGAACTCCAAACACATGAAAACATGAAATACAAATAACTGCAAAGAGGAGATAAATGGGATAAAAGATATTGCAAGACTTCGCACCAAAATCCCCAAATGTATTCCATTTATTGGTAATTATTGGTGTTATTTGTATTTTCCGATTTTAAAAGCCACATCCTGGAGCTTTTGGTAAAAGTACCTATTTGAAAACTGCATTACAAAGTCGACTCTGCTGAAATATAAAGATATGATCCTGAACTGAAATGATTTACGTCTAGAACGAGGATTCAGAATTCCCAGAATGGCATAAGAAATGCTAATATCTAGATTGGTTTTCTATATTTAAAACCACGGCATAGCAGAAAATGCAGGAAATCCTCCCAGCTTCCAACACTTAGATCTTTCAGACCGCGTATGGTACCTCGTGCGATTCTTCGGGTGATCTAACTCGATTCACTTAACTAATTTCTATCTAAATAAAACCAGAAACTACCATTTTATCTCAAAAGTGTCTGAGTTCTTGGTTTTTCAATATTTCAACGCTTCAATTTTAACCTTAGGATTGATCAAAAGATTTGCCAAGGATTCAGGCTCAACTAAGTCTCATACGTGATTTTCGAACCACGTTTCATAAACTTAACAATGAAACATCTTAGGGACTAATCCTAGTATATAAACTAGTATATCAGACAGTCAGCCTCTTACAGTCCTTAATTTTCAAAACAATGTAACATTATATAGTACGATAATTTACAAAAATTCACTCATTCATACTACATGACTGAAACTTTTTTTTCTAGGTCGACTGCAAAGGTTTATTATCGCATATATAATAAACTATCATAATTGAAAATTACTACAAAGGTATCTACTAAATGTGCAAATAAAATTGAAGAATTTTCATTTTTCATTCAAACGACTAGGTATTAATGTCTTGAAGAAACTTGTGTGAATTATCTGTTTAGCACAAACGTTCTGCGATTACTGAAAAATTCATCAACCTCTAAAGACTCTGAAAGAGAAAAAAATACAGCTAACACAGAATCAAAACATAGTGATGTAACCTAGCACAGCGCTGTCAAGCCTCGTTAAATGTGTTTTCAACAATTCATCTACTCAGCTTCCCTATCTTCGAGAGTTCTTACTTATAATTTTCTCCCACAACGAACAGCCGATATTTATTTCAAAACAAGTTATAGGTATTCCAAATAGATCAAAATTATTATCTAATTTGTTTTCATTCCATGTCCTTATATTTTGGGGTTATCTTTTTAAACACCCATTCATATTGTTATCCAATTAATCCATTTTAACTTGGTTTAATTTCGTTTCTGAACTGTGTGACCTGCGTTTTAATATTCGCAATAGAGAAAGGATGGAACAAAGGGAAAAGCTGTTGTTATCAGAGAGACATACAGGTACACAACATCGATGTTCATTTCGGAAGGGTTTTTTAATAAAACGGTGACTTCTCCCAGAAATCCCTTTGTGAAAATGCCAAGATAGCAATGAACATGACAGAATGAATCCAATAAAAGGAAGCGGGAGGTGTCTACTACCAACTTCATCGTAATCCCCCGAAACAGGGAACCCGCTTTCTCCTATCGGGCTTTATAACTTTGGGTAACGCTGGGAGGTTGGGTCAAACTCCGCGGCTATATATTTTTCGATCTTCCACTTCTCTCCAGCGTCAAAACACCTGGTCCCAGCTTCTTAGTGCCCAGGTTTTATGGAATGAGTAGCGTGTGTGACCTTTTGCTTAGAAACATAAACATGTGGTATACTGAAGGATTCCCATCAAGAAAATTATCGTTTAAAAATAGAACTCGTCTCAAGCACACTGAATTACGATCTTGTCATCACAAAATAGTAACCTACCGCGAAAAATCCAATTTTCTCCTTGAAAATATTAGGAAATCAATAAACCGAATTTCTGCGTATTTTTGACATTTTACGTATTTGCTATGGCACAAAACTAAAAACATCACAGAAAATTGCTCACGAAAATATTTTGATGATTTCCGCTTACAACCGAGTCGTTGCTAGGGAAATGGTACTTCGTCGTTTTTCATCCCAAAAAATTCGTTGACCATTCGTTCGAAAGCTCTCGATTTATCCAACTATATTATGTTAATTACTACGAAGTGCGTGGCCAACAAGCTGAGTTATGAGCAAGGTTATTTGAATAATTGTGTACACTCAGGTGATCATACTCAATAATTGATATTGTGAACATGATTGCGACCGCTTGATAATTTCTGATGATTTCATTGAGCTGGTGTTTCGATGATTTGATTCATAGCAGGTGATCCAAATATTGCGAGAACGGTTTGATTTGTGAAGTGGTGGTTAAATCATTTTAATTGGTAATTTCTATGCTTTACACTCTAGGAAGCTGTAATTTCGTATGTCGCCTCTTTAGGACATTTACTTGACGATGCCCAGGGTGCGGATCAGATGAGTGGCTCTTAAAGCTAATTTCTATGTTTTACACTCTACGAAGCTGTAATTTCGTATGCAGTCTCTTTAGCACATTTACGTGACGATGCCCAGGGTCCGGATCAGCTGAGTGGCTCTTAGAGCTTCCATACAAGTCTGCAACACATACTTGTCTTCAACTAAAGACATAAAATGTCCCAATGTGTTGCAGACTCGTATGCAAGCGTTTCTTTTAATATTAACATATTAGGATTATATTAACCTTCAGGAGGTAATATCTGGGTATAGCCTACGAAAAGCGCGCCGTTACGTTTTTTACTGTCTTAATAAGTTAGTGACGAGGCTTCAAGTACCTTTCCTTTATGCACCTCTCTAGCCAAAGAAAACCCAGAAACCATCTAGGAGGTGAGTTGGCCATAACATTTCCACTAGATAAATGGAAAACATTTTGTCTTGGTGTTTCAGAGCTGAAGTTACCAAATATGTATGAAATGAGATTATTTGCATTCTGAAATGTTTCCTAGGGTTTGATGCTTTTTCATATGCATGTATGTCATTCCAGACGATATCTCTCGTTAGGATTGAGATAAAAATCTCGTTCTTGTGGAACTAATCAAGTTTTCCAAATGAAAGGATGAGTTCGTTAGCCGGCACTTTTTTAGCACATTAAATTGGTCAAATTTCAATATATATCCTTGAAAATGACTAATAATAGTTGTTTTTATATTTTTTAGCAGAATTTTATTCGGAAAAGTTTACCAATAATGAAAGAGTACATTTAAACATTTTTGTACAATGATGTGCTGAAGAGTGTACTTAAATTTCATTATTTAAAAAACAATATAAACTGTAAAAAAGCTAAAAATCCCTTCTTTTTCAAGAACAGAATATTACCTATTTTGAACTTTAACCCTACACACGACTTCACTTGATATTTAGCTTTTAGAACGATATGTGTGCACTGCAAGGAGCAGATATGTATAATTTATTACAAGACAACAAATGTTTCAACAGAAATCATTGAAAGCGTCACTTTATTAACAAATGATGCTTTTACAATTTGAAGGATTGATGTCATCACGTAAGAGATGAACTTTTTCTCTTAAATTCTACAGGGTGTCCTCCAACAACCCCCCCCCCCCCCCCCCCCTCTGATAAAATCGTTATTAATGGATCAAACAATTCTTTTTTTTTTTCAATCTTTTCAATCTTAATGTTTTTTGTAAGGATCTCACAAAGATGAAATTGCGCATTGCGTACGTGCGCAAACGAGTGCAATTGACATCAATTTCGTTATTTTGAATTATAACTCCTATTTAATTGTAGATTTGAATTCTACGTAAAATTTTATGAAGAAATGACCCATCACTCGATTTTTTAAGTGCGCGAAAATGGGCGCAATTTTGCTCCAAAAGTGTGCATTTCCGCTCTCTAAGTGGTCAATTTTGCGGTATTTCCCCAAGTCGGTGTTGCAAATATCAATAAATGATAAACGCAAATGGGCGCTATTCCGCTCTAAAAGTGCAATTACTGAGTTTTGAAGATACTTAATTGTCACATGCCATACATGATTTTAGAGTATTTTTTCGTGCTGAACCTCGAAATGATGTTCATTTATTGATATTTGCAACACCAACTTGGGAAAACACCGAAAAATTTACCAGAATTGCACTTTTCTATCACGTTTCCACAAAGCACAAAGTGTACTAAAATGTTGGTTTTTCAGTGTTTTCCTGAGTTGATGTTGCGAATATCAATAGATGGGCATCATTACGAGGTTAAGCACGAAAAATAGCCCAAAATCATGTATCACATGGGGCAATTGAGATCTTCCAAAACTCAATTATTGCACTTTTAGAGCGGAAATGAGCATGAGCGAAATGACGCCCGTTTGCACGCACCTAAAAAATCAAGAGAAGAGTCATGAAATTCTACGTAAAATTTGAATCTTTAATAAAAAACGAGAATTCTAATTTAAAATAACGGATTTGATGTCAATAGTGCACGTTTGCGTACGTAATGTGCAATTTTGTCTTTTTTTTTTTTTTTTTTTTAAAGATCCTTTTTAAAAAAATTGAGATTGAAAAAAAAATTATTTTTTTGATCCATTATTAACGATTCTAGCAGGGGGGGACGGGGGACGTTTTTGGAGACACCCTGTATAAGCATCCTGAAGGTTTAAAATACATAACATAGATGCCGCTAATGACCCTTCTGGTTGAGGTACGGCTTAAACCACTATGTAAAAAATAAATAGAAATACATTACATCGAATCAGTTATAAAAGCCAAGGCACATAAGCCAGTCGATATAGGATATAACAGAGGTCCTACAGGTATCTGCAGGATTGGAGGGATAAAAACAAAAACAAAAAAGAAACAACAACAAAAAGCACTCCTCTTAGGGACTGACATTTGGATCAAGTATATTTCTCCTCAGGTGCATCCTGAATGAAAAACAAGGTAGAAATTTAACTCTACAGCCATCTAGGAAGGATCTAATCGATTGAAAAAGACTGCATAGAACTAAAGTATGTAGGAATAAGTCAGGAGCGATAAAGGAAGAAGTTTCTTAACTTTCTGGCTCCAACCTTCACCCTCCTTCAAACCTCGGTTGCCTCGGAAACCTGGAAAAGATAACCCAGCCATGGCTAACTTCAGGCTGATAGAGTTAATTCGGTTGGACCGCCCGGGGCAAATGATGTTACTGTCACATTACTACTGATACCAGGTTTTTTGAACCTATTTAAAGGGAGATTACTTGGAGTAAAGAGGATAAACTGTATGAAACATCTTTTAATTTAAAAATTTATTCAACTCATTATCTTTGCATAAATAGGTATATCGTTTAATATTGTTTCATCATACTTCTTGAAAATCAATCAAAAACATCCTGTTGAGAAAAATAACAGAAAACTGAAGCAGAAAGGGGAGGTTTCTTATCCTTTGACAACTCGATGGAAAAAAAACGTAACTAATAGCCCACCCTAATTCCTTCCAACACAACAGGGTTTCATGTTTATATATGGATACTTTAAATTTATTATTCATATTGATCACATATCTTGGAATATTCGATCGAACATTTTAAATATTCATTTGTTGGTCTCAATTAAGTGCTTATGATAGATTCAACCAGCGCTACATCCAAACGAATATACAAACCATCCAACACATATACAGCGTGTCCCACCGATAGGTTACACCCCCCTTCATTTCCTCTGAATTCAGCTTAAAAAATTGGGCCTAACGCCATTCTTCATATTTTTCGTCGCGCAATTACATCTACATCTTTTTTTTTTTTTTTTTTTAAATGGGAACCCCCATTTTTTGTTGCAAATTCGAATTCTACGTGATATTTCATGAGGAAATAACAAATCACTCAATTTTTTATTGCGCGCAAAACTGGCGCGATTCCACTTTAAAACTGCGTAATTTCACTCTAAAAGTGCAAAAATTGTGAAACAGAGTTTTTGAAGACATTTAATTGCCACATGTAATACATGATTTTGGGATATTTTTTCGTGCTGAACCTCGAAATGATGTTCATTTATTGATATTTACAACACCAACTTCGGAAAAAACCGATAAATCGACCAGCATTGCACGTTTCTTACACATTTCCGCTCAGCACAAAGTGTAGTAAAATGTTGTTTTCCCGATGTTTTCCCAAGTTGGTGTTGCAAATATCAATAAATGAACTTCATAGCGAGGTTCAGCACGGAAAAATTCCCCAAAACCATGTGGCACTGACCCCCCCCCCCCCCCCCCCCCCCCCTGTGCCACCAGGTTAACTTGTGGCAATTGAATATCTTAAAAAACTCAGTATTTCACATTTTTGAACAGAGCAGAGCAAAACTGCGAAACTGCGCGCTTTTGGAGAGGAATCGCGCGTTTGCGCGCACTAAAAAAATCGAGTGATAGGTCATTTCTTCATTAAATTTCACGTCGAGCCCGAATCTGCAATAAAAAAAATGGGAGTTCCGATTTTAAAAAACGAAGTTGATGTAATTTGCGCCTCATTGGCGCAAGTGGCGCGCGCGAAACTATTTTTCCTGAGATCTACGTAAAACATTATGAAGAATGGCGTTGGTCCCAATTCTTTCCGCTGAATTCAGGGGAAATAAAGGGAGGGGGGGGGGGATGACCTTTCGGTGGGGCGCCCTATATATTAGCTCTAATTTATTTACCAAGTAACAGAACTGTCAAAAAGGCTTCAATAAAAACAACGATACGTAGGTACCAGCTCTGCCTAATGGGAGATTTAAGAACGAATGGGCGATCGGAATGTACGCAACCTCCAAACTAGTGAGCCATTGATTGTAAATCGGCCACTGAGAAGTATTTACAAACAGCACCTCATTTAAAAAATAATGGGTGATTTAACGAATCCGAATAATAAACCGGTCCTGAATATTAAGGAAAATACCTCATCAGGTTACAATTATTACTGAAAAACGTAGATCATCTCATAAATAATTAGCAGAAAATTTGTGAAAACCGAGAAGAGAATTTTCGAACTGTGAAACTCCCAGAATCCCACTAATCACGTGCTATTCTCAGTTTCTTTTGTTTGGATGTTTTATAGTATTTGGCTGAGTGAGAATCATTTATGGAAGGAACAGAAATTAAGCAAAATCTTA
Organism: Adelphocoris suturalis; assembly: GCA_030762985.1. NCBI lineage: Eukaryota > Metazoa > Arthropoda > Insecta > Hemiptera > Miridae > Adelphocoris > Adelphocoris suturalis. The sequence continues at coordinate 37,103,114 of CM061046.1, forward strand.
CCTAATAATGCCTGGAAGAGCCTTGATTTGAAGATCCTGATGACCCGTTCTATAGCGAGCCTCAGTTGTTTGTCTTGAGGCCTGGTGAGTTTGGAATGATAGTCCTCCAGGAGTTCTAACGCGCGATGAGCCTCTGAAACAGGACAATAAAAATAAGAGAATGATTAGCTTATTCAATAATTTATTTGATACTTGGGTATTAACTCTCTATCTACTTGAACAAGTAGACATGGGAAAAATTTTACAAAAAATCTTTATAATTAAAGGAAATAAATAGATTTAAAAAATAATCGTGAATTTTTCCCTTACTGGGAAAAGCATTAGATCATGATTATGTCGACTCAAATCGGAAAGTCCCAAATGCGGTTGCAATCATGTTTACAAAATTAAATGAGAAGGCTCACGTGTTTGTAAACAACTATTCGCACTATCAAGCTCATACCTCAGATTGTTTTTGTAGGATCGACCTCAAGTCTCGAGAGTGGGAAAGGGTTATAGTGAGGAAAGTACATTTAGAACAAAAGTACCTCAGAGAATAGGCTTAGGCCCTACTTTGTTTTACTTTTACATTAATGACCTGTTGAATTCGGAGATAAGTGGTACAATGTTCGGTTTTGCAGATGATAGCGCTCTAATTTTTTGGGGGGATGACTACTGTAAAGTGTAAGTTCAGTGTTGATGAATTAGGGTTAAATATAGAAAAGACCTCTGATTTTTTTTTCTATTGGAAAAAGAGCTTTTCCAGCTTATGATAAGATGAAAATTCATTATCACTTGTCTTGCTGCAGTGGAAGTTATTATTGTACCTAGTTTCCGTTATCTTTCAGTGATCAGTGCAAATAATTGGGAATTACAATTTACTGCCATTTAAGCTATAAATTACATATTGATAACTCAATTGCAAGACTGCGTAAATTGTTTTACAAATTCAATATTTTTTAACTAAGCATACTAAGAGAAAAATACACTGCCAAGGACATGGCACAGAAGCTTCCCCGTGGCTTCATAGTATGTCATCATTAGGTAAATTTTCAGAAATGACCGGTTTACATGATCATGACGTTAGAGTGATGCGCAACCAAAAACCAGAAAACCTGACTAAAATCTGTTCAACAATGCGCTGAGCCTATCGCTGATTCAATCATTATGAAACTGATAGGGAACCATCTAAGGCAAAATTCATGTATTGCTGATTCAATCATGATGCACTGATAGGGGACCATCTAGGGCTAAATCCACACCATTCCTGAAATCCGATCAAAATTGTGGAAGTTACGGGTGTGGCAAGAAAGTAAAGAAAGACAAACACTCGCGCATGCGCACAGCGTACCGCTGATTCAACCGTGATGAGACTGATAGGGGACCATCTAAACTCACCAGCTAAACTCACACTATTCGTGAAAATGTAATTAAAATCCAATTGAAATTGTGGACGTTATGGCAAGGAAATGTGGACAGACGGACAGACAGACAAACACAAAACCAAATTCGTTCAGGAGGCCATGAAACACAAAATGCAAGTGAAAGTTTTGATTTTGGAGCGAAAAATTTTTTTTTTAGCATGGAACATGCTTTACCCTTGAGCTAACTGGCAAAAGGTGTCATGTTTTTTGGGAGACGCGGTTGGGAGACGGCGATGTGTCACGAAATTTTGACATTGAAAATGTCTTAGTCGACGGGTCAACCAGAAATTTTGTTACACAAAGAACAAAACGTGACGTTACCTATAAACAAGTTAGGTGTTGTTATGATTGTGTATACTAGCAATGAAATCAGACATTTAATTAACGTAATGTGACATTACATAGAACGTATTATAGAAAATTAAATAATGTCAATAATTATTTCATATTTTCTAATTGCTATTTTATTTGAAACAATAAGAAAAACATTGAAATTACTGAGACATTTTCAATTTTTAAATGATTTTCCCGTAGAACTAAGCCATTGCTAGGGAAATAAAAGTTCAATAGTTTTAATCGGACAAAAATCGTTCTCCATTCGTTGGAAAGCTCTCGATTTATCACGCATTTCTTTCGCACTTGTTCTTCTATTTATGTCGTAGTTTTATATATATTTATGTGGATATAGTAAACAATGCCGTTTGTTTTGTTGTCACTTGGTTCAGAAGTTAATCTTGGTTATAGTAGGTAATTGTAGACGCGCACCATAATGGAAAATAACCTACCTAGGTACTCTGTTCTAATTTAAATTATTAAAACATATATGCCGTCGTTTTAAATTTATTTACATTTACGAATTAGTGGGAAGAAAGAATGTTCCATCAAGGAGCCCCTTGCTGGGCAAATTTTCTATTTATTTGTTTCCTAATCACTATTTATTTATTCTTAGGAGTTTTTTTTTTTTTTTTAAGAAATGCCTACCTATGTGTCGGCTTTGAAATTCTTCTTCTTCATACAATTAATCCTTTCAGTTTTAATAATTATAACTAGTCTCTTAAAAGAGCTTTAAAGTGTGCCATTAATTTTTAGTAAATTGGAAATTCCGTTTTGATTTTTCTTTCACTTTATTTTGTGATTTTTTGAATTCAATACATTCTTATGTTCGTAAAATACCTATGTATCATTTTTGTAACTTCTTGTAGTTATTTTCTGTTTGTTTCTTCATTTTTTCTTTCTCTTTATCTTCTTTTCAACTGTACATTTTACTTTTTATTTGTTTATTACACGCTCATCAGCTCCACTGAAAGGCTGAAAGTTAATTTTTTCTTCTTGTGGGCAAATTTTCTATTTATTTGTTTCCTAATCACTATTAATTTATTAATGGGAAACGTGTGAATTATTTTTTGTAAATCTGAATATTTTTGATTTTGCCAAATAAATTAAATGAAAATAAAATTTTGGTTTAGGATATTTTTATACATGTTTAGGAAGTGTTTAAAGCCTTAAATTGAAGGGGCGCACGAAGGCACGACTATTGGTCAAATAGAAACCCGATACTTGAAAACGTTTCCAACCATTCAATAATCTCTTCCCTAATAACGACTTCAAATTGAGGGAAACAATATTTCTGCCTACTTGAGATCACATTTGAACAACAAAAAATTAGCTCAACCTCCTAGTTTTCCCTTTCTTTATTGAAATTTTCTTACGGGTAACATATTACCTAATACCTAGGCATATTTGACATCAAACAAATTAATTTTAAAAACCTTTTGACATAAATAATTTGCGGACAAAATTAAAAATTCGCTCACGTGGTCATGCTGTAAGAGAGGAAATTTTATTAATATTGAGCGTTACTAAAAAAATTTTATTTTTCATGTTCGCCAATTCTTAATGGTTAATTTTTTGGTTTATCCATGAATATAGACAGAGAATAATAAAATGGTATAGGTGAATCTAGTTTAGCAAACGGGGTGATTAAGTGTGAATAATGGCGCTTCTACACTCACCCACATTTAAAGATATTTCCATAGCTCTCTCTACCGTTGAACAGATATTTTCATAGCTCTCTCTACTGTTAAACAGATCTTTTCTTTTACAGTTTCACTTTTTCCATTGCCGTGACATTAACATTTTGCTCAGGTCTTGGAGTAATGAAATGGAGAGAGATTCAGCGACAACCTTTGAGATGGAGATACTGGCTTTTACTTCTCTCGTAGTTAACCCCTCAAGAAGTTGTAAGTTCGGGGGAAATTCACGTGAAACGACTTTACAAGAAAAAACTTGTTTGTCCAGGTAGAATTCATTCACTGTGTCTGAGCACCGAACCGCAAATTCGATCAACCCTATCGACCTAAACTAGGTATTTGAAATTGTGATCATCATTCAGATCCAGATAGCAAACCTTTAAGAGTTATTGAGAAAATTCGAAGTATGAGTGTGAGTAAGAATGGAGCGTACGCATGAGTTATGATATTTGTTTGTATATAACTGCGTAGATCAAGAAACAGGAAGTTAACAAAATAGGTCCGCTTCCATAAATAAAGAGTCAGATCTATTTCGACAGTGCGCAAGCAAAGTGAAAGGGGGATTGTAGCCAGTCAGATAATCCCCCAAACTAGTTTTAAATTATGTATGAAAAATACCAAGCGTTACAGAAATGAACCTATCAATGGTGAAATATATTGGAGGATATTCCATTGACCACTCCTACCACATGTGATTATTTGGCAATTTTGAAGTATATTGGACAAAAATTGCGGATCCTTTGGACAAAAATTAAGGAATCCTACAAAACGTGTAAATCCTACGATTCGTGTAAATCAAAATTTTGGTAACTATTGGATTTCTAAAGTATCTATATAATTCCTTGGTTTTCACAAAGCACATCCGAAAGAAGGAGTATGCTCTTGAATATATTCAGACCTTACCAGACCAAATACAAATCTTGATCATCCGATACATTTGATGTGCACAACATGATGATAGCGCACTACACAGAAAGAAAACCTGCCCCGGGAACCTTTGACGAAAGAGAAAGAAGGTTAAACAAGCGATACATATTTCGTAAGTCCTCTACTGTCTCGTAGAAGCTTTTTTTCTCCGGGGAAATTTGCATCTCTCACTTCTCCGTGATCCCTGTCAGAGATGGCCTGTCATTTTCCTGGCACTTTCAGCCGGAAAATGCGAGGAAAGCTGGAATATAATTTCAACCCAGCTCAAGTCAATTCGGAATAGTCTTCTTGACCGTGCGAATTTTCATTCCTGTGCCCCTGCAGTCACAAATTTGTCAATACACGAATATTTAGAAAGTCAACAATAGCGTTTTCAAGTGAAATCACTCGTTTTCTCAAGGGATTTAAACTTATTTGAACATGTAAAATACCCAACCAGGTATTTCATAAACCAATTGCATCATCTCGAGTCTCAAGCCTCTCAACATCAAGTCTCAAGTCATCTCAGCATCGAGTCTCGAACAACAGAGAACAGTTTGATTTCCATCGCAGCATAAATCTATTTTCCTGCTGCAGGCTCCACACCAAAGTAAATTATTCTCTTTACAGATAAAACATTCGCACAGTTCAGTATCCCCCAAACATCATTTTTGGTAGGTATATTTTTTCAAATTCAGATTACTTGATTGTATTCGTTCTATCGAAATGGTTGTCGAACTTGGATTTTTTTTCTCTAAAATTAAGGTACCTATGTAAGAACCTCGATAATTTTGTGAAAAGTATATTTTTGAAAAATCAAATTCTAATGTACGATTCCATTTGATTTATGAAATTGATGAATGCCTAATTATGGTGAATATGATGTATAAATAGCAGGTTATATGTTACCTTATAGAACATCCAATAAACAAAAATAAAAATAACAACGTACGTCCTATTCAAAATCTTAGAATTATCGTGTCCCAGAATTTAATAAATTTATGAGTCCATATGTTTTAAATTGCCCTTTCTGATTTTTCCATTATCAACAACAATAAGGCTCAGAAAAATGGAAATTATTATACAAAGTTTTGTTATTTTAGGATTATAGATGGACCTTATCACTGGTCTATAATTAACAAACTTAGTTATTATATTCATTAGAATTTATTGTTAGTATTTGACGAAGATTCCTACCAAGAAGGGCTCAATGAAGTGAAATAAAATGCCTACACTTTACTACTCCTTCGAACGTCAATAGGATATTTTATCTTGGTACAACAGTACATCAGAAGTATTTCGGAATATGTCGGACAGAATCAGAAGTATATCAACAAGGAGCGTCTGGGGAAAGCTTAACAAGCCGAGAAAAGTGCCGAGAACTCCTGAACCCTTCTTAAGAATCCTATGTGACTCTCTCGGACACTACGGGACTATTGCAATTATTGGCTTTTTCCCAATCAGTTGCGTAAGCTACATTCTCTCCTGCTCATCCTAGGAAGTTGAAATTAGATATGGCCTCTCTGGGACATTAAGAGACGATTGAATTGAATGGGTATTTTCTGATCAGTTGACTTAGCTAATTTAAATGAGACGTTTTCAACTTGAAACGCAAGACACATATTTCACAAGGAGAAAAATATGGCATATCCAGGACCGATGTATCTGCATGTATTGTAGATTTTTATTTTGTTTCTTTTGGTAGGTGACATTAACAGTTATATTTCGATAAAGCACCTTAAACTCAGTTTAGTAGGTAATTTTTTTTTTTTTTTTTTTTTTTTTTTCCTGGACCAGTGTTCTGCGGTGAAGGGCTATCTAATACAGGTTTACTATGTACGGGGCTTAATAATAATTCATAGAACTCATCCCAAAGGGTTATTATTGGAAATAAAAACCGAAAATCCTAAGTTGTTTATATACCTCCAGTGCTGATATTTTTGAAAGAGAGCTCCTTTAGGATATCTAGCATTAAATTACAATGTATGGATTTGCTCTTACCAGCAGAGTGATTCTATCCTAATTGATCTAAGGAACTCAAATTTAAGAAGGAGCTTCTTAGTAGCTCCTAGAAAATAATTACGAGGTAGGTACGGAAACAATTAGTCTGCTGAGGGCCTAATGAGGCTCATTTCTTTCCTAATCGACCTACAGCGATTAGATTTTAAATGGTGCACCTCTGGTACGTGCAGAATACAATTACGAGGTATGGAGGCGAACTGATCATTTGAGGGACCACAGAGAGTAACTACTGTTTTAATCGACCAACGAAACCGATATTTGATTTAGAACGCCTATGGAATAGTCGTCCATTCATCAGCAGAGGGTGAATCCTTGTCTAATCAACTCCTTTTGAACTTCATAAATAGTTTCAAATCAATACGCCGTTCATGGACCCCTTCTACATAGTGGGGCGATAACTTTGTCTTAAAAGGTTTTATTTCTTATAACATTAACTAAAATACGTAATTATCGTGCGATATCGGGGGTGGCGGGATTCTGGCGCAGTGAAGGGGCAAGACACAGCGCCGTTGATAAATAATCGTAGAAGGGCTGTCTAATACAGAAATAAACCTTTGTGTAATGATTTGCAGCTTGTTTCCTCCATTATTGGATTAGGAATAAGTATAGTAAAGTTCCTTCATTCAGCGATCGAACCTAATGATTTAATTGCAAAGGAATTGCCGTTTCGAAAAATGGAGTTTATCACAACTTTTGTTAACCTCTTTTATATAGACAGTGTACAACGCAGCGAACGGTAAGCGGCGGATAAACCTTCCCCCCATTTCCTTCTTCTTTTCTTCTTTCATTGATTTAATTTTTGGAATTCATATATCCTGACACGTAAACCAATAAATTTTTATGCCCCCCCCCCCCCCCTTGCTTATTTTGGCCGAATAAAAAGGTTCGTTATTGAAACAAAATACAACAATAACGTAATAAAATCACGGTATATTGCAGGTTTCGATATTATTTCTGAATATTATTTTATTGTAAATAATTTATTTTTAGGGGATAACAATGTATGGTTGCTTTTTAGGGTCGTTTTATCATGGGTGTGTCATCAACAAGCCATATAATGGACGCGTTAAATGTGATGTAATTTGACGCCCTTTAGTACATCTGAATGCCTGGTCAAATAATATTCATATATTGAATATACGAACAGCTCCTGATGAAAGTGATGGCGTCGATATGCCCTTGGGGGAAAAAAACGACTGGATTAGGTCACAGCGGGTTCGATCAGTCGTCTAATTTTACACTCCCGGAAAGTTGGGACGTTCGTGTCAGGTTGAAAAGCTTCAGCACGCTGCTCCATTCTCACGTCATGCCTCCTTTCGGAATTGGCAATCAGGGACCATCATGGGAAAACTTCCTATAATTATGCTGCCAACATATTTTCGAAAAGAAAATTTATTATTGAATGCTTGGTCACAGCAAGTTATCGGAAGCAACAAACCAACATTACGAAATAAACCTACAACCAAAAGTTTATATTCCAAGGGGAAAAAACGGCAAGGTATATCTTAGCTTTTTATGAGTGACAACATTATATTTTATGTGACGATTGCGTGGCCGTGATTCGACCGAAAATCACTACTTTTATCGTTATCCTGTCTTCAACGGCAAAATGCTTCATGAAATGGGTCGCAATGGTGGAACCTGAACGACCAGCACCAGAACAACTTCTTATTGCTGAAAGTTTCCAGTGAGCAAATAATAATTCGAGCAAAGTGGACTCTCGTTTAGCAAATTAAAAATCAGCTAAACCAGTTAAAAAATGTGCGTTAGGCAGTTGAGGAGCCTCACTGGAACATCAAAAGACGAATATTAATCCTGGTCAGCTGAGTGAACTAAATTACCTTCTGTTCACCAGACAAAGTTGAAATGGGGGCAACAAAAGACGAATGAAATGACGGGTTCCATTCTGATCAGGTGAGAGACTTCTATCGTTTTTACAGGTCATATCTCAAACGTTAAGATGTTGCACGGAAACCAGCAACTAGAAAACTATACATGGAAATCCTCAAGCTAAAAAAACAGAAACTCAGATTCGAGAGATAGAAAATGGCTAAAGTGGCCATGTATTTGAATTTCAGCTGCCATGCTCTAATTGTTCGCAAAAAGGGATCCAGACATCCATCTGCACAGTAGCCAACTTTCCAGATCTATGAGGAATTGCCAGGTTCTTTCGAGGTTCTAAAGAGAATTTTATTTTTCAAATGTAGGTGAGAATCTTGAATTTTCAAGACTGAAAACTGTTTTTTGAGTGATTCAGCGGAAATACAATTTTTGCCGCTTAATGCTTCCCAAGGAAATGAATCAAATTCTCATTAACTGATAACTTTAAATTATTTTTATCACAAAAAGAAAACGATAGATATGTCATAGTTTTCAAATTAATTTTCGTACTCCCGAGGAAGCCCCATTTGAGGTTGAGGAGAAACGTAAGAGGTTAGTAAAAATCCGATTTAAGGATAGAAAAGTCTTTTTTGTGAAGTATCCAAAAAGTTGAACTGTCCAAAAAGTAACATTATGACTGTTATTAGCGGTAAAAGAAAAGAATCGTCAACACGACCAAGAATCTAATAGTGACTGGCTGTCACAGAGTAGGAAGAACTTAAATTGTTGGTTCGAACTATTTCAGTTTCCTAGTTATTAGAGCCCATGCACGTGAATGCCTTTCTAATTATAGACCAGTGAACTGCGTAGAAGGGCTGCCTACGACAAAAAAAAAATATATATATATATATAAAGCTATGTTAGTATGACTGTGTAAGTACGAATAATTCCTTTATTCGAATCAATTCATTTTGTCATGTCAAGTCCATTAATTCTGAAGATAATGAAACTTTGAAACTCTTACTTTCTTGTACTGGTGGCTAGGACAATACTATTGATTCGATCGCGATTTATATTAGATCACTGGATCCGGACGACGAGGGGAAATTACATGGCCAAGTCCCTTCTACTAAAGTGGCCGATAAGCTCCACGTCACGGCGAGTTACGAGCAATTAAGCGAAAGAGAAACGTTAAAACCCAAGCAGATAAATTCTGGCTCCACCCGCGTCAACATTCTTTCTATCTCGTTCCCAATTATTGTCGTTCGGCAGCAAATGACGTAGCCAAAACATATCATCCGGAAAAAATTGCGTCGTTTGCATATTGGAAAATTACCATATCGATTCCCGTATGAAGAAATAACGAAGAAGAGGGCGAGCACCTATCTCCTCCTGGCTCTTTAATTCCATTGGCCAACCCTTCCGGTTATGTTTAGTTGAGACACTCGTACTAATCGCAAAGCTCTATTCCTCAGGCCGTCCTGAAGGTCAGTCAGTGTGTGATGACTCAGGAAGTGCCGGTCGGTCTACGCAGAAATGTTTTGTTATTTTTGAAAAATTCATGTTTCATTAAACTGACTATGTGATGTCCTTGAACGAGTGAAAATGGGCCGTGCCAAATTGTATTTGTTCTGTGAAAAGCGCATAACCATGAGGAGGTGACTGAAAGACAAATAGTTACGGAAAACAATTCTAAATCCGTCAAGCGGAAAGCAGCCGATGACTTGTCTGATAAACCTTCCAAAATCGTGCTCAATGAAGTGGTGGAGAACAGTGCTCTTCAATATCTGATATGAACTGATGTCGGGGGTATTAAGAAACTGTCAGAGGTCAAAAATTATTACTCCATTTTCCCCACAAGAGCAGAAGGAGCTTTGAACGCGTTATCTTCGTTGAGGACTTCGAATAATGATATGATACGTATCGATCGGCAGAACTTCCTTCTTGTCAATGACACAATCATGCACGTTAACGCTTCGGCACAAGTTAGAACCTCAAATAACTACGCGTTCAAACGAAAAAAAGAGCCTAAGTATCTCCACATTCATTGCTGATCATAATTCTGGAAAAAAACATGGATGTCCTGTGGAGCGATTCTTAGTATTACGCACCAACGAAATCCCATTGACAAGAGAAAGCTACGTGACGAGAAGATACGCCATCGTCTTCGATAACGTTGGAGAACGTTTTCACGTCTCTCAACGCTCTATTCACTGAATATTCAATTCCAATGCAGAGGAAACGTCCTAGGTACATAGAGTTATATACTTAGGTATATATAAGTAGGTATATATGTCTATATGTAAGTTCCATAGGTAGATCATTGAAGCCGGAGGAGTTGACCATAGGCCCTCCTCCATGAGGAAAAAGACCTTAAAGGTTGGGCACTAATCCGGAGGAACTGACCAGCTCCCAAACTAACAAAAGTTAATGACAACGTATATTTCCACAAACTAAATAATAACGTTAAATCGGTTCCGACGTTTATAGATCACCAACAGAATAGCAACAGCATCAACAGTAAAACATCAATTAGAAGGGACACAGCTCATAAAGTTACAAGTGAAAGGAACTTAATCCCATTGACCGTGAGAAAGAAAGGGCAAGGAGCTGCAGCCAATCAAGGCCATACAAAGGGAAAAGTATCCATCTCAAACCATTTCCGCATCCTATCTTGTATTGTTGTGTCTTTTTTTTTTTTTTTTCTTTTTTTAATTTCTTGATTCATTTCAGTAATGAGCCCAAAAGAATCTCGATACTTCAGTTTCCATTTGCTTTAATGCAAAGGAGCCTGAAAAGAAAGAATCCTTCTGGACATATTTTCTCCAACGGATGTAAAAAAGGAATTGAAGAGATTTTTTATGAAAAAGGTATGACTCGAGGTTTGTTTATATTATTTATGTTATCTGTTATTCACGAATGAATCAGTCGTACGTCAAGCCAAATTTTGGATAACACGTTTTCAACATTAATAGCGGCGTTTAATATTATTTAATAGTGCAGTGTTCAAGAGCTGTTTTGGTTATACCCTCACTTCTGTAATACAAATATAACTTCCAGGTAACTGCATTCATAAAATAAAACGACCTTCGTTCTAGTTGTATAATCGCTTCAACGAAGTGCAAAAGAAGGAAAGTAGCAGCATAATAAATAACGTGCTCCGCAACCGTTTGGGAACTGGAGTCCTCCGTTTTGGATCGGTAATAGCGTTCGAATAGAACTGTATCGGGAACACTGATTGTTTGGGAGAGTTCGGGTTGCCGAGGTAGCTTTACTCCCAAGGGTTATTACAATATGCAAATCCATCTCGACGTTCTCCCTCTCACTTTTCACGTCAAACGGTATACTATTGGATTAACGTTTATACTGTAGAGTTGGGGGGATGTACTAAATTTTATTGTTGGATGCTCAACTATAATGTCATTCACCGTTGTCGTGCCCGTCCTGTGCCAAATGACATGAATGTAGGTAGTGAACAACACAAGGATTCCAGATGTTATAAAATCGTATGATCAGCTGACACGTTGATATAGATTTTGGTTTACTAAACAATCAATATTAATATTAATCTTTCAGTAGTTGTGTTTAAGTTCACAATAAAACAATAGTTCATGAATCCTTTTTTCATCTTCTGACATGGTGCCGAAACCAAGTAAAATGGAATCCAGGAAGAAAGAGAAGAAATCTCGTTACTCTCAGCGAACTCTATATGAAGCTTCAGATGCCGAAAACGAGGTAAGCGTAATGTTTCCGATAGAAACGTAAAACCTCCTAAGGCTTTGATCGTGCTGAATATGGAATGTCCGCAACATGAAAAAAGTGGAAGCAGCAATGGAATCGGTACAATGTTGCATCGAGTCTTCACCTAAAATCAGATACGGTATAAGTCGCATCTTTAATGTCTGCGTTGGGTCCAGACGTGATCGACATACACAAGACATTCGGTTTACAAGATGGTGAAGGTGGGGACCGTGCGTTAAAACGTTTCGTTGATTTTCCATGGTATTTCCGTAGCATATTTTAAACATACACGCAAAGTCAATTTCTTAGCATAAAACAAAATGAAAATTGAAAACAAGAGTAGAGATTTTTTGAATCACGTAGCTATTTTCACGATTGAGAGAATTTTACCACGCAACATTCAGAAAACTATGATGCGTCAAGTTTCGAGTTACCTAAGTATGCGTCTGTTTTAAGCTGACCGTTTTCAGCGACCAGATTGTAGGACATTCAGACTTTCAGATTATTTTTCTTCTTGTCCAGAATAAGAAGATTCGACGCATTGGCATCATAATAGAGCACTAAAATCAACGCACAAGAAGTTTTCATGAATCCCGTTTTTTATCGTGATAAATACTATCTGGAAGGCAAGTCTAATTGAGTGTTCTTGGCTTTCGTGCTATGTTGCGTCGAAGCCTATGCCACATAATGGCGCAAACCTGGGATGGTATGCGAAATCGTACATTCCTCCTTGTCTTCTTCATTATCTGTCGAAAAAGGAACAACGTGTCATCAGGGCGAGATAGACGGGAGTTTAATGATGGAAGTTTAGTTCGATTAGCCTAAAAGCACGGGAAACTGAGTTCGGATTTAGGGACAAGAAAGGATTAACAGGATTCGATAAGGTCGGCCATTACACGAAGGGATCACCATCAGAGGAGTCGGAAGGTTTTGGACGTCAACAGGATAGACGAGGGATATTGAAGGGAGATCGGAAGGCGAACAAAGAGACGACAAGG
>CM061046.1:37118534-37318534 GCA_030762985.1 Adelphocoris suturalis
AACCCTTCTAAGTGTGGGTCGGTCTCCTTGGTCCCGTCGGGCCGCCAACATAAGGTGAAGGTGGTGGATGAGGAGTGCTTTGTCTTAGGACAGACACCCATCCCCGCCCGATCCGTGTTGGAGGTCTGGCGGTACCTTGGGGTCGACTTCATGGGTATGGCCACTACAGCCGCAAGCCGTGTGGACCTTGGTGGAGCATTAGCTCGTGTCACCAAGGCTCCATTGAAGCCACAGCAGAAGCTGCGCCTCCTTCGCACGTACTTACTGCCAAAGCTAACCTATGGGTTACTCTTTGGCAGGCTTACTGCGGGGAGGCTGCTTGAGTTAGATCGTGCAGTTCGCTCTGCTGTGCGCTCTTGGCTAGGCTTTCCACCTGGTGTCCCAAGTGCTTACATCCACGCACCGGTCAAGACCGGTGGGGTCGGTATTGTCTCTCTTTCTGCCAGCATCCCATCTTTACGCCGCCAGCGCCTGCTTGCCCTTAGGGGCTCGAGCTGGGAGGTCGCTCGCACTGCTGCTGGCTCTGAATCCTCCATTTCTACTCAGTGGGTGGAATGGGCTTCAGAGGGCACTGGGGCCCGCGACTATCGCCATTTTCACGCCGTCCGGGTGGCTACGTTAGCCACCTCGGTGAGGTGTTCGAGGAGTAGTCGCGGGGCAGTAGACACTCTTTGCCGTGCCTGTCGGGGTAAAAATGAGAATCTTTATCATGTGGTGCAGCAGTGTCCTCGTACTCACGGTGGCCGCATTTTACGTCACGATGCGGTTGCCAAGCAGATAGCAGGTGCTTTGTCATCTAGCGGTTGGGATGTCGAAAGAGAGAGATTATACCATATACCGAGTGACCGGGGCAAGAAGCCAGATATCGTTGCGATCAAGCCCGATGGGTCTGCCATAATCCTGGATGTCCAGGTTGTCAGTGGCAGCTTGGACATGGAGCAGACCTGGCGGGCTAAGAAAAGTAAATATGATAGAAATGATCTGCGCCAAGCGATATCTGAGCTAAAAGGAGTGGCACCTAATAACATCAAGGTCATTGCCCCGACCGTGTCATGGCGCGGGGTGTGATGCGGGAAAAGCGCCACGGAGTTGCTCGAGTTGGGCATCTCGACAGGAGTACTCCCTGGTATCACCACCCGCGTCCTGAGGGGTTCTTACTTGAACTGGTGGTCATTTTATAGGGGCACTTCCTTTTTCATCCCATTCTTCCTCCTCGTCCTGCAACTTCCCTTATCCCTAGAGCCGGCGTCGGGTAAACCAGGGCGTCCTCCCCACTTTTTTATTTTATTTGTTTATTTTTCAGTTTAATGGCGTGCCCCCTCCGTCTTTGAGGGGAGGTTAAAGAAAAAAAAAAAAAAAGTGTGTGTGTATGTCATACGAGTACATCCCCGTCGTCCTACAACCCAGGTACCCTCTGGATGAACAGAGGGTGGCAGAATGACCCGCTAACGATTTCGCTCTTCTGTCTATCTGTCTATAATATCTGTCTACCTTTCTGTCTATACTGTCTATATCTATCTGTCTCTTTATATAGATCTATACCCTTAGGTCTATACGCTCACCAACGACAAACTGTCTGTTTATATGTCTATACCCCAAAGGAACAGTGCACAGTGTGAAATGTCGGCGGATGTTGTTATAGAGTGCGGGGTTCAACAGGGCAGTGCTTTGTCGCCATTCCTCATTAACCTGGAAGTGGACAAATCTTTGGGTAAGCTGCCAGGAGAAATGGTTTGATATCGCCTTTGGAGGCGAATAGATGCATTGGCATTTACCGATTATGTCATCCTCCTTGCAGAAACCTGCGAGGACTTGCAGATCTCCCTTAACGCCTTCACTGGGCTAGGTTTGGTTACAATGTCAATCCTCATAAGTGTGGATCGGTCTCCTTGGTCAAGTCAGGTCTGCGGCATAAGGTGAAGGCGGTGACTGAGGAGTGTTTTGCCATAGGGCAATCTCACATACCCGCCTGATCTATGCTGGAGGTTTGACAGTACCTTGAAGTCGACTTCATGGGGAGTGTCCAACATTGCTGCTAGCTGAGTGAACCTTAGTGGAGCACATGCTCATATTGCCAAGGCTCTATTGTAGCCACAGCAAAATCTGTGCCTCTTTCGCACGTACATGTTGCCAAAGCTAACCTATGGGTTAGTCTTTGGTAGGCTGCGGGGAGGCTGCTTGAGTGCGCCCATGAATTCCGCTTTGTTGTGTGCTCATGAAGAGTCTTTCCACCTTGGGTCCCAAGTGGACGCACCAGTAAAAGCCCGAGGGCTTAGTATTGCCTCCCTTTCTGCCACCATCCGATCTTTACACAACCAGGACCTGCTAACCCTTGGGGGCTCCAGCAAGGAGGTTGCCTACGCACCTGCTGACCTTCGTTAGACAGCAGCTGATGTGGTGCCACCGAGCTCTGATTACACTGGTAGGAGAGCATGAAACTTCCTGTCCATCTGGCGCCTTTTTAAAACCTTCAGTGTGGAGGACCGAAATAACGGTCGACAGCACTCTCCCAACCAAGCGGAGGGCCGTTATTTCGGTCCTCTTTCCCCTCACAACTGCCTAGAGAGGTGGGGCTCGGGGGGGGGGGGGGGGATCCATTTCCCCCCTTTATGTTTCAGTTTTTTGTTATGTTATCCAGTATAAGCTCAGGTCTCGAACGGTCTGCCCAGGACCCAAAAAACTCTTTCCAGTCATTTTTTTAACACTTTTTTTCTCCCGTGAAAATCATTTTCGCAATTCAGGTTGGTGGGATCGACGAGATTTTGAGTCCAGCACTGAAGGTCTGTTTAAAAATCCAAATCGTGGAAAGTTGGTAAAAATAGAAACATTTTTACTTTGTTCGACGTTTGCCTCTCGAAAAGTCCTGGATGACAATTTTCATGCTGCAGACTTTAAAGTTGCATCAGAAACACAGCTTTCTAGCAGGGATTTTACTTAAAGTTTTGTAATAATGTGAGAAAATGGTGTTTTTGTATTGAAAAACGTGTTTTTTCTCCCAATGAAACAGGAGCTTTTTAGGGGAGGAAATTTTAGGGTAGATTGTCAAAAGGTTTAATTTCACGGTTGTGTTCGCCCGCTTCGCACTAAAATTACGCCTCTCCTACTTCATAATAACAGTTCTTCCAGGAAAAGGGTGTAAAAGCACGTGCTTAGTATTAGTACGAGTGGTTTCAAGTGTTCTGCGGTGAATATGGATTCTGTATACAGGACGGGGAACGGCTTATAATAAAGTTCCAAGAACAGAGCTGAACACACGTCTACCCTTTTTGGACCTCGCCGAATTCCTGTCTTTCATCCACAGAACTGCAGTCACCTCCACCTCACCTTGGCGGCTACTTATCCATCATATGGTTAGTGTGCGACAGTTTTTGACATGGATATGTTTTTAGGCGGGGGTCAATGAGTAAATGTTGAGCGATTTTTTTCCGCTTAAAAAATGGAACGTCTAAACTAATGTATAGAGGAAGAAATTAACAGCGTGAGATATAGTGATGTGTCAGATAAAATGAGGACTTTCCAGTGAGTGGATAACGACTTATGTAGGAGAAACAAGTGATTATTCCCCCCACGCCACGTTTATCAGGTGTACCTACACACAAGTAGGTCATCCATTAAAATGATCATACGGTCCGAAATCGAATTTTAGTAGAAACTAGCCATGGATACACAATCCTATCATGTTAAAAGGAACTCAGGCCGCCTTAGCGTTTAGAAATACTCTCAACAAGGGGCAGGGCGATTCTAAGATACCTGCTGTTTGGCCAAGAACCTCATGGACAAACAAATAGAAGAACATGATGGTGGTTTTTTCTCTTCTGTTTTGTTGTTTTTGTTGTGTTCAGCGTAAGAAGTGGAAAATAAATACAGAAACAAATCCGTCCATGGTTTGAGCGTGAAGGCGCACATTACTCATTTATAGAATAAATGGTTTTCCAAATAAACGTATTGTCTTCAAATATAGTTTATTGTGTGACTCCTAATTTTTTCTAATTTTTGCTTACCCGAAGGTAGGGAAGGTAGGGAGGCTATGGGTTCGTGATTGAAGTTCACCAAATTTTTGTGCTCAAAAATCAAAATTTCCGCTTGCTTTTTGCGTTTCAGAGCTTGCTGATCAATTTTGGTTCCGTGTCTGTCTGTCTGTCTGATGTCTGTCTGTCTGATGTCTGTCTGTCTGTGTATCTATCAGTCTGTGGTAAATCCTTGTCACGCCCAAAACTATACCAAGTTTCACTCCGATTCCGATGGAATTTTCAGGGATTGTGCAGATTATAATCTAGACGGTCCCCTATAATTGTCAATGCCGTCGAATAAACAGTAGTCTGTGCGCATGCTCAAACGTGAATTTCTCATAACGTCGATTTCTAATCATCTGTTGGTCCGATTTTGTTCAAAATCGGCTGGTATTATGGTATATGTTCTAGTAAAATGCTCTATAAACTATATCGCAATTGGTGGAGTAATAACCATTGCGCAAGCGCGACACTAATATCGATTGGCACTGGCAAAACTTGGAATCTAATTGAACGATTTTGATGAAATTTTCAGGGTTTGTGCGGGATAGATTCTAGACGGTCCCGTATAACTTAAGGTGTGTTCCAACCACCCCTCTGAGTTCATGAACTCAGACGGGTTCCATGAGTTCATGAAACTTGAAGGTTCAAGAACCCGTCGGTGGGAACACTGTAGTTCACATGACAGTCAATGCACTAACTAGCGCTAGCGTCGTCTTTAGTAACGTGAACACCTCGTCATCGAAATCCTTTGAGCATTTTGAAGAAAAGGTCCAAAAGGTGGAAAAAAAACAAACGGCATTTTCAACTTTTTTGAAGTTTATTTGCTAATTGCTCCCTCAGACTATTTTCCTAGGTATGAAGGGTATGGGATATCATTCCTATCCAGAAGAAGAGTAACTGTTGAGATTTTCATCAAAATCTCTCGAGCCATTATTGAGAAAAGGCAACAAAAAAAAGTGCTAAACACGACGTTTTTTCAAGTAGGGTAGGGTGAGCCAAGTGCGCCAAGAAAAACATTAAGTAGTTTGACTTTGCCTGCCAATTACCAACTAGGTACCCTTAAACAAATGTTTTCTATCTATGTGTAGACAGCTGATAAAAGAAAACTGACGGTGGTAATAATTATTCGATGGAGCAAATTGAAAAAGAGATGTGAAAAACGATAATACAACAAGCATCAAGCAGGCTAATGACAAGGCATTTAGCGTGAAGGTTTGCAGTGAAATGAGATTTTTGGAAGGTTACGAAAGGTTTCCTACAGTTCGATTTCTCAACCCTATCCCCGAGCAGGTCTGAAAAGTTCATGAACTCACTGAACTCAGTTCATGAACCCGATGCGGTGGGAACACCGTAGCGAGTGTTGAGTTCCTGAACTGAAAACGGTTGGAACACGATTCACGTGCGCATACGGTTCGGCGCCGAACCAGTTCCGAAAAGTTCATGAACTCGCGGTGGTTGGAACACACCTTTTCATTGCTGTCACGTAAATGGCAGTCTGCACGCATGCGCAAACTTTAATTTATTATAACGTTGATTTCTTAACATCCATTGGTCTGATTTCGTTCAAACTCGGGGATTAGAGGGGTACATGTTCCAGGGAAATTTCATATGAATTATATCAATATTCTAACCCCAACCCCCAACCCCAACCAACTTGGCAGACTTTTTTTTTTTTTTTTTTTTTTTTTTTATTGCGTCATCAAGGTATTTCTAATTTCTTGGCATTTTCTAAGGAAAGTATTTTGTCGTTTCACGCAGCGACGCAGCAACTGAAGAGTGCTGCTTCATTGTTTCCGTATAGATACCGAATTTGTTTATTGGTATCGTGTTGCATTTTTTCCCCGTGTAAAAATTTTTTCATGATTCTCAGCGGTAAGCCCTATCTATGTCAAAACAAAATTTTTCATGACCCCTGGCCGTCAGACATATTCATAACAAATGTTCACCTTAGGGAGATGAAAATCAGTAAACTGATGTTGAATATCTACACTACATGCAGATACATACATCGGTACATGGATATGTCTTATTTTTCCACCCGGTGAAATATGTGTTTTGTGTAACAAGCTAAAAATGTCTCAATTAAATTAGCTCAGTCAGCTGATTAGAAAAGACCCGACCAATTCAATCGTCTCTCAGTGTCCCAGAGTCTCCATATCTAATTTAAACTTCCATGGACGAACAGGAGAGAATTTAGCTTACTCAGCTGATTAGAAATGAGCCAATCATTTCAATCGTCCCCTAATGTCCCAGGGAGTCTCCCTATCAAATTTCAACTTCCCAGCTCCCAGGGGTAACAGGAGAAATTTTTTCTCACCCAGCTGATTGGGAAAGAGCCATCCATTTTTATCGTCTCTTAATTTCAGCATCAGAGATTAAATACGATAGAAATCATCAGCTGTAGGAGCCCATCAGCTGATCAGAGATCTATGTATCGTCTAGTAACTAGTAACCTACTGCTTACAAGTACCTACAACTCAATAGTGTAACTATCATGTACCTAGTGCCTTTTTATCACAGTATCAGTTCATTATGGTTACTTAGCAATATTAGTTTATAACTTAGGGCATGGAATGTTGTGATAAAATAATAAAGTGGCCAGCTTTTTCCTTTGATGCACTACAATGAAAACAACTCGCTCCACTAGGGATACCATCATGGAATGTTGAGATTTCATAAAATGAGATCCCGCTAATTCCAAAAAGTTGGCGACTACGATTTCCCTGTTTCCTTTGGAGAAAATTGCCGTTAAGAATATTGTAAGGGATATTACACTTCGCTAGTAATCAAGCGCACGGGTTTTTTGGATTGTAGCAACATGTAAAAATCAATAGAATTAGAAAAAACCGTTGCATTTTATTGTACAAATTTTCGCATCCACGTAGGCAGGACAATAGACATATCCATGTCAGAACCGAAAGAGTTACACTTCCCTAGTTATCGGAATTTTCTAATGGTTACCGATTGTAATATAGTTGAGTAAACCGTAAACGACGTTGAGTGGATTTAGAGCGCATAGCAACACTAACATCAGGTCTCTGGTTGAGTAGGAACGCATCACAACTTCTTCCGTGTGTTCAATATTGTGAACGTATCAAACGCTTTCTCAAATATGAATTGAGAAGCCAAAATACATACCCATGCCATAATTTTATTCCAAGTAAGCGGAAAAAATTTATATTGCCTCGAATTTATATGTACAAAAAAATTTTTGGGATTATTTTATAACTCCGAAACGGATTTCAATTACAAGAATTCTGTTAAGGTTTAGTTACCATTTTCGTCCGTGGAGAAAGAACCGTAAACAGCTATTTCTTGATAAATTCTTGAACAGTACTTATCCTAGAAAACCGATGAATTAAGTACGATGAAATTAATCGCTGAAAGGGATTTCAGAGAAGAAGAAAGAAATGGAACGGGTTTCTATTAGCTTCTAGCATCAGAGAAAACCAGTTCAGTTTGAAAAGGGCCGGGATCAGATACTTTTTTCTTTGTATTTCCTTCTGATTGGATCAGTAAATCAAACCGAAGTCGCTGACATAATTTCGGTTGAAGGATTGATCAGTTAGGAGTGTTGCAAGCGAATTCCCCACCTTCTTCGTTTTTCATTCAAGATGTTTTATACCTATAGTTCATGGAATTGAACATTATAAGGCATTCTATTACATTTTACAACGTTCATGTGAGATTATGAAGTGTAATCTTGCTGAAATAGAATATTAAAAGAGCAAGGCTTCAGGGTACTATCACCAAGTCGATAATGACCGCCTAATTTATCAAGTTTATGGCAATAATTATTCGTTAGAATCTGAAATCCATAATCCAAATTTTGAATAATATTACGAATTATCCATCTACAAACTCGTCTTTCTCTAGTTTACGGTTCTAGTGGTTCTAACAGGTGAGATTTGCATTTCAAACATTCAAACCAAACCCCTAATAGATCCACTCCAATAATTTCTGTGCATGACGATTCATCACATAAGAGTGATACCGCTGCTCCTAAACAGAATAGTTGAATCACTCCACCTTCAACCCAAGAAGTCTTTGAGAATCCCTGAGAAAAAGCGGAAGTCATTTGTTACCAGTGATCTGTGGCGGTTCTTGACTGATTCACAACACTGTGGCTTCAGGGTGATAAACGAGCCTCTTGGTATTTTTCCTCGATTCTTTTTGAACAACCCGTGGAGCGATATCCTTAGGAATAAATTCCACAGCAGTTACGTTATGAATAAAATACATTGAGTAAGACCCAACCAATGGGGGGGTGGGGGTGGTTATTTTGACTTTAGTACTGCCTTGAAATGGATATAAGCAATTAGTATTTAGGTAACATGTGGTTATACCCAACCAGCTTTAGTTATTTTGAGAACAAAAATGTATGTACATTTGAAGTAGAAATTACAATAAACAGTTATTTAATAATTAGTTATCAATTAATCATGAGTTATAATACACATGCATGAGTTATAATAAACTCTATTTCGCGAAGTCCGAATTCCATTGAAATTATATCAGCTGATACGATCGTCGGAAATTATTAGGCAAGCTTTACTGTTTGGATTTTACAACCACTTCCACTTTCTAAGCGAGCATTAATGAAAATTAGCGATTTACTCAGTACTTCACTGATGGAAATCTCGAATTTGCCCTTAGGGAGAGAGGACTGATGAACGAACAACGTTAATATCAATCAATGGCAACCTTAAATTAATATCAATTAATATCAATCAGTGGCAACATTACTATTTCCTTAAAAGTTTTTGAGATTTCGATTTTTGAATATTTCAGCACTTAAATTGTACCCTTTAGGGTGGATTAAAACTGATGCCGAGGTTACTGCGCATCTCCAGCTGATGTATGATGCTTAACGAGATTTCATAGAGCTTGGTCCAGTAGGTTCGGGAAAAAGCGGAAAAAACAGCCGACGGCGGACGGACGGATTACTATGTTTATTCAGTTTTCATAATCAACGTATCATGGAACGTAATCCAACCAATTTTGAGTGGGTTAACATAAGTTTTCTCTTGATCGATTACAAAGGTTCATTATTGGTTATTCGTAGGTGAGAAAGCAACAGTGGTAAGGACAAACACATGCGTATGCCTTCTACTTAAAAACTTCTTAGGTGTAGGTAGTATACATACATACTGATCCTAAGAAAGAGATTGCACGACATAATTCATTGATAACAAAGGACGTAAAGCCATTGTAAGAAGGGGTTCTTTACAATGGCGTGACCCAAGAAGCCAAGCAAAATTGACCTACATCACTTCTATGTTATAACACGCCCAACTCTTCCTACTGAAAGAAAACTATTTGATTTATGGAATACTCACAGCAGCTTCGAGGCCGCTAACATCTAAGCTTGAAAATGCATGTCCGACCCTAATCGATACCATAGTTTTCTAACGAAAAATTCTAATTATTACTAACACAAGAGCAGTGAGCAGGTCCATAAATATGCGTTTAATGCACTGCCAACGACTAGAACTCCTAGGAAGGTTCAGTAGGTAATATGTCATTATCAAAACGCATTGGCGCACCACCAGTATGCAGTATTGACCTGAGCGGTGGAGGCTGTAAAGAGTTGTTCATCCTAAATCCTCGTCATCCCTTTCTTCCAATACTAAAGGGTAAAACCAAAACTGTTAAATAATAATATATCAGTATGTCGAAAACTTCCGAAATGAGGATAGTGTTTTTTGTCTGTTACTGATAGCTTATACTCGTATTTCAAAGAATCGAATAAGATCATTTGAATCACTCTTCATAAGGGCCATAATAGGTAAGCAAAAGCTCGAGTCATGCAGCATGATCTTATGAGCGAATTTTCGTAGATAATAGTGTTATATTAAGTCACTTGTTTTGTAATTTTAGCACACTGAGGGAAAAGTTGGTTAGAAATTGTTAACCATAAACTTTATAGCAAATAAACTCGTTGTAATTATATTCTACGATTCAAAACAGATTCTGGATTTGTAGCCATTTTATAGTATTTTAATCGATTTTTCAGCAAATATTAATGAAATTTAAGTGCATTTTTCGACATAATTTTGTGAATAAATTTTTAAATACTCCAATTTATAGTCAATTAACTCCAATTTACTAAAATGATGCTAGCAAAATATAAATGTAACAATTTTTAGTGATTTTTTAAGCACAATATTGAAATTTGAGCACACTAATGTGCACAAAACGTGCTGGCCAACGAAATCATCCTTTCACTTGAAATGCTTGATTTTTTGGCCGAAGGAAGGAATTTTTATCTCAATCCTAAGGATAGTTATTGTCTGAAATGACGATATATGTATACAGGGTGTAAACGTAAAGGGTGGACCACCGGCCAGGGGTCGATTTTGGAGCTCATTTCTCATCGAAAGTTTCTCCTTAAGATTTCTTTTTAAACGCTTTCCGCTTCCGAGTAATTCAAGTTTTAAGATTTTTTTCGTGTTAGGAAAGAACATTAAATTTCCTATCAGAAAAATGCCCGAAGAGAAAATTTTACCTAATTTGGGAAATCTCGAGTTTTTTTAGTCGGGAATTGAACTAAGAAAACCAATATTTTTTCAAGGGTCAGTAACGTTCAAAACTGTGCCAAGATCTCACCTTTCCAACGGTGTAGCCAATTTTACTTTAACGTTGCTAATTAGAGGAGAAAACTATGTTTTAATGTTGAAAAACGTTGTTTCTTCAATGAAATTGTAGGTTTTCGTGAAAAATAACCTACTATGAAAATACGAATTTAGGGTTGGTTTCAACCTATTTCTTTACGCTCAGTCAAATGGTAACACTTGCAGATCTCTCGAACCCCGTTATAACCAAGTTTTACACCTAAGGTAACTAGTTTCATCCTTAAAAACACATAGAATTCAGCGTAAAAAAACTAAAAACCAGTTAGTTAAAGTGTAAAACTCAGTAATAACGGAGTGTGGAAATACGCAGACACCGACCACAAAGTCGTATTTTCATAACTCTAATTCATTGAAAAAACAAGGTACCTAATTCCTTGAAAAAACAGCTAAGGTAACTAGTTCCATCCTTAAAAACATAGAATTCAGCGTAACAAACTGAAAACCAGTTAGTAAAAGTGCAAAACTCAATTATAACGGAGTGCGAGTGTTATCATTTGATTCAGCAAGAGGAAATAGGCAGACACCGACCATAATCTCGTATTTTCATACCTCAAATTCATTGTCAATGTTTTTCAACATTAAAACATAGTTTTAACCCCTCTTACAACGAGAGCTGACGGAAAGAGAGAGTTGCTCCTTCAAAGGTGAGAGCCGATTAACCTGCTACACTCAGAGATATCCCTTTCGGTTGTAGAAAACCGTCAGGCGTATCCCCAGATGCAGCATATTCAAGAATCGAGTAGGAGGAACTACTCCTATCGTCACTCTCTTGGGGCTTTCAAGAAGCGGGGGGGGGGGGGGGGGGGGGAGTGTAAGGGGTGGCAGAGTGGCTCCAAATAGGCATGGCATTGGTATGTTTTTTACTTTTCAAGTTTTAAGGGTTGCCTATTGGAGGGAGGGGGGGGGGGGGTTAGGGGCATCAGAACATTCAATAATTGAGGGACTGGGTGGGAGCAAGGGTTGTCTCGAAACCGAGCTCTGCTAACATGATAGGTGACGGAAAGAGAGAGGTCCTCCTACAAAGGTGAGAAGCGATTAAGCTGCTACACCCAACGGTATCCCAGATGCAGTGTATTCAAGAATCGAGAAGGAGGAACTACTCCTATCCGTCAAACCCCTAATTAGCAACGTAAAAGTAAAATTGACTACACCGTTGAAAAGGTGAGATCTTGGCGCTGTTTTTAACGTTACTGTCTCTTGAAAAAATATTGGTTTTTATAGTTCAATTCCCGATTGAAAAAACTCAAGATTTCCTAAATTTGGTAAAATTTTCTTTCTGAGGGCTCTTTTACGTCTTCAGCCTTAATTCTTAAAAAAAAGTTCAGGCATCTATCTGATAGGAAATTTAATGTTCTTTCCAACGGTATCCACAAATTTTAATTTACACAGCAAATTAAGGGAGTTATGATAGTTTTAGTGACAAAAGCTTGAAAGCACGACAAAAAATCTTAAAAAGTGAATTACTCGGAAACTAAGCGTTTAAAAAGGAATCTCTCTGAGAAACTATCGATCAGAAATGAGCTTTAGAATCGACCCCTGGCCAGTGGTCCACCCTGATATACGAGATCTGACCGGTTTTTCCTCTCCTCTCTAGACAACCCACAGAATGTTCAGTGTAAGCCCAGCGGCTCTCGGAGAGCGTTTGAGCCTTTAACAAACTTTTGAACCTAACCTACTTTTCACGTGCTATCGGAAGGAAAATGGCATGCTGTAAAGACTAGTAGGAAGCTGAAGAGGGTGGCGACTATTCGGAACGCGTCGTCTCTGGAGATGTGCCTTGGTTCCACGTCGAATTCGTAGAACCGCGCTATACGCGAATACAATCGTATGAAGCTTATATCGGGTAAACAAATTGCCATCTCGCAATAAACTCCCGAATTTGGGAGAGTTCAGACAAAAAGCCATTAGAAAAAAATTTTACCTGCCGCATTTTACGTTTGCACAGAAGAGTGCAGTATTGATGTGTGAACAATGAAACTGAAAAGAGACTATATGCAGGGTAAACCGCACCTTTCCTATGGAAATTTCATCGAACATCGAAGAAACTGTAGAAAAACTAAACTGAAACTTATGAAAACAGTAGAAATTACGTTTGCTACGGTGATTTGCGGACACACTGGCAGAAACACATATACAAACCAACATGCAAACACACACAAAACATACGAAACCAGAGGAATTCACACTGGTCTAAAACGTAAAATATAAGAGGAAATTTCGATTTTGGAAAACAAAATATTCATCCAGCGAAATTATAATAACTCGGATGCAAAAAAAAGCCCCCTGGACCCCCGGTTACCTCTATTTACATACTTCGGACGAAATTATTGAAACACAGAATGTGTTTGCGTTGTCGCGCAACCAAGTGACAACCAAACAAGCGTCATTGTTTACTATTCATTTATAACATCAATTTATATAGTTATAGTGTGAAACTACGAAAATTGCGTTGTCGCGCAACCAAGTGACAACCAAACAAGCGTCATTGTTTACTATTCATTTATAACATCAATTTATATAGTTATAGTATGAAACTACGAAAAAAATACGAAATAAATTCGTGATAAATCAAGAGATTTCCAACGAATGGTGAACGATTTCTGTGCGATTAAAATGGCGGAAATTCCATTTCCCTACCAACGGCTCGGTTGTACGTGAAAATCATCCGTCACACATTTCGTTCCCATCCCGCGTTCCATTTTCGGCTAGTTAGTCCATGGCTAAAACACATTCTGTGTTAAAAGAATGTCCAATAATTTTGATGTCACCGACAAGCATTGGCAATTTATACCGTGACGTGCAAATAGCAAAGAAGTGAGTGAAGCAGGTATTTCTACTTTGAACTAGTCTCTAATTGTCCTCTATTTATAGATAGGCAGTAATTGATCGGTGAGGGGGGGGGGGGGGGGGGAGACGATGACGGGATGCCGGCCTCATTCCCGTTGGACAGTTGCCCAAACTGTGACGTCACTTAGACTCGTGACCTCTGCTCAGGGTCTTTTGTCACTCGCCAGTCATCGACAATCGCAAACATCTGAACTGGATGTGATTCAAGTTTTTCTTCTTTCTTTTTCTTTTTTTGTCCTACCTTTTGCCTTTTGTATATTGGGTTACAGAATCTACCTACCTACAGTATAGTTATTGGCTGGCAACTAGGAATTAAAAGTTCCAGTCATGTAGCATGACAATAACAAAAAACTTTTGCTTCAGAATTGTGCCACTATTATTCAAATTTTGAAGTAAAGTGAGCACTTAACATTAACTTAACTTAACTTAGCATTAACATTATAGCAGAAAAAATCTGTTTCTATTCTATTTCTGCTGTAGTTACAAACCAATTCTATGATTATAAGCAATTGGAAATTTTAACATGTTTTAATGATACACAAATTTTCAACAACAACAAAAACATTCAACACAAATTTTGAGTACCAATTCTTGAATGTTCTATCTCTTGTTCATGGTCGATGAACTTTTTTAAAGTAATTACTAAGAATATATATCAATACAAAATTTTCATGTCAGGTTAAACTGTGGTTTACACGGATACACGGACCTATAATACACGGACCACCAGAAGTGGTCTGGGAGATGTTTTAAAAAACTTGATATCCTACTAAGTAAATATAGTTAGGTGGGAGTAGAAAAACGAGTAGGTTGGTACCAACCTATTTGATATTAGTTTTTTGACAGGTGTGTCTATTCCAATGGTTGATCGAAATTTATCAAATGAAAAATCAATTAATTAATAAAAACATCAAGTGATAGGTACGAAGGAGATCTCGTTACCACCTAATGGGATAAGTTTCATAAGAAAATGAATGCCTCTAATTTGGTTGATGAAGACGTACCTTCGGAAGAAAAACAGTGGACAATTAGGCTACATACCTTATTATGGGAACATTGCTGATAAAATAGGTTAAATTCTATCATCTAGGAGTTAAAAAGTGGGGTTTAAAAGTAAAAGTTGTCTTACCTAACGCTCGTGAACCCGCACATTTCTGGACTGAGGATTTTCAGTTTTAGCGAGTTTTCGTAGAAAATTAAGCTATTGCAATGGCTCCAAAAATTTTAAAATCAAAACTTTCGAAAAATTTCTTCATTAAAATCTGTTTTGAGACATTTTGAAACGAATCTTAGAGTTGAACGATTATTCATATGTATATAAGGGTCAAAAAGAGGGGTGGGAGGGGGGCCCTTTTAACGTGTGTTTTTTCCCGAGATCAATTTGATCGAGAACACTTCGTATGTCAGTGACAAAATTACGTTTCAGGACTCGTTGAACAAGATGATGCCGTCAAAATTGCCGAAAGATGCTATCTTCCCTGAGGTGTCTTCGCTATGGTTTTTTCCGCATTAGACCCAATAATTTCGACGGTTTTTGCTCGAGAGCCCATCGTTTCAATCGTCTCTTATTGTCCCAAAGAGTCACCCAATCAAATTTCAACTTCCTAGAGTAAACAGGAGAGAATTTAGCTCACTCAGGTGATTAGAAAAGAGAACATAATTTCAATCGTCTCTTAATGACCCAGAGAGTCACCCTGTAGAATTTCAACTTCCTAGGGTGAACGGGAGAGAATTTAGGTCACCGAGGTTTACACTTCAACTAAGTAGTTTTGCCATTAAAAAATCACACAAAATTGAGCATAAAAATATAAACTAAAACTCGTGAGTTGAAGTTTAAAACTCAGTTATAACGTAGTAGGGGAGATCTGCAATGTTACCATTCGATTCGGTGTGCAAAAAATACGTAGAAATCGGCCCCACACTCCCATTTTCTAAAAGGGTCATTTTTCACTAAATCCCTCGATTTCGTAGAAGAAAACCGTGTTTTTCGACAAATGAACATACTGTTCTCCCCCAATTAGCAAGGTAAAAGTAAAATTGACTATAACGTTTAAAAGCTGACAGTTTGAGAAAGTTTTTCCCGAAAAGTGCACGCCGAAAATTCCCCAAACCGATAGCAGATAAACGGGAGGAAAGACGTCGATTTTAAATATTTCTTATAATATTTTAATTTGGCCTTTTTTAAACCAATTTGAACTAACTAAAACAAGTTTACTTTATATCAGGGTTGTATGAAATTTAAAGGTCTTTCCAACGGTGTTCTTAGTTTTGAGTTTACTGCGATCCTAGTTGGAGTTATGGCCGTTTTAATGTCATAAGTTAAAAAACACGAAAAAATCTTAAAAGCTGAATAACTTGAAAACAAAGAGTTTAAAAAGAAATCTCATTGAGCAACTTTCGATCAGAAATGAGCTTTAAATTTCTTCAGTTCGTCCCATAATTTCTGTATACATCCTGTATAAACATTAAAAAGCAAAAACTTCAGAAATCGTTTTGTAATTCCTCAAAACGGATTTAAATGAAGAAAATTTTTCCAAAAATTTTGATTTTAAAAATTTTTGAGCCATTGCAATACTTTCATTTTTTACGAAAATTCGCTAAAATGGTGTGCAACCTGCTCGTGATGTGTATAATGTACAATTGGTGTAAATAAATTGTTCGTGGTAGCTACCGAATCGATCGTCTTGGACGGGAAAATACGAGCAAAACGGCACGTATGGCGCCTTAGAGCATGAATGGGAGCTGATTCGAGCGATGGACGGAAGATAAGATGCCGCTGGTGAAGTAGCGGTCCAGCGGGGGCTGTTATTGCTAAGGCTTAAGATAACAAATAACAATGGACAAAGTGCCAAATTCAGGCAGATATTGGTCCTTCCGTCCTCTGTCACCCCTACCCTAACAGTCAACCCTACTTAACAATTTCTTTGCACTTAAAGTGCTCAGACTTAAAACAATGTAAGTAATATAGTACCATAGTTTACGATAATTTGCTCATATAACGATAGTGACCGGTAGAAAATTGGTCTATTAGTTTTTAGAAGAAGAACGGGATTGCATACAACGATATTACACTTACACACTATATTTAAAATTAATTAAATTAATAATGCATCGGAGGATTGCTTGGAAAAAATTTACTCATAATTTATAAAGTGAAAGAGCTTGCTTGTGGAATGTAATTAGCTTCCTTGAATTGATATAATTCTTCAAGGCACATCCTAAAATGGTTTATTGCTTTCAGAAAACTTTGGTCGTTTTCCTTTGGCAAAGGAAAACTTCGCGGTTCTTTACTTGGCATCTTTCCAAAGAGGTTCATTCACGACTACCCGACAGCCACAAATGAAGTGCTTTGAAGGAGTGCTAAGTCAATAATGGGTGTTGAATGAAAAACTGGAGTAAAACGATTTTTTCAACATATTCAGAGTGTAGAAATAGTGTTTTTGTAAGAGTCACCTGGAGATCTGAGAGATTTCGGTAATTACGTTCAAAATCCAAAATCATATTACCTAAAGATCTCTTACACTTTAGGTCAGCGCTAGGGGTAGTTGGGGGCGAAAGTACTTGTAGTAGATAGATCAGTCTTCGGGGACGGTGCCCGATTCCTCCCACTTCGTAGCACAAACGTCTTCCAGAAACTATAAAATATTATTCATCCGTCCTACGACAATGATAATAATAATAAAGGAATAAACGATGAAAATAGCATACAAAGATGATAATAATGATAATAATAAAATAAATTTCTTGGTGGTGATTATATATATATATATATATATATATATATATATATATATATATATATATATGATGATGATGATGATATTTTATGCAAAGGACCTCTAGGTCCACCAAGAAACTTTGGATAGGTAAAACGAATTCAAGATGAATGTGATGTAGGTATAATGCCGAGTGTAGCTTCGTTTTGTTTCGGCTTGTCGGTTCAGGCAACGTTTGAGTGTAGATCAGCTTAATTTCATTATCATCATAGAAGTCCTTTAGTTCAAAAAACTTTTCTCAGGAAAATGAGCACAATATGTGCTGTGCCGTTAGATGGAAGGTGGTTCATCCTATGAATTTCATAGGGAAACATAGGACTGGTTACGTAAATGAAGAAAATGGAAGATAATGGAAAACGTTATTTGTTATTTGTTTCCACGAAATGTTAGATCTATTTTGACGGTTAGGTTAACATCAGTGAAAAATTATAACAATAATGATAATCATTTTTTGTTACTGATGATGATCTAGCCGTAAGAATCAATCTAATTCCATGATCCGAGGAAATAGGCAACGTTTTCTAATAATTTAGTTGGTTTTAGTTTGTATTAGATACGCGGAGTCTTAGCAGTGACGCCGTGTTCCGGCGACAGAGCGCTCTCATTGCAGGCCTATGCTCGGGGTCTATAGCTTTTACATTCAACCACTCCGCACGACTGTAATTCGAAACTTAATTGCATTAATCTGCTGGTGAATGTAGTTTGGTATGGACACCGAATTCCTTTTAAGTATACCAACACGATTTAATGTACCTATCCAACGTGAACTGACATTCAACGGACTTGGTTAGTCCTGCGGAAAATGCCATTGGTACGCAGAAACCAGGTTTATTCCAGAGGAGGAAGATCCTCGGGGATGCGCGAAAATAGTTCAGTGAAATACAGTCCCACGATCCGTTGATTGGAGATGTGAAACCCCTAGCTTGCGGTGTTTGCATACTGATGTCCTATTGGTTAATTTGTACGAGAGAGCACCCTACTGCAGGCCATAACTCTTTTCACTTTGAAAATACTAGCAATGAGGATTCAGTATGACATCCCGATATCAAATCAACAAGAATCAAACACCGAGTACCTCAAGTATATATTATATATATGTATATATATATATATATATATATATATATATATATATATATATATATGTGTGTGTGTGTGTGTGTGTGTGTGTGTGTGTGTGTGTGTGTGTGTGTGTGTGTGTGTGTGTGTGTGTGTGTGTGTGTGTGTGTTTGTGTGTGTGTGTAAAAGTGTGTGTGTACTAATCCCCTTCAATGATTTTAAAGTCAGCTCTTTGTATCTTCACGTAAATGATACTTTTCGTATTTGTATACGGTAACATTCCCAGTTTCCATGCCACTATTTCTGGTCATTACCCACGGGAAAGCTCTTATTTTATCGCAAGTATATAAATATTAATTTCCTAGTGTAAAATCATTCGATTCATTGAAGGAAAATCCACTAAGAAATGACAGAAATTTAAAAAATAAACAAGGAACGAAAACACCATTTTCCATATATTGAAAATTTCTCGATCAAAAACTTCTTTAAATTCAATCATCACATTTAACCGCATGTAGTAAATTGAAACTTTCAGGACTTACGTCTGCAGTGCCTAAGTGACTGTTGAGTCAACTTTCAAAAATTTCGTTAAGAAGTTGAAACCTCATATTTCCCTTTTTTTATATTTATGTATCTCGGACAGTGAATCAATACATTTTTACTACTGGGAGGAATTAAAATAAGAGTAATATAAATAAAAACCGGTCTTTTCTAACTAATGAACTTTACATTTAACTTGATAAAATAGTCATCATAATAGTTATTGATTACTCCAAGAGTTTGTTGCCTGAAGAATCTATTTATAGCTGGAAGTGATCAGCTGAATAAAACATCATGAATGTTTTGTATACGGAAAGTCAAATCGGAGAATTGGGTAATTTCTGTTGTAATTGCCTACTACATCTAGAGGCTTCGAACATTTTCACAAGGAATAGCAACAACTAATAATATGTAAAACAATAAATCATAGATCCAATATTTCTCTCATATTTTTGGTTCTACAAATTTAATTTTTAGGAACCTTTTTCAACTTCACGGGTTTAGGAAGAAATATTCACCGAGTGAAACAGGATAGTATTCCATTAACACAAAGAGTGTGAATACGTTGAGCCACCGCAATTATTTCAAATCAACAGAAGTCTTTTAACGGTTTCATTATTAAATTTAAACTAGACTTTATTGTTAAAGCTTAGTTACAAAGGTCTAAGGCAAGCTAATTCATTAGGGAGCCTCAGGGGCATTCACAGTCCTTTCTAACCACTTCCCATCAACACGGGTCTTTGTTCTCTTGACGGAGGAAATGAAAACCCGGAACACTGACGGATTCCCAAAGCAACCTGCCAACAATTTTCGAGGTTAGTCTCTTATAGAACGTCAGAATTTACTACAAAAGTTTAGAACTAACAAGAGATATTTGATGTGGATGTCTCACCAAATTAAAAACGAGTTGAATTGGTAAAGCTTTCTTAAATTGAATAATCTTGAAATAAAAAATTTTGGGATTCTATGGCGAGTTCTGATGGTTGGGGGAAATAGTAAATTAATATGGAAAGTAAAGAGGCAGTCTAGTAGGTTACCTTCACTTCCTATACTGCAAATTATGGTTATAAAAATTGATAAAAACTTGCGCCTAAAAGCTAGAGGCTGATGAGCGAAAAATACGTTCTCCATTTCTAATTTTAGTTCTATAGGTTGAATAGGAAATAAATTAGCTACGGAGGTCACAAGACATCGATAACACTGGCCCTTTGGTTTATTATTTTCAATAATAAACCTTCGTAATCGACTAAGAAAAAAAATTTAAACCCCCCCCCCTCCCCACTCCCCCTTATCCTAAAAATTTGTTGATTTACGTTTCATAAGATGCGGGGAATCCAAAAATCGAACAGATCGGTTCGCTTTCCCTAATGGCTAGAAGTTAGATAAAACACCTTCGGATTTCAAGATTGAGAAATCATGTGCTGCTAGCGAATCTACAATAAAATAGCCAATCCATCTCTAAATTCCATCATTGGTCGCTAGACAGTGGTACTGGAATAGGTACATAAAAATTGTCTAGTAAATACCATCTGATATAAGGCTAATAGTGGAATTATCAGGTGACATAGTTCCAAAAGAATTTATTCTTACGTTGCGAAATCGAGTTTATTAGAGTTTTTGTACTTCTCGTATTCATTTAAATTATTGTCCGTGCGGATCTACCTACTAGTGAAGTATAATTGGTACCTAAACGCTAAATTTCATCACTTAAATTGCTCCCAAGTCTACCTATAGGTAGCGGAAGCATTGGTTTCACTTTTGATAGGTGGAAAGAGACAATGAAAATCGAAAATAAACATACCTTGTTCCTATTCTTCTCGTGTTCAGTCTATTCCACAAGAACTGATAAGTACCAAATTTAGTTTTCTATTTAATTCAGTTTTCTGGAGACAGTGAGATCCTTGGTAATGTCTTTGACTTCACACAACCTCTTCTTGGAACAAAAATATCGTATTTAAAATAAGAATTCAAGCTCAATGAATATGAAAATAAACTTTGGTTTTATAAAACATTTCGCTTTTCCTGCTTACGTAAAAGTGTACAAGAGACTTGTAAAAAAAAAAATTTGTTTCTACACAAGAAAACACAGCACTTTTGTTGGAGTCGGTTAAAAATATGAAAAAGTTGCCGAGGTGCCCTAGTTTGCCTTTCAAACATTAAGTTGTAATCTGAGAGGAACGTAAGAACTAAAAGGTTAGAAAGTCAAGATAAAGCGTTGTTTATAAGAGCGTAGCAGTAATTTCACCATACAAAAGACGCCTCGAGGTTGCTTTCAACTCAAAGAGAGGCCTCCCTTCTCTTTTGAAATATGGGAAAATCTATAAATTATTAAATCTCTCCTTCGCCCCTTTTGCCGCTAGAGCTATTTCATACCAAAATCACGGACATAAACTTGTTGAAATCCAATATGAAATATAAAATCGTCCTCTCAATTTTAGTTTGTTATTTTAAAATGTTTACCTTTGTAGTCGATCATCAAAAACCGTCTAATCCTAGGTATATGCAATAGCAAAGTTAACCAGAGTGTTAAAAAACCCATTACCTGAGGAGGTTTATTTGAGATCTGACCTTC
Source organism: Adelphocoris suturalis (assembly GCA_030762985.1). Lineage (NCBI taxonomy): Eukaryota > Metazoa > Arthropoda > Insecta > Hemiptera > Miridae > Adelphocoris > Adelphocoris suturalis. The sequence goes on from CM061046.1 coordinate 37,139,977, forward strand.
TCCAAGATATTTTTTAGCAAACTAGTTGGATTAAGAAGATTTCAAGATATTTTTATTTTTCAGAATCGTTCACGTTCGAACTGGTGGTACGGTGTTTAGATCTTAGGTATTTTTGAGAAACAGACGACATTATTCTTTAAGGAAAATGAAAGCTAATCTCGTTAATGGGTTACAAATTGAAATTGGTAGAGGTAAAGTTAAAAATATTGATTTTCAAGGAAAGGAACGTGGTTTTCTTGTGAAAGTTTATGAAATCATAGCTCGAAGACGGATCATAGCCATTCTCCAATGAGTGACGTTTTATTCCATTTTAACATAGTTTCAATTGGCAAAACAATTGGTAACACTTATCTGAACAAGCTTTGTAACGAATGACAATCCCCAAAAATAAATGCATGTTGAGATGGTACATAATTAATTGATTGTGCAGCAGGAGCAGGTTTTTTTTTTCGATTTTGATTTTAAGTACAATATAGAAAAATATCATAATTTTCCATTATATGGTACCAATTTTTCTCAAATGGCAAGCTTAAAACAAATTTTAGGAATGAGCGTTACTGGCGTATTCATTTTATATTTTTAAATAAAAATAGATTCAATTCTAAGGAATTAGGTACCATCGGCACTCTCCTAAGTTGAGTAGTTTCCTTTCTATGATTTTTCAAAGTTTACACTGGTGACGTCACATTGGTAGACGGGGGGGGGGGGGGGGGGGGGGGCAACACCTCCTGTTGATTTTAACCAAGAGGATTTCCGCGGTAATTTTATTTTTTAAAACTGCAGCCTTTGCAATATAGAAGTTCAATTCCCCTAAAAACGATAGTGTTAAATACGAGTACATAAAATATTGTCAAAGTAAAATATTCCAGCCAGTTTTGAATTTTTTTTTTCCCATTATATTTGAGTACCTGTGTTAAAATGTTTTGAAATCTGAGTACTTTGTGTTCACAGAAATGATTCAAATTTTGCTGAAAAAAAACTTTCAAAAAATGGTATTCTGTTATTGGTACGAACAAATTTTAGGAATTTGTCTACTTTTTGATGGTTTTTAGTAATTTTTCATGAAATTTAATCCTGAAGATCAACTCATGGGTTCCCAAAGCCAAGACGGATCGCTTCGCTTTCTCCATCATGAGTCTGCTTTCAGTTAGTATGAAAATACCTCTTTACTGTGTCTAATGATAACTTAGGGCTGAGCGAACTTTCCTGGTTGCTCTGTCAAATTTGGGATCGGGTATTATTCTATTCTTGGATTCTGTTCTTTGCCATTTTAGCGAATTTTGAAAGAAAATTAAAATATTGTAGGTACTTCTAACATTTTAAAATGAAAACGTTCTAAATTATTCTTTATTGGAAATCCGTTTTGAGGGATTTTGAAACGATACCTAGATTTTATCACTTTTGCATATATTATTCCAGGCGATAAAACTCCTCAGGGTTAAGATAAAAACACCGTACTTCCGCCAAAAAATAGAGCGTTCCAAAAGAAAAATAGAATTTTTGTAAATTATCATATTATATTATACGTTACATGTTTTGAAAGTTGAGCGATTTCAGTGCTAAGAAATCTTTAAACATCAATTTTATGGCAACAAACTCGTTCTAAATTATATTCCATAATTCATAAAAGATTTTGGATATTTAGCTTTAGTGGCAGTTTTAATCGATTATTCAGCAAGTAATAATGAAATATTTGTAAATGTTTCAGCATAATATAGTGCAAATTATTTTTAATGTCCTGTTTATTCGTTGACGATTTTGTTTTCACTGGAATTCTTCACTAAATTATAAGTTTAACGATTTTTGGCAGTTTGAAACCATTTTTAGTGATTTTTTAAAGTACAATTTTTTCGTAATTTCACCAATTTTATGGGCTCAAAAAGTGCTAGTCAACAATCTCATATTATTTTTCATTTGGAAATTATGGGAATTTTCATATCGTTGGGGGATAGTTATCGTCTGAAAAAAAAAATATATATATATATGAATTTCCAAGATTCAAGAATTACTTTCATTTCTCTAATTTCTTTGACAAAGATCAAAATCGAAATATTAGATTCTTTCTTTCCTCTATATATTTGTTAAATTCTTTCTATATTTAAAACGAAGTATATATATATATATATATATATATATATATATATATATATATATAAATATGTATGTATGTATATATGTTATATATATATATATAATTATTATGGTAAATTATTTTCAATAATGAACCTTTGTAATCGACCGAAAAAAAATTGTTAACACCCATTGAAAATTTTTTGGTTTACGTTTCAAGATGCATAGAATCAAAAAATCGAATAAAAAAAGCCAAAAGCCGTCCGTCCGCCGTCCGCGGCGTTTATCCTGATATACTAGACCGAACTATATGAAGCTTGTGTTAAAAATCACATTTGGGGTCTAGATGGTCCTAGAAGCTCGGCACCAATTTTTATCAACCCTAAGGGTTATATTAAAGGGCTAAACATTCAAAAAATCGAGATCTCGAACACTTTCTAAGTAATAGGAATAATTTTTCGCTTGTCAATGATGAATTTAATCCCAAAGAACCGATTAAAACCACTCGCTCTTCCCATAGTTCGCTTTCCCTAATGGCTGGAACATCTGGAAAAAACCTTCGAATGTCTAAGCACGGGCAGATAGGGAAATCACTCGCTGCTAGCAGACCTATTGAATAGAAAATCAAGCTTCAAATTCCATCTAAAATCGCTAGATAGTGATAATGGAATACAAAAAAATTGCCTTGTAAATGAGTTTTGTTGTTCCCTAATCAATACTTCACTCGGCGCATTCGCAAACGTAAATTCCATCGACCATCATTTTCTCACGCCACCTTTGTCTGATCTCGCTCAAATTTGGAGGATAGGTGAAAGAGGTTAATTTGAGCATTCCCTAACAATTTCAATATAATCCTATCGTTAGTAGCTACTGCACATGCGCGAATATGTGATCTTTTTTAAACAAGTCTAATTTCTACAGTTTTCATTGGATTTCGATGACACTTTCACGGAAAGTGCGGGTTAGGCTGTAAACGGACCACTAATAATTCCATACTTCTCGAATGATTACTTCATTTTGCGTATGCGTAAACGCAGATTCCTTCAAGCATAATTTTTTTACGCCCTAGTCGTCCAATCCCCCTCAAATTCGGTGCACAGTTGGGGGACAATGTTTTAATTATTTCTTGTTAATTTCAACATGATTGCATCATTATTAGCTCTTGCGCATGCGCGAAAGTGCACTCCCAGGAAAAAGGTCTAGTTTTCATCAGATTTTGATTACATTTTTTGGAAATGTGTGCGTTACGCTGTAAATCTTTACCGATTTCATTTTTCTCAAATCATTACGCCATTCAACGAAAATTACTTCAAGCATAATTTTCCCGTTTTTTCAGCACATTTACCGTGAAGCATAAAATTGCGGGGTCTTGGAACTGTAAAAATTTGATCCCTATTCGGAGGCGCAGTGCCCCATGTTCTGATCGTAAATTACATAGGTACGCGGTTTAATGATTATAGACCAATGATCTGCGTAGAAGGGCTACCTAATACAGGCATAATAAACCATTGTGTAATAATTTGCAGCGTATATAATGCATATAATAATATATATATATATATATATATATATATATATATATAATAAATATATATATATATATATATATATATATATATATATATATATATATACAAGCGTTAAAAACTAGGATTCGTTTCAGAATACCTCAAAACGTTTTTCAGTGAAGAAAGTTTTCGAAAAATTTTATTTAAGAAAAAGCGAAAATTCGCTAAGACGTCTTATTAGTGTAGGTAACACTTCTACAGCACAGCAAATTACTCAAATTCACAACACTTGCTTCAAATATCACTAAAAATATCACAAACGGCTAAAAATTGTTTAATTTATAATTTAAAACAAAGTATTACTCACAAAAAATTATATTAACTGTGAACACAAATGTTTAAAACATTCACGCACACAATCTTACCAAAACATTTCCTTATATTTCATTAAAATAGGCTAAAAAACTACTACAAACTGAAACAAATTCTAGAAATGCAAAAGTGCATGCTTAAAACTAAATATTATTTAGAAGAAGTTTTTTTGCCATGATATTATATAGTTTACAATTTGTTTACTAGGAAACCAATTCAAAATTTCGAAACCATTTAACATAAATGTAGTACAAGAATGACGATAATTCGTTCACTAGGTCATGCTGCATGGCTGGAACTTCTATTTAACTTTTTAGCAGAGTTTTGAAAATTTAAGCAGTTAAAGCGTTAACACTTTTTTGCTCATTTCAGAATACTTCAAACCGGATTTCCGTGAACAAAGTTTTGAAAAAATCCCGCTAATTCTTAAAAACTCGTAAACGAGTTCCATTATCTGCTTTACAAGCAGGTACCATGTTACATGGATATGCCTTTGATTGGGGATTTCATAACGGTTGTTCGAACGGCGGTTCGAACTGTTTTATTTGACAAATCTGTTATATTCAGATGTTTATAAATTTTTTCCTGGACACACCAAGATCTGAAGATGTCCTCAGTAAGAGGACGAAACGTTATAAAATAAAACAATAAACGAAATAATTTCATTTATTTTCAATGGGCCGCATCCCGACTAATTCCAACAAAACAACGGTTTACTTAGAGAACTGTTGAAAATTACTGAGGGGAGAAGCCACTACAATTAGTTGTTGTTAACAGTCGACTGTTGTCAAGAGGATGAAAATGTTTCCTATGGAGTGGGTTAAATGATGCTATTGCTTTACAAGTACATTAAGAATATTGTAACCGGCTTATTAAAATTGTTTATAGTCCAATCAACTTAGTTTAGGAATGTAGCCAGGTACGTAAGGAGGGGGAAATCGGTAGCTTGAGATGTGAACATTTATCACATAAATTGTGAACTTTTTTGCGTGACGAAAATTTTTGGTTGACCCCCAGAGCAAAGACATATCCATGTCAATATGACTTTTAAAATTATTGGGACCATAGTAAAAGAGTCATTTGCTTCGAAAATTCGATAAAATGAAGAGGGCAGGAATATCCCTTGGTCTTTGTTTTCAATATCCGTAAAACTGTAAAACAAAAGCAGACATGCGGGAAAGCCTATTTTGTGAAGGACCGGACATCGATTAGAAGAGCTAGAGCTAGAGGACGCCAAGCAGAATTATGTGAGGGGGCGCTGGCACCGCCGCCCCTTGTCAGGACCCTCCCTCGCCTCGCCTCCAAGACATCTTGGCTAAGGGCCTTTCATGTCTCTGGGGGGAAATATAGGTCACATCCATTTCGCTTTTGTACATTTCACTGTTCGGTTGACTCCATCGGAAAAGCAGTGTCTATCCGTTTTAGATTTATCTGGAGCGAGAAACCTTATCAACCAAAAATCTATTTTTCTTGTCCTCAGCAATATTCCCGCGTAGGATTAGATGTACTGCAAATTCGATCAGTCTATCTCCGGAAGACGTCAAGGGCCGCAGTGTGGTTGAAGAATTGATGTGTGGATCCAGTTGACTGCCTACATAACATATTCCATACGAGTTCAAAACTACTAAACATTTTGTTATACAATTATGTACACTACATATGTACAATTACAACATTTTTTTTTTTTCTCTCTATCATAGAACAGCGTACATGGAGAGCAATGAAAGATGATTACACAAAGATCTATTATCTCTGAATTATCATCTCTTCTGTAAAGGTACAAATGTAATAAAAGTAAGATCGCATAGAAGTAGACACAGATCAACGGAAAATTATTGAAATATTATTGAAATATTGAAAAATCGAGAAGACGAAAACTTTCAAGGTATCAGTAAAGTTTTTTTTTTTTTTTTTTTTTTTTTTTTTTTTTTTTTTGTCATATATTCCCAAAGAATTGAATGAAATCATCAGCAACGCCGTTCATTTTTAGGACGTCCCTCAGAAGCTTGGTCATATAGGAAAGGCTTCTTATTTAAGAAGGACGACCTATTGGAATTAATCCAGGGTGGTGGGGGACGACCCAAGTATGAAAAAAAAAAAAAAATCACATACAAATCCGTTTCAGATCATTCAAAGATCGAATCCGTGAAAAAACCATAGATGTGTGTGTGTCTAGTTGTGCAACGAACCTTGGAAATGAATTCCGTGATGGACAAGGGGAAATGGAGGAGGTAAAGCGAAAAAAAAAGTGGTTTCTTCGACAAATTTTGTTGACGCCACCCAGGCTACAATTCTCAACCGATTTTCGTGATTCTTATTTGGTTCGATTCCGATTTCGGACTAGTTGTGCTACAAACCTTGGGGATTTCGGATTTACTGTCGAAGTGGGGGGTGGAGGGGATAATTACCGATTCTTTCAGGCGCTAAACAAGCTACAAATCTCGACTGATTTTTGTTATTCTTATTTTATTCCATCAAGAATTCGATATAGTTTTGGTCAGAAGTTTTAAATTTCATCATGGGAGTGGGTGAATGGAGAGGGTAATACTGATTATTCGTGGTGTTTCAACAATTCTCTTCCAATTTTTGTGATTCTTTTTCTGTACAACTATATGATTTCGGTCTAGTTTTGGATCGCATATGAGAAATTCCAAATCTCATTTTAAAAAGGGGTGAATGGAGGGGATAATAGTAATAAATCATGATGTTTTAACTAATATCGTCAGATTTTCATGATTCTTTTTTTTTTGTTCAACTAGGAATTCGGACTAGTTTTGGAAGGTATATCAAGAGTTTCAAATTTCAATATGAAAGAGGATGAATGGAGGGGGTTACAGTAATAAATCACGATGTTTTAACTATTCTCGTCAGATTTTTGTGATCATTTTTTAAATTCAATTATCAGTTTGGTCTAGTTTAGGCAACTATATCAGGAGTTTTAAATTTCATACTTATGATAGGGATTCGCTGTCGGTGGAGGAAGTTAATGGGGGGGGGGGGGGGAGTCCAAGTAGTCACGATATATATATATATATTTTTTTTCTCTCTCTCTCTTATTTCAACTCTCACGAAAATTATACAGAATCCATTCATGGGGACGTCCCTGTAATGCATGCATTACTTACCTACCAATGTCTTTCTGTTTTCTCTTTGATAGTCTTCAAGGGACAAAGGAGAAACGACCCTAGGATTTTGCGTGTGAACCACTAAGTCACTAAGTTTAATCAATGACCGCTAGATAGTTTGAGGCTTGCCATAGACAAGCGGCATTACGCGCTGCAGTTGCACCTAGCCCCAGCACCGCATCAGCTCGTGTTAAATACGAAGAAAGTGTAGGTAGGTGTGTTATTTGATTTTATTAATAAATTATTTATTAGTAGGCGTCTACGCCTATTCAGAAATATTAGAACACAACCTAAAATTCGTTCTGCGTAGTAGAGCTATACATAAAAATAATCTCTACACTTTATATATATATATATATATATATATATATATATATATATATATATATATATATATATATATATATATATATATATATATATGTCATTCCAGACTATAACTCTCCCTAGGATTGAGATAAAAATTCCGTTCTTGCGCCAAGAAATCAAGCTTTCCAAAAGAAAGGATGAGTTCGTTTGCCAGCACTTTTTGAGTACATTAAATTGATCAAATTTCTAAAAATTTGTTTCAAAAATCACTAAATATGGCTAAAAACGGCTATCAATCGCTAAAATTAAATTTTTTCGCTTAATATCGCTCAAATAAAGTTTAACTATAAAATAGAACATTCAAAAATTTATGTACTAACAAAATTATGTTGAAAAATGTAATTAAATTTCAGTAAAATTTGCTTAAAAAAATCGAAAAAAAACGGCAAAAAATGCTAAAACTCCAAAACCTCTTTTTTGAATATTATATTATTTGAATAATTATTTAAAATACTTTTTTTGCCATAATGTTAATAGTTGAACATTTCATTGCACTCAAAAAGCTTCAATTTGAAAACAATTTAACATTATACAATACGGCAATTTACGAAAATTCGCTGATAATGCTGTATGGCTAGAACTCTTTTTTCTCACTGACGTTAATACTGGGTTTAATAATTATGGAACTTCGATATAGTAGAAGGTCTACCTAATACAGAAATAATAAATCTTTGAGTAACAATTTGCAGCGTTTTTGACAAGGGAATTCTAATGTGATTTTGTCAGCTAATTTGATCGTCTTTTTATTCATTTTTATTATATTTTTATTTATTTATTTTTATTATTATTGGGTATTTATTTATTTATTTTTATTTTTTTTTCATTTTATATTTTTACTGTTTTAGATTTTTACTATTTTTACCACCATTTCCTGCCTCACGAAAATGAAATTAATCAACAACAATAAACACTAAACTTAATTCAGGTTTTCTTCCATTTCAACCATTTAGGATTGATCGAAAGTGATGTCGAGGTTTCAGTAACCCTCTGCCATTCCCCCCGCTTTAGCTTCAGATGAATGTTTTTTATTTGTTTTATAAGTTAATTTTATGATGATAATGTACTAAAAGAACCATCAAAGTCTTCTTAATATTTTCCATTCTAATAATTAAGATCCCTGTTAATGCATGATGCAGTGATCCATCATGATAGACCATGATTGATCCGAAAGGATGGAGTTGACGTACCTGTCTACTGACCTTAGTTGAATGATAAGGGCCGAGTAGCCACGTCCGATGAAACTCATAAAGTTAGGCACCTAACTTACTTCTCAGAGTTTGCGGCTAAATCCCGATAATCTGAAGCTGTAGCACCCTCATCAACAAACAAGCGACCTTTGCCTGTGGCAATGTAGGCACCGACCATCTCATCTGGTTGAAGTTATATAAGCTATCGTTCAACCAATTTCGTTTCACAGAGCTCTTTTCATTTCTCCATGCATCACAGATCATAACAGCGAGTAGTTACAGTGCCGCGACCCCTTGAAAAGACTGGGTCAGTTTTACAAACATTATAACGTACGGTCGGGCGGTTTAAGCCTAGTCAACCGCACGTTAGAGTGGGTAAAACAACGGGAATAAGTTACAATTATATCAGGCTTCTTGAGTATTTGGTGAACATGACAGGCGCTGTAAGCCGTCAAGCTGTGAATTTCAATCGCAGAAACGCTAAACGGAATGTGTGGGTAGATGTGCTTAAAAACGCTTTGCACCTTTTGGTTAATTATTTTCAATAACGCACCTTTGAACCAGTGCTAGAAAAAATAACCGATTGTTAATACCGTTCCGTAGGTATCATTCCTTTTTTTTCCATCCTGTTAGTAATTATTTGCTTGAAAGCTTTCGTACAGTTTCGATTACACATCTTGTACAATAATGAAATTCTGTGGAAGTACCTATTGTCAAGTGTCATGCAATAATATACGAATGGTTGGTGTCTTTGATTCAAGCAAAGATTAGGTTTTTTTATTAGCGACATCTTGCTTGGATTACAATTCAGAATTCATAGAATCCTAGAAACAAATTTAAAAAAAAAAAATTAAATAAATCGTCCTTCCGCTGTCCGCCGTCCAGTGCTTTTCTACGAAACTACTGGACCAAAGTTTATGAAACTTGGGTCAAATGTAATAAACACTTTACGCCACGGCATCAATTTCTATCAGCCCTAAAGTGTAATGATTTATTTAATTGCAATAATTTTTCCTCTGTAGGAGCCTATATCTACATTGGTATATTGATGACAAGATACCATGAAGCAACAATGCAACCATGAAATTAAACGCAAATTAGTTACGTCGGTGCATAACACTGAAGGATCTGTGAGGCTAATTTCTTTCAACCTACGGTGTTGAAATTTGAAATGGAGCTCCTTTGGAATATCTAGAATGCAATAAGAGCAACTATCAGCATAGGCACCTTTGAGCACCTTTGGAACATCTAGAATACTATTACAAAGTGTGGAGAGGCTCAGTTCAGCTGTGGGATATCTGTAGGCTTGATTGCGATTGATGCCGATTTTATCAGCACATCTTCGACTGATGTAAGTTTTTTTAATCAAATTTCATTAAATTTTGTCCTCTAGTTTTGGAGAAAAGCTTCGGACGACGAGCGGCAGATGGACGGCGTTCGACGGACGGATGGTTTTTTTTTTTTTTTTTTTTTTTTTTTTCTTTTTATTCATTCATTTCTTATATTTCATTATTATTTTCTTCCATTCAATTTTTGGAAACTACGTATCTTGGAACGTAAGCCAACAAACGTAATGGGCGGGAGGGGGGGTTAAAATTGTTTTCTTGGTGGATTTCAAAGGTTCAGTATTGAAAATCAATCATCAATCAAGGTAAATATCAAAAGGTATATCAATCATATCAATCAAGGTATATCAAAATCAATCATGAGTATTACCATCACCATGGAAATAAAGAACTTTTATAAAAGTTGAGGATATAAATTGATGTTCTTCCAAGAACTTTAGTGATTATAAAAGGTATGATACCAAAAAAAGGGAGATACACAGTTCGGGATCAGGGTAGCCAACCACATGAATAGGGAAGATCGAGAAACTAACATCAAAAAACAATTTCGCCAACAGGCTAGAAATGCCCCAATTAATGATAAATTATTTGGTGGAACCATTCCTGAAATTGTCCGTACATCAAAATTGATTCTGCTGCTCGCCAATTTTCTCTTCCCGACTTATTCTTATCGCCAGCCGACGCAGGGCAATCGACCTCAAAACAAAAACAAGCAGATATTTCAGTTTTGCCCGATAATATTAAATTTAATTCAAGCGTACCTCCTGCTCTCACCGAACCCAGTCAGGTTATCTACTCTACTCAATCCTGTACCACTCGATCGTGGATTTAGGTACCTAATGAAAATAAAAGCTTAATGGGAGTGTAAAATATGAGGGATAATGACTGAACAAGAGAAAAACTGTAGAAGACGGCGAATCGAAGAGGTAAAACTTTGATTTACTCGTAGGTTCAACCACTGTGGTACCACCGAGTAGATGTTACATTGTATATAACTTTTGATCCAAACAATAAGGGCTATCGAGAGGTGCAATATTCATTTTACTGACTCAGGGGTTTCCATTTGGGTGGACAGGCTTCTAAAAACCTCTAGACCCGGATTCAAGGGTATGACATTATCTTTCCCTTTTATGCCACAGCAAAGGGGAATTTGTATTCCTTCCATATTAAAATCGTTTTTGGCCTTATCAGAAAATATCTGCCCACCACACCACAAAGCCCTTTTCATTATTTCATCTCCCCCTCACACTCCGGCAACGGGCCCCACTCTAGCCAGATGGGCTAGGGATATGCTACAGTCGGCGGGTGTAGACTCCGGTACCTTTTCGGTACATTCTACCCGGCACTCCTCGGTCAGCGCAGCTGCAAGAGCTGGGGTTTATAGAAACTAACATTATCTTATATGAACGAAGAGAAAAACGGAGTGTTGTAGAAGACGGCGAATCGAAGAGCCCCATTTACTTCTTTGTAAGAACATGTTAGGAAGGAAGACCTGTGATTTACTGGGCGGGATTTTTGTAGGTTCAACCACTGTGGTAGTAGTTGTTACATTGTATATAACTTTGATTTACTCGTAGGTTCAACCACTGTGGTACCACCGAGTAGTTGTTACATTGTATATATATTATATATATATATATATATATATATATATATATATATATATATATATATATATATATATATATATATATATATCGGATTAGAGCTGATGAACTATGAAGAAGGGGGATAGAAGTACCAGTTCCAGTTTTAGAAAAAATCGTGCTGCTCCTTCTTGATGTCGCAATTTTGTTCCGTCTTGTTCAGCATTGAAAACTCTTTAAAATGAGCTGTCACTCGATAACAAATGGATTTTTTTTTCTTTCAAAGTCCCCCTCCAACACCAATACCCCAATACTTTGAGTAGTTCAAAAACTTTTGGGTTTTTACTCCTGATTCATATTTGCTTAAAACATAGTACCAGGCACCCCGAAACCGCTCTCCAAGTTTCACTTCGATATCTCAAAAATTGTGGGAAAATTTTAGGAGGGAGGGGGGGGGGGTGTTACTTTTGGGACACCCTGGCCCATATATATATATATATATATATATATATATATATATATATATATATATTTGTTTGTTTATTTATATATTTATTTATTTATTTACTTATGAATAAACAAGATTGGTGAAACTCGACATCGTTGCTTAAGTACTAAAACCCCCGGTTCCAATAGGTAGTAAAAGTTGATCGAAAACTGCCGCAACCGGCCTCGAGTTCATGAAGCTAAATTGATTACTGGCCGCTGTAGTAATGGGTGGACGCGTCACGTTACTTTTCTCTTGCTTCCTGCAGTAGAATAGAGCTGGAGAGGCCACGTTACATTTCTGTAGCCTATTTCACTTTTCAAAGTTAAACTTATCCGATTGGAACAAGATTCAGTTGCAAGGAAACAAAAAATTACAACTCCCATTCCATAATTTCACCTTTCATTTCAAGATTTCATTGTATCTCACATAGGTTAATATAATGTGTAGTATGTACGTTTCGATCTGAGGGGAGAAAAGAAACGAGTCAAAGAAACTGTATTTGGTGGTCTGGAACTTATTAACCCGCTAAATGACATGTAGAAGAGGAACTGACTTTGCGTTTAGGCGCGCTCGAAGCCTCCCGTCGACGGGGTGAGATCTCTCGTCCGCTGGCGATTGGATCGGCACTTCGCGGCTCTGCGCGGTAGTGGATTTGTCGCCGAGGTATAAAAATTGTGAAAATGAAAGGATGAAGGGGGGGGGGGTTATATGAAACAGCGGAACAGATATTGGGTGTTTGGTTTGGAGGAGATTCGAGAACTAGCCTTCTTACCGCTTGACGGTCAAGGGAGGGGTGGTACTTATGAAGATGAGGTAGGGATGGAACATGACATTTCATGCATTCTGTAAACTGCATATCATAATAGCGGGAAAACATAGTTTTAATAATATAACATAGTTTAGTTTTAATTTGAGACCAAACATTGTGTTTCAATCTCTTTAAAACCGTGAAATAATCTTGAATAGAACGGTTTTAAAATGATTTTTTGCAGTACTATTTGCACTCTGTTTTCTAGCAATAGGTAGGGACTTGTTAGACAATGACGCAATCCAAGCTTTGTCGGGTCCCCCAGCCCTACTTCTTGCCCCTGCTACACTTCAAAATTCCTATATTGTATAAATGATGGTATAATAAGGCTACAGTTGGGTGTGAGAGAGAGAAGATGCACAAAACTCGGCCCTTCGGCCCTTGACCCCGCCAGGGGGGCTTCGCCCCCCTGGACCCCTCCCCGGATGTTATTACTTTGAGCCTGACTGCTAAAATGTAAAAAACATGGAATCATGTTTTAGCTCCTCGCTCTCACTTTATTATAAAAGTGATCACGACGATTGAGCTCTTGTCAGCTGATGATCTCCTAATAAAAACTCGCGAGTAAACATTCACTTTATTATAGAAAGAGGCTAAAGAGGCTACATACGAAATTACATCTTCCTATAGTGTAAAGTATAGAAATTACCTATTAAAATGATTTAACCACCGCTTCACAAATCAAACCGTTCTCGCAATACTCGGATCACCTGCTATGAATCACATAATCGAAACACCAGCTCAATGAAATCATCAGAAATTAACAAGCGGTTGCAATCATGTTCACAATATCAATAATTGAGAATGATCACCTGTGTGTAAACAATTACTCATATAACCATGCTCATAACTCAGCTTGTTGACCACTCACTTCGTAGTAGTTAATATAGTATGGTTGGATAAATCGAGAGCTTTCGAACGAATGGTCAACGAATTTTGTGGGATGAAAAACGACGAAGTATCATATCCCTAGCAACGACTCGGTTGTAAGCGGAAATCATCACAATTATAGGCGCTACTTTCATCTCACTTTTCGGCGGGGGATCCATCGCTAAAATATGATTCCATGTTAAAATTTACAAGTAAATCTCAGCATGTTTTTATAAACCGGTATTCAAACTTTAAAGTGGTGCAGCAGTGTCCTCGTACTCACGGTGGTCGCATTTTACCTCACGATATGGTTGCCAAGCAGATAGCAGGCGCTTTGTCATCCAGCGGTTGAGATGTCAAAATGGAGAGAATATATCACATGCCGAATGACCGGGGTAAGAAGCTGGATATCGTTGCCATCTAGTCCGAAGCTATAATTCTGGATGACCAGGTAGTCAGTGGCAACGTGGACATGGAGCACACCGGGCTGTCCAAAATAAGTAACTATGACAGGAATGATCTGCGGAAAGCGATATCTGAGCTAAAGGGTGTGGTAAAAGTGCTAAGGAGTTACTAGAGTTGGGCGTCTAGGTCAGGAGTAATCCGTGGTATCACCACTTGCGTCCTGAGGGGCTCTTCCCTCCACTGTTGGTAATTTTAAAGGGACACATCCCTTCATTACACTCTTCCTCCTCCTCCTGCAACTTCCCTCGGCCGGAAAAACCTATGGGCGCCCTCCCCACTTTTTTATTTATTTATTTAAATTCATTTTTTTATTTTTCAATTCAATGAGTTTGTGTAAAAGGTTTTAAAGGTACCTAGTTGTCAATATCTTTGCATTCAAAGTACTCAAATTTCAGAACAAACAATTTATTGTATAAAAAATAATATAATACTTCATGTAGTGAGTTTCTTATTTGGTTTCTTGTTACCCAAAACATTTTACATTAAACTCAATAGCCGAGAAAATCCAACCTGATTTATAAGATGACAATTCAAGAAAACTTGCTGGAACAATTCAAAATGCCTGACTATTTTTTTTTTTGACATTTTCATGTCTTTGCCCTGGCACATTGCACAAAAAACTGTCACGTAACGTAACGTAAATATTTTGACGATTTCCGCTTACAACCGAGTCGTTGCTAGGGAAATGGTACTTCGTCGTTTTTCATCCCAAAAAATTCGTTGACCATTCGTTCCAAAGCTCTCGATTTATCCAACCATATTACGTTTACTACTGCGAAGTGCGTGGCCAACAAGCTGAGTTATGAGCAAGGTTATTTGAATAATTGTGTACACTCAGGTGATCATTCTCAATAATTGATATTGTGAACATGATTGCCACCGCTTGTTAATTTCTGATGATTTCATTGAGCTGGTGTTTCGATGATTTGATTCATAGCAGGTGATCCAAATATTGCGAGAATGGTTTGATTTGTGAAGCGGTGGTTAAATCATTTTAATAGGTAGTTTCTATGCTTTACACTCTAGGAAGCTGTAATTTCGCATGTAGCCTCCTTAGGACATTTACTTGACGATGCCCAGGGTCCGGATCAGCTGAGTGGCTCTTAGAGCTTGCATACGAGTCTGCAGGGGGGTAGGTGATGTAGCCTGGCTCGAATTCAATGAAGTACCCACGGGTGTCGGAACAATGAGTCAACACGATCGCGAATTCAATTAAGTACCCACGGGTGGGCGGTTTCTCTTATGGCCCATTTAATTGATTTGTACGCCCCGCCGTGCGATGCACGGGTGAGATCTGCCTAGTAATATATACAATAAGAAAACACACATGAAAATGTCCCAATGTGTTGCAGACTCGTATGCAAGCATTTCAAGCTGCTTTGTCTTTCTTATGATTTTCACGTACAACCAAGCCGTTGCTGGGGAAATAAAACTTCTTTAGTGTTTATGGGACCAAAATCGTTCTCCATTTGTTGGAAAGCTCTCGATTTATCACGCATTTCTTATGATTTTCACGTACAAACAAGCCGTCGCTGAGGAAATGAAAGTTCTTTAGTTTTCACAGCCTCATTAAGACACAGCCATAATTGGGCACAGTACCTTAGTTTTTCCAACGCAGACAAGAGGGATGCAATGACGTCACCAGATAACCAATCGGAATGCTCTCTTTTTTACAACAATATTTTTTAATAATGTTTATAAGACCAGTTGGTTAGGCTCATTATGCCCGTGCCGGTTAAATTTTTTGAAACTCAAAACACAGGACACAATTTGACCGGTAAAACGTTGCAAGCATCGGTCTGCTAGTATTTGGATATCAACTCAAGAGATACACAACCTGTAGAGAAATTAGAACGAATTGCAGCAATGCGAAAATTAAATATAAGCAGAGGAGATCATCGAGAGAGCCCATATCTCCCTACCTACATAACCTTAAACCTATCTCTAAAAAAAAAAAAAAAAAACCCCATACGTCCCTGATAAATCCAAGCGTCCCCAGAGTACGGGAGAATTCTCACGTGTGGTAAAACGGAAGGAACCTTTTGTAGATTCATGAATGTAACAGGATCGTATAAAATACCTACACCAGCAGGATTAATCATATTTGTTTTTTAAGGAAGGATTGTGATTTATTAGATAAAACAAAATATGAATGCGCCTTGGGGCAAGTAAATGGAAGCAACATGAAGCATTCATGCGAACATTATCTCTCGTGTGAATTCCCAGGAGGAAGCGTAAGAGCGTTGAGAGCTCGTTATATAATGACATGAAAAACGAAAAATTACATTGCTTTGAAACATGAGCATCAGATTTATACATCACGTATAAGAGACGAAACCGTTTTTAATACAGAGTGGGACGGCATGTGTAGTCTAACACTTTCCAAGCTGAAAAATAGATCACTAATTAATTGAATAATACCCTCTTTGTGCATTTATATATGCACAAAACGTATGCAAAGTTACGTGTGGCACATAGCTTCATCGTATCCGGAACATGAATTTATAGATACTGAAATTGTTTGAATGATCTTCAAAAATTCCACAACGGAAAATAGTAAATCAAGATGTGGGTAGCGAAAACATCAAAATTGGTCGATGAAGAAAAGGAAAAATAATGCTTGAAGTAATTTACGTTAGCGCATGACCAGAATGTAGTATTGATTTGAAAATAATAAAATTGGTAGGGGACCATCCGCAGCCTAACCCGTACATTCCTAGAAAATTCTACCAAATTCGGATGGAAAATTTGGAAATTATGTTCGTTCCAAGGACTACACATACGCTCATGCGCAGCAGAGCTGCTAATGATACAATCATATTGAAATTTGGTTCATCAAATCTAATTCTCTCAATTATCCTCCAAATATGAGCAAAATCGAACGATAAGTGAGTACGTCTGGTGTAATGACTTGTTTCCATAGCTACGGACCTACTCTCCAGTTCACAGTGGAGGAAGGAAATCATGGAAAAAATGCATTTCTGGACATTGAAATTATCAGTGCATGTTTCGTCAAAGGCGATGATTAAACGGTGAGGAGGGGTGAAGGAGTTTCGTCAAAAGAATCGCTCAGTCTTCATAATGTTTTTTCATAGGGTTCAAAGCCCTTTCGTCAAATCGAATGACCGATGTAAACACAGCTCTCGGAGCGGTCCCGTTTCCGCTTCAGGATCGTTCCGAATTCCGGGTTGAGTGTTTTGTCGCGTCACGATGGATCATAATATCGAATGTAAATATGTTTCTGGTCGACACTGAAGGATTTTTTCATGACCTTGAATAACGATGTACTGAACCTGACCATGATTCACGTTGATTTTAGGAAGGCAGCTCACGTCGCTATGACTTGACCATTGTGGTTTGCGGGATGCAATTTTCATTTGCACACGTCGTGGTATTCGTCGAACAAATCGCTATGTACTCGCTATAAGAAAAAACCGAGGTTCGTCAGTTGATAACATTTTTTTCAGACTTTCCCACTTACCCCCTGAAAAAGTCTAAAATGCGTTCACGAGCTTGATGGCTGCTGCCCCTCAAGAAGGGTACTTACTCATTTAGGTGCTAACCGTTTTTCTATCATCGAATTTGCATTGAACAATCTAACGACGAATCTTACTTCACTGTTGATGATTGCTGATTGAACCTTTCTTACCGCCACTACTCATGGTGAAGAATAAAATATTTAAGGTCAACCCACTTTTTCTGGCTTCTTTCAAGATTCCAGAAATCCGTGTTTACCAATATTTTAAATTCATTAGTGTTCTTGACAAAACATTGCATTCCTTAAAGAAACGATGTGCCAAGCCTTTAACCAAACGACTACTTTTTTTAACGAAACGATGAGGTTTTGACTATGATTTAACGACACGACATACGCTCGAAATTATAAAAAATGAAGATGATGATAAAATTACCACAAAACACTACGACAGAAAAAAAATATATACTCCGGACAAGTACTACATTTCTCAACGTATGCTCCGATCCGCTACAAGAAAAATGTTGCGAAAAATATTGTACATCGATGGCTCACGCTTTTTGACACCATATTTCACAAACAAAACATTAAAAAGTTGAAAAAGTGAAAGTGATCCTGACGGCTCATGGCTACCCCAATATGTAGACAATACTATACACATGACCCTTCAAAGAAACACTCAGAATAGTAAACCTCCAACTCAACAACAACAACCAGTTCACTATTATTCAATGCCACGCGTGGAATGTGAGACAGAATAAATGACAAATATTTTTGGGCCGTATAATCACGTAAAAACTGCATGTGCAATTGCCCGTGCAAAACCATGTTCCCCATTACGGCTTCGTATCAATAGGTTAACAATGAACCTTTGTAAACGATAAATAAAAGTGCAATTTATAACAAAAGGTGATCATTTGCAGCGTTTCTTTGTGTCTTTCACTGATAAATTTATATGCTCAATCATCTCCCTTGAATTAGTGGCTTACGACTTCTTGACGAGTTTCATATCCGACCTCAGGACCATATTATAGAACAATTAGGTGGTGGAATATGTAAATCCGGATGACTCCATAGTTACTGGCACCTTTCCAATTACTCATTCATCGTAAGCAACCTTTTCAATCGATACGGAGTGGTTTACGAAACCTTTGTAAACCAACTATTTTCGTCAATTACAATAGATAATTATTTCTACAAAATATAAATGTAAAAGATGAAATGATCTTTACAGTTCTGTACTAGCAAAACCTAACGAAAGTTGAATAAATTTCCCAAATTATCAGGTAACAGAAAGGATCAAAACACGCACTTGAAATTATCAAACTACTCATACAAAATTCAGACCCTTTTCCCTCGCTAAGACAATAAATTGAGAAACGTCGGACCCTCAACAATGCGAGGTCAAAAGATATGTACTTGCATGGCCCCAAATTTATAGTTAACAATTCATGAGTCTACACCAGTTGCGAAGTGCCCCAGTATTTATATACCAATTCGTCCCCCCAAGTTCATCTCTAATGCAGAAGGCCGAGAAAGAACCGCTGGATGGGTCCAGAAGGAAAGCTTTGCACGCTCTTTATATACCAAGAGATGAGCTTGAAAAGATCGAGCAGGATAAATTCGTTCGTATCCCTAAAGGGACGAAGGAAATAGATGGACCGGAAGCTGACTTTTTAGATGGAGAATAGAAGTACATATATATAACTAAAATTTAAAATGGGTAATATGAGGATATCATTAAAATTATAGTGACATTTGAGTTCCGATTATTTCATGAAGACGTTTATGTTTCATTCGTTTATCAGATTCTATTACAGTGAACAGTAAAACGTGACATTCTAAAACTAAACCAAAAGATTTTTAGAGGGATAATATATATACACATATATATTTTATTATATATATATATATGTATATATATATATATGTATATATATATAAGTAGTAAGTGGGCACGTTTGGAACAACTGAGAGAAAACTAACAGTAAAATATTTAAAGTGAAAACTAACAGTAAAATATTTAAAGTGAAAACTAACAGTAAAATATTTAAAGTGAAAACTAACAGTAAATATTTAAAGTGAAAACTAACAGTAAAAACTTTTCAACACAAAACATCAGAACCAGTGACTTTTTCTTTTTGGGGGTTAAGTTAAAAGAATCTCTTTTCCCCATTAGAAACTTTAGTGAAACTCTAAAAAATTACAGTAGGTTTTAATTTTTAATGACATGTATCACTAAAAATTGTATATATTAATTATACCATCAGCTCATTCTGTAAACTCTATACAATGCATTTTATTACCATTTTTAAGTGTCACTTTACCTTTATAGATCAATTTATATTTGTCTTTCACGAGTGTTTCTAAATCCCCCTCTTGGTTAAACCTATTTTTAAAAAAAATGAATTGGTAACAATATGTTGGTAAAGCCACCCTCCAAGTCTACCGCTATAGTTTCGCCAAATTTAGCTTTCACCTTTTCCGCTTTAAGGATCACATAAGGTTTGTTACGTTTTAAATCATTAAACGTACTAAATTCGCTCCTACCATTGATTCTTTCCAAAAATTTATCGGCCATCTTTTATTATAAAACCCCATTCCTTTAACTCATCGTTTCAATTTTAAAAGTTGCCACCAAAACATCAGACCAAGTGACTTTTTCATTTAACGACTTGAATCCCTGTTAATGTTCCAAACGTGCCCGTTTACTACCGATTTTTATATAAAGAGTTTCTTAAATGTTTACGTTTAATATCCCCAAGGTAAAGTATCGATAATATCGGTTTCTTTGTTTTCCATTATATTTCGTTTATCATATTGAAATTTAAACTCTTTTTCCACTTCTTTGTTTACTAATGTTTTATCTTTTACATTTCGCGTAATCATGTTATATTTAAGCTTAACGTTGTTTATTTCTTTTATTAACATTTTATTCATAGCTTCTCTATTTAATGATTTACCGTTTTGATAATTCAAAGTAAATCCTTTAACTTTCATAGTTTCTTTTCCTTGATTGGTTATATAAGCGTAACTCTTGGGGCCCGTACTAATCCATTCTACAATGTGATTATTTTTTCCCAATTCATCAGTCCACTCACCCAACATACAACCAGTTTTTACAGAATTTTTCCCATCATCAATATAAACAATACTATCTGTATCATAATAAACAACATTCTTTCCTATTTTATCAAGCATATCATATAATCTTAATCTTGCATTGGAAGTGGTAAAAGCAGCTACAAAAACGTTAGTTGAAAAACTATCTTCGATGTATTGATTCAAAAATTTATAAGATATTTGCACGATATTGTCATTCAGAAATTGGCATGAACCAATTTCTAGTCTGTCATCTAAAAGTATATCGTACCATCTTGTTATATCAACAACATATTCAGATTGTGACATGTTCAATCTTTGCCCAAACTTTCCCCACAAAGAATTCAAACAAATCTTTGCTACTGCTCTTCGTCCAGGATTTGGTTTAATACTTTCTTTTTCTAAATCTATATCGAGACTTTCTTTAACGCTTTTTATATATTCTTCAATAGTTCCAAAGTCGCTTTCCCACGGGCTAGTCTCTAGTTTTATTTTCATAAATGTTTTTACATATTCTTTGAACAATTCCATTACTTTTTTCTTTGAAATGCCATACTTCGTAAATTTCTTGAATCTTATAACCTTTTTCAATAGCTTTATTTACTTCATCTGTAGTCCAAGTACCAACCAGAGCTCTTTCATTTTCATCGTGTGAACAAGTATTACATTTATCTTCAAAACATTTTTCGCATAAAATAAATAGAAGTTTATCTCTTTTGATCGGTAGAACTGGGTGATATAATTTTTTAGGAGGTAATATTTTACATTTGATTAAACCGTACCAATTTTCATCATATTTCTCAGGTTTATGAATTTTTGTTGGATGACCTAAGGGATAATAATCGAAATATTGAACTGTTGGATACAAACTACAAACATCGAT
The DNA here is from genome assembly GCA_030762985.1 of Adelphocoris suturalis. Lineage (NCBI taxonomy): Eukaryota > Metazoa > Arthropoda > Insecta > Hemiptera > Miridae > Adelphocoris > Adelphocoris suturalis. The sequence continues at coordinate 37,161,633 of CM061046.1, forward strand.
ATATCTTAATTTTTTATTTACGACTTTCAATTTACTAGCATTGGTTCTGCCACCAAAAAATGCGTCTCTAGGATTTAATGGTTCCACTATTACGTTTCCACTACTTTTTACTGCTGCTTTACCCTCTTTCGATTTAATCCAGTTACATTCCCACATTTCTACTAATTGGTATCCAGCATCAATGATTTGTTTACTCCTTTCCTTCGTTTTTTCATACAAGTCTCCCATAGTTTCATTGTTTACATTATTAATAGTATCTTCGTGGAAACATTTTTGACATCCATGCCAAAAACAGCCATGATACTGGTACACGGTATTTGTTATTTTATCGTAACCATCAACCTTTGCTCCACAAATTGTAACTTCTCCTCCGTTTAAAGCATGTTTGTACATTTTTAAAAGTACTAAGCCAAGATATTGAACCTTTGCTAAATGTTTCTTTTCTAATTTCTTTATTCACAGCTATCGTATTTTCTGTGAGATATATTGACCGAAAAATGGCCATGCAAACACTCGCTATAGTTAAATATTGGAAAGGATCGATATTAGCTATGTCTAAAAATTGCTTCCTAAATTCAATACAACCCCTTCGCAAAATATCGACATCTGATTCACAATATTCTAATATTTCTTTCTGAAAGTCGAATATATAATTTTCCTTTACTTTTTCAGCGTGCCATTTCAAAAATGCTTTTCTTACTTCGGGTTTCATTGAATCAGCCCCATAAAATTTAGTATCAGGAATTGGACCAACGTAATTTTGATTATCTCGAGTATTGAAATAATGGGGGAAATATCCTTTTTTTAGTTCTGTTAATCCGAACGTTTTTGGAAAAGCAGATAACGGAGATGCAACGAAGTTAGAACTATCGATTATTCTTATTATTCCTTTAATTTCTAATAACATTAGTTTAGTTCCATTATAAATAGTGTAAGGTTTCAGAGTATTTTCGACGCAGTATTTCAGAATGAATTGAGAATCATATCCTTTTGCATAATGTGCTATGGCAGTGTACCCTTTGTGTTTTACTTGAAATCAACCACTCGCAAAATTCCTCATTAGTTTTGAATACGAATTTAGTACCATCGTGGTAGTGAGCTATAACAAGATTTGCTTCATGGGTTCCTGTTTCCTGCATTGCTTCATAATCAAATGTTATGTATTTTTCGGTGTAAGTACATTTTTCTGCTGTGATATCAGAACGATTATTACAAGTACAAGGTACTGTACAATACCCACCGTTTGATCGTCTTGCTAACATAAAACATTCATGACCACCTATATCGTCGAATATTTCTTGACAGTTTCGACATTTTCCAGAACCACATCTATGTTCGTCGGTTCTTTTGCAAATTTTCCCGCAGTTTAAACATTTATAGATTATTTTACAAACTTCTTTATGATTTTTAAAGCAATTATCATTATAACAATAACGGTTACAATCGTTACAGAATATTTTATTTTTATCTTTTTCATCGTGTTGTATTTGTTTACAGAGTGTACAGACATCTTTATTTCTAGTCTTTTTGCATTCATGTTTCTCTTTATTATTATAGGGAGTATCACAATTTTTACAGTAATATGAGGAGGCGTAAAAGGCTGCTACACTATTAATAACATCAAAATGATTCCCATCTTTATAAAGATAAATTATAGTATCTTTCTTTTCTCCTTCGTAAATAACGGTATTGAAATTTTCGGCGCAGATAACTTTAACTTGAATGTCTAATAATTCTTCAACAACTTTGATATCTTGCAATGTGAAACCTTCCTCGGTGTATGAACCCATTTTTTCGCAAAGTTCTTTAGCTAAATCTAGTTGAATTGGGCGGCCCATTCTGATTTGTTTTACATCAATTTCTGAGAGTTTCCGATTGAAAATATCCTTAGTATGATAAGTTAACGCGGTAATTATGGCTCTTGGACAGCATAAGTTATCGACATTTTTAATTTGAGTGATACATTTTTTTGTGTGTTTACTCTCAGCCAAATTTAATATTTTGACACCTCTTGCTCCTCTCGGTAAATTGATGATTTTAATGTGGAACGTGGTATTGGTAATTTCAACGTTTTCGTTTGAACTAATAATGTTGCTTACGTGTTGGGTAAATTCTTTAGCTTGTTATACTAGAAAAAACGTTTGATTTACTACTTAAATCTTTCGATATATCATGGTGAAAATGAGGGTTTTGGGCAACGATCATAATTTTATCCCCGGTTTGGAAATTAGATTTTTCTTTAGCCAAATTTAACATAGCAAATACAGCTTTTTCGACTTGTATGATATTAGATAATTTTATACAATAATCGATTTCTGTAGTTTTAAATTTTTTAATGTATCGAGATTTAGTTTCTATAATAGTAAAAGGAGATTTTCGTTTTTCTTTGTTTTCATTAACCAAGTCATCGTCGAAATTGAACATTTTTCCTGTTTTTACTTTAAATGCATGCCCTTGTGGGTGCATTAGATGTTCGATGATATTGATTTTTTTTATTCGGTTTTTTAATTTTAATATGTTTTTCTTTAGCTATTTCGCGTAGTTCTTTAACAGTTAGTTTTTCTAGATCACTTTTCTTAAAGTATACATTTTTAATATCATTTAAAGCTGTAATAAGATTATTTTTCTTCATTTTATAACCACCTTTTAAATTGTAATCTTTCGCTTCATTTCTCAAATCTTTAACTCTGAATCCTTTCTCAACGACTCTTTGTTGAGGTTTAAGAGTTTGGTTAGGGTCATTTTTTAGATGGAATGGTGCTTTTAAATGACGAGCCCAGTTTTTATATGTGATTTTTCGATCACATTTTTCACAGATTTTATCTGCATATCGTTTTTTAATAGTATCTTGCATTTTTATTATAGTAGGGGTTCTTTTAACTAACCCTTCATTTTTTTTCGTATCGTTCATTTTTATTAGAAAAGAGATTCTTTTAACTAATCCCTCAATTTTTATATTATCCACCCGCTTTTTCTTGTATGGATACTATATAGTATAATATTGTTGTTTTAATGGAAATTTTCCATTAAAACGTTTTTATTAATACTTAAAGGTGGCGGCGAATCGCCCCCACCTTTAATAGATTGGGTTTTAAACAAACTTGATGTTATACATGTCTCTCCCATTTATTGATTTGGTGATTCCATGGTACACTAAGCAAACACCGTACTCAACTAGAGCTTGGAGTTCATTTTTATCAAATTTTTGAATACATCTTTCTGGTATGAACACTCTAAATTCTCCTAGATTGGCTATAACAGCCTCCCACGAGTATTTCGTTGACACAAATTCAAAGTTTATAATTTTGTAAGGTTTTCCGATTTCTAGTTCAGAAAGCTTGTTTGTGTTGTTTTCAAAATTAAGTTTTTTCAATAGCTGCTCCCTATTCATTTCTATTTATTTATTATAGAATATATTCTTTTAACTAGCCTTCCATCTTTAAATAGGAGACCCGGTGAATCACCGGGTCTCCTATTAAGGCAAATACGAGTCAATTTGATTTTTAACAGTAAATACCTCGTACCCGTCGATTCGACGGGGGGTCCTATGTAAAGTCGAATACAAGTCGAGAACATTTAAAGAAGAGTTTTCAAAACTCTTAAAGTGGGGGGGTCCGATTTGGACCCCCCCTCTTTAACGTTAAAGTCGAATACAAGTCGAGAACATTTAAAGAAGAGTTTTGAAAACTCTTAAAGTGGGGGGGTCCGATTTGGCCCCCCCTTTAACGTTAAAGTCGAATACAAGTCAATTGACTAAAAAAGCCGACGCTCACATGTGAGCCGCGGCTTTTTCATTTCATACGAAAACGCCGCGGCTGGAATTCAAGCCGCGGCTTTTTCATTTCATACGAAATTTTATGGCTCACATGTGAGCCGCAAATTTTGATCTCGGTTAACAATTGTTTGGTTCTTTCGAGCCTGAACCAATAAGTTTTTTCTAGAATTCTGTTTTTTGTAGTTCTTGAGCATAGAAAGATCCTTCAATCTCTTCGTCGTTTAAATCTTTTATTTTGTAAGTAATTGGATTTGTTGGTAGAATTCCAGAAACCACAAAAATTTCTCTAGACCATTTAGCATCATATTTATTCCCAAATGTTTTCTTAAATCTTGTTATTCGAACTCGATCTCCAAGAGAAAACTTTACTTTTTGTGAGGCTTTTTGGTTCCTAAACAATCTAACTAACACTTCATCTTCGTTATTTTTTTAACTTGTACAGGTATCATACCAATCGATCTATGGAAATCTTTAAAATTGTATTCATGAATCAAATCCTCTAGAATATCGATCCATTTCTTATTATTTCGTACTTCAAAATGGATTTTCATTTTTTCGTTTAAAGTTCTATTAAATCTTTCTATGATTGCCGATTTTTCTTCATTCTGTGTATGATACATTTTTATTTGGTGACTTTTCAGAAATTCTTTAAACATTTTATTTTCAAACTCTAAACCTTTGTCAGTGTGCAGTAAATTAGGAGCTTTATGATTTTGTGATTTGGCCTTTTCTATGATTTTCTCAAAAGCTTTTGTTACGCTTTTTCCATCCTTTTTCTTCAAGGGTAAGGTCCATGCAAATTTTGAAAATGTATCGATAACATTAAGCATATAACCGTATCCATCATTCTCTTTTTCATAATTTTTCATGATTATCAAATCAGCAGCCCACAAATCATCAATACCTTTAGTAAATATTGTCCTTTTTTGAAATTTATTTCTTATCGGCTTGTGTAATTCTTTAGCGAGAGATAATTTTTCATCAACATTCAGATCTTCTACTACAGTTGGTTCTTCAGAATTTTCTCTCTCGGGGAAAGTGATAAACTTACTCTTATTAGTTTTTACATTTTGTACATTTTGCAGCCACTCTCCATCTCCCGTTTATCGTTTGTATTTTTTCTGCATCAATATTATTGGTTCTCTTCTTACACTTGTGACAGTAAATAGGATCAGTTAAATCATTATCCTTTTTTATATAGGAAAAACAGGTTTTTTTAATGTGTCCGGTACCTTGCCTTCTATAGCCCAATCAAAAATGGCACGAATTGGTGCTTTTTCTCCGTTAGGATCTTGAATGAATTTGCTCTTATGAGTTCTGCATTTAACACATTTAGCTGAAATTCTCCACCTTCCGTTCACAGTTTGTACAATTTTCACGTTTATATTTTTTCGTTCTTTTCTTACACTTACAGCAATAAATTTCGTTGTACATTATTTATTTTATTATAGGAAAAAAGGTTTTTTATGAGATATATCTCATAAAAAAGAAACTCCTCACTCTTCAATCAAATGCAAATAAACTGTAAACATTTTCAAATTGCAGCTCATCTCCATTTTCATTTCTACATAATAGTTCAATTTCTTTAATTTCACTAATTCCTTTTCGTAGAGAACTGTATGAGAATTTTTCTTATTCGTTTCCATATAAGTAGTATTTGGGAGAATCGTTTTTCTCTATCAAAGATACATGGAGTAATTCATGTACACTATGGCGATGTGAATGTTCATCTGATGCGATGCTATAATTGGTAATATTTGAATTCCTGTTGATTATTATAGTCTAGAAGCTATCAAGGTAATATTGCAATGCTTCATTCAATTAATATAAATAGGTTTGATTAATTTTGGTTTTTTTTTTGTTTTTTTTGATTGTTCTTCTTAATGAAATAGGTTTGATTAATTTTGGATTGTCTTCTGATTAATTCCTTATTAGCATCAAAATAATCCCCAGGTGTTTTACACTGTTTAAAATCGAACAGTTCGCAGAAATTTCCATACTTTATAAACCCGATAACAACAGGAGATTTAAGATAAAATCTATTACAATTTGGACCGTAGTCTACTTTAAAAACCAAACTTTCAGGTTTTGTTTTTTTTAATGTGTCAATTTGTGATTTATAAAGTGTTTTATTCTCCTCAAATTTCTTCATGAGTTCAGTTATATAATTTTTTATTTTTAAATATAATTCTCTTTTTAAACGTCTCAACAGTAAATGTGCCATCTAACACATGCTCGGTATGATACCATCCATCTATAATAAACATTTTTAATGATATCAATACATTTTTTACTTGAAATGAAAGAGAAGGTGAAGTAAATAATAACTTTACTAATCCGAGTTTATAATTTTTATTGTTATTATTGGATTTAGAACAATTTCTGGCTCAAAAGTTATTTTTAGATCTTTGTGTTTATCAGAAATCTTTATTAGAGTCATGCTTTTATTATAGGTAAAAAGTTTTTCGTATAATAAATATGAGTAAATACAAATACGAGATTGATCCAATTTCGCATGATAAAAAAGAGGCTAGAAAAGGAATTTTACCATTACCTTTAAGATCATTAATAGTAGGAACTTCTGGTTGTGGGAAAACAACACTTCTCTATAATCTCATCACAAAGCCATGGGGAATCCCCTTTAATCATCTATATATTTTTTCAAAATCTCTGGATCAGAATGCATATGAGATTTTGAGAAGCAATTATGAAAAAATTTCTGCAAAAGATGGTGTGGAAATAGCGCAGTTTTTCAGTAATTGTGACGAACTTATAACCCTGGACGCATGTGAAGAAAAAAGTCTTATTATTTTTGATGATTGTGTAAACATTCAACAGCATAGAGAGAAATCAAAGATTATTTTGTGAGAGGTCGCCATAAGAAAATTTCCTGTGTTTATTTAACACAATCTTGGTCAAAAGTTGATCGGCAACTTATTAGAAACAATATTAATTTTTTATGTGTATTTAGACAAGGACCAAGATACATGCGAGATATTTATGATGAATATGTGGGAACTGATTTCACTTATGATCGATTCAAAGAATAACGCTATTCTTGTTGGGATGAGGGCTTTGGTTTTCTAACGATTGATCTAACAAAGAAACGCAATGACGGACGTTACCGAAAGAAATTTGGCGAAATATTTTAGATTTTAAGTTTTGTTTTTATAGAGAATCCCTATAAAAACGCATTGGGAAACGCTTCAAAAAACGCATTGGGAAACGCTTAAAAACGCAAAAATAGCGTTCCTAAAGCGTTTAAGCGTTTAAGCGTTTAAGCGTTTAAGCGTTTTAACGTTTTAACGTTTGACCGATTTTTAAAACAACTTTTTTCCTATAATAAAAACATGACTAAAATTACTTTAGAACAAGCGCTTAGACAGAAATACAAAGAAGCGCAACTTGAAATTATGAAGGAAAAAGAAGCCAAACTTAGAGAAATAAAAAAGATTGATAAACCTCCCGAAAAAGATGAACAAATATTTTTCACAAAACCAAACCGTAAACCCATGAGCGTAGCTGAAGCTGATAAATCGATTAAACTTAGAAAATATTTACAAAAATTAGCAAAACAAGAAAGGATTAACCAAGCATCTGATAAGGAGACAAAAGAAAAGGCTTATGAACCTATAACTTCACGATTAGATAAGGTAGAAAAAGCAGTGAAACAAACTGATGAAGATCTTGGTAAAAAATTAGAACTCCTTCCTGCAATAAAAACATTTAACCCCTTGGCTATCAGTTCACCTAAAAAAGTTTCTTTTCAAGATGTTGATGGCGAGGTTCAAGGTATTGAATAATGATACTGAAGATACATTAAATCAAAGCTTTTCAAGTGACAATGCAGATAGGGATGATGAAATGGAATTAATATTACAAAAAAGTTTTAAATTACCAAACTCTTCTGTAGGCCCTTTAGGTATTGGACCAATTGCAGAATTATATATTCTTCATCCTGATAGGCAATTTGGAATATATCCTTTAAAAAATCATATATTTATTGGAAATAAACAGATACGGGTAAATGGCAATGATATTGAAATAGAAAAAATGAAATATTCCGTACTGAAGGCTTATGGAAGCTCTTAACAAAACCCATAGCTTCTGATATTCCATCCAAAGATGAATACACTAATGAAGACTTTAAAGCTTATGCAAAAATCCTCATTCAAACAAATAGCATGTTTCAAAATGATAATCCCGAATCTAAACAACCAAAATCAAGTGTTAGTAAAAAATGGAAAGAAATCATAAAACCAATCTGGGAGTATAGTAAAAAGAAAAAGATTGGTACTGGGTTGATTAAATATACTGAAAATCCTGTAGAATTTAAATATATAGATAATTTGAATCAACTTCAACAAAGACTATACTATTTGTATGCGCAAGAGCAAGCAGGAAATAATAATTTTCACAATGAAAAATTGGGAATTATAAATTTCATTAAAGATCAACTGGAGAAAGATATTGATAATCCCAAGGGAACTGAATACTTGATTAAAATTATTAATAATTTACCCAAAAATATGATAAAAAAACGGTTCTGGTATTTTCAATACTTTGTTGAACAAACTAGACGGTTTCGTACCTGAAATGCATCTCCCAGGTGGTTATCAATATTGTGGACCATTTACTAAATTGGATAAGAGATTAAATAGAGGTGATGAAGGTATAAATAGCCTTGATAAAGCTTGTAAACAACACGACATTTTTTATAGGGATCATGAAAAAACAAGTGATAGACATCTTGCTGATAAACAACTAGAAACAGAAGCTTATAAAATTATGAAAAGTTCAACAAATATCGGTGAAAAATTGGGAGCTGCTACTGTGGTAGGTGGTATGAAAATCAAAAGACACTTTGGGATGGGTGTATACTAATTAGTTATTATGATTGTTTTTATAGAATTTCGTTCTATAAAAAAACTTTTTTCCTATAATAAAATGATTACACATCAAATAAATTTGTCAGAAATACAAATGAAAAAAATAAGATCTGCTTATAAAAAACGTGTTCCAGTAAAAGTACGACTGACTTTTGCAGATATTAGTGGAAAAGGAAATCATAGAATCCTGTTAAATGAAACTCAGAAAAAAAAGATAGATAAATGTATCAAAAACAAAAAAGGGTTGGAATTGGAAATGAATTATGATCAGTTGCAAATAAAATCATTCAGGGGGATTTTTACCCTTACTTTTTGCAGGAATTGGCGCTCTTGGGGCATTATTGGGTGGTGGAGCTGCAGTAGCTTCTAGCGTTATTGATTCTAAGCATAAATCTGCTGAAGAAGCAGAAATCAAACGCCATAACTTGGAAATGGAGAGATTAGCACAAAACGCAAAAAGTTTAAGTATCGGTTCTGGATTGAAGAAGAAAAAAACTATTTCAAAACCTAAAAAGAAACCTAAAAAGAAACCTACCAAATCAAAAAACTAAATAGCTTCCAACCTCTTACCAATTTTGATATTGAAAGATTATCGAAAGAAATGAAAATTAAAAATTTCAAAGGAGTTTTCATGAAGGATGATTTACCAGAGAAAGTGAACCACACGGAATGTGGAATTATAAATCTAGAAAATTCTGATGAGGCTGGAAGCCACTGGACTGCATTTTATAAAAATAACAATTTAAAATATTATTTTGATTCGTATGGTAATGCACCATCACCAGAGAGAACTTGTTCAATATTTAGGTTCAGAAAATTTATTTTATAATGAGGAACAAATCCAAAACCAATATGATCCTCCTATCTGTGGACATTTATGTTTATTAATTTTGAAAAAGCTATCAGAAGGACACGATTTTGAAAATAGCGTGAGAACATTGAAGAAAAATCTTAATTTCTTTTATTAAATTTTATAGTCTTGATATTTTTATAGAATTTCGATTCTATAAAAACTTTTTTCCTATAATAAAATGATGTACACAAATAATGAAACACCTTCAGCCCCTGAAGAATTTAATCCAATAACTCATCCTAGATTATATCCAAAAATAATTTTTCCCGAGTTTAAAGAGAACAATTATAGAATCAATCGAATTATCAATCAATTTAAATTTTTAGAAGATGAAGAGAAAATGAGAAATGGTTTGAGTAAAAAATATGGAAAACTATCCAGTACTCTTTACGGTACTGAATTTTTATTTGCCCTCTCAGAACTCGGACTGACTGGTGCTTCTATAACATTACCAATAATAATTCCATTCAGTGTTCCAATTTCTGTAGGCTTGACAACCTTATCAGTAATATTAAGGACTTCAAGCGGATTTGTCAATAAAAAAATTACTAAACACTCTGAAATTGCGCTTTTGGCAAAAGCTAAATTAAATTCGATTGAAGAAAAGTTCATAAAAGCAATTAAAGACGGTAAAATATCTGATGAAGAGTTCAATGATATTGAACAAGAAATAAAAAATTATATAAATATGAAAAATAATATTCTAAATCAATATAATAAAAATAAGAAAGAAATTAAAAGTGCGGACCCTTTCAAACTATCACTTTTGAAACATGGGGAAGTTTTCAGAACTGGATTTTAAGTCAGTTTTTATAGGGATTCCCCCTCCCCTTTAATTATTCCACTATCTCGATATTTTTATAGAATTTCGATTCTATAAAAAACTGTTTTTCCTATAATAAATAAGTATGAATGAAATTAAAGCAATTTACTCGAAATACGATTCTGAAATCACAAGTATTGAGTATCAAAACTATAATCCTGAAACTAATTTGGAATTTAACTCTGAGAACAAAAGAACCGTTTTCAAGTTGCTTCTAAACGATGAGTTTATTAGCAGCAATATTAAATATTACATTGATGGAAAATACATTCCTAAAGATACCACAAAAGCATATGGAACAAATGATAGTGTAATGATGATAAACAATTTTGTAGCACATCTTTTTTCCAAAATTGAACTAAGAAAACACAATACGCTTATTGATGAAATTGATCATCCAGGTATTGCTAGTACAGTGATGGGCATAGCTTCTTTCCCAGGCCCAGCAAACTATAATGGTAAAGTAATAAATTCAGGTTTTAATACGAAAGCTATAGGAGGTGGAAATTTCAGTGCAAGCGGTAAATTGGGTGATTTAGGCCTTGGGTTCTTCAGTGATTCAAAAGTTCCAATTTACAGGGGAGGTTTTGAAATTACATTCATTAGAAATTCTGATGATAATGTGCTCTTCCGTTACAAGAAAGATAATACTTCTCCTGAAGCTGTGGAGGGAAAAGTGGAAATTAAAACTTTCTACCTGCGAGTCCCGATAATCGAATATACGGGTGAATCCAAAAATAAATTAATTGCTGAACTTAGTACCGCTCCTTATTTGTTTCACTTTAAAAAATTGCAATGTATTGAAAAGCGTGTCATTAAAAAATTATATCACTTATAATATTACAGATATTTATAGAAAATTTACAGAATCCGATCTGGGGGTTTGTTGTCTTCCAAACTGACAGAAAAAATAATCAAAAGAAAGATAATTCCAAATTTGATCATTTGAGTGTAAAAAATATTAGTTTTGAAGTAGCAGGGAAAATTTTTCCTCGAGAACCTTTGAATTTAGATTGGAGTTCAGAGAAATATAACTTAGCTTACGACATGTTTACAGATTTCAAGAGAATAATATGTCAAGATGACTCATCCCATCCATATTATGAGCCTCAGTTCTTCAAAGAGAGCTATCCAGTATTCAGTGTGAATATGACTAGACAACCACAGTCCATAACTGGACAAAAAAATAATATAGTTTTACGAGCGGATTTTGAAAATGATGCACCAGAAAACACTTTTGCTTACGTAATTTTGGTTTCAGAAGTTACTCTGAACTACATTCCGTTGAAGAATATAATTCGAGAGGAATTTTTAAACTTGTTTAGGGTAGGGTGAATATGTTTTTATTGAGAATTCTCAATAAAAACTACTCCGAATAACGAGACACTAAAGAATTAGAACTTCAAACACAATCTATTGGCTGTTCGGTGAATCTACATTATCATGAACTGGTTACATAACCGATATGAGTCAAGGAAGAGGCGATACGCAGTTCTCATTCAGTTATCCTTTCAGAAGTGACGCTGTGTGTACAATGTCTCAACCTAAAGATTACATGAGGTTTGCATTTGGGGTTTTTTTTTTTTTGAACTTCAGAGTCATAAAAAGTATCACAGTGAGTGTATAGACTTTATCAAGAAAGTGGAAAATTGTGAAAGTTTGGAAGCAGCAAGAACATTGATAACAGTTGGAAACATTCAAGTGCCAGTGGTAAAGCGTATTAATTATAAAGAATTATTAAAACTTCCAAGAACATTTAAGACTATTCCTCCTGAAAAAACGCATAGTTTTTTACTTAATCATCTCGTACCAGATCGAAATACTGAAGACTTACGACCTCCTGATAAGACGAACATTGGTGAAGTTGAAGATTATTTACTTAAACTTCATGTTGTCATAAAAAAGCAAAAGACGAAGCTCTTTTATTTGTATTCAGCATACGGCTACTTTCTCAATGAATATTTCGAGAACTTCAAGAAAAATACTTCTGCAACCACCTGGAAAGAACACTTGCAAGCAAAATTTAATATTTCTGAAGGATATGCAAGAAAACTCAGGGCAGTTGGCAAAATGGTTTATAAAAACCCAAAGCTGAAGAAACTCTCCATTTACTTCTCATCATTTTATAAAATTATTTTACGAGTGGAAACCATGTTAAAGATTCCTGAGTATAAAACATTTTGGGAGATGGAATGAAATGCATCTGAATCAGAAGGTTGTGTTCCCCCACCTAAAGCGCTCCTCGAAGAACGCCTTATCTTTGAGGACCGCGGGACGGTGTGACGTAATTCTCTGACGTGATAATAGCGCCTCGGTCTCCAGTTTGAATCACAGATAAAATGTGCCTGATTAAAAATATGAGTTCCCCCACCTAAAGCGTTCCTCGAAGAACGCCTTATCTACACGAGCGGTCCTCGGCCCTCAGAACTCCAGTTTGAATCAGAAGGTTGTGTTCCCCCACCTAAAGCGCTCCTCGAAGAACGCCTTATCTTTGAGGACCGCGGGACGGTGTGACGTGATTTCCCCCTCCAAAAGCGCTCCTCGAAGAACGCCTGGATCTAGTATTATTCTTTTATAAAACTACTCGATGTGACGTGATTTCCCCCTCCAAAAGCGCTCCTCGAAGAACGCCTTATCTACAGAAACACTCTGAAGAGGATGAACCAGCTGTCTCAAGATTCGAGTGTAAACCTTGAAAAGACTCTGCGTTTCTAGTTATTCTTTTATGATGTAAAATAAAATGTTTATTATTGTTTATTTTTCTTTCTTTTAACTTACCCCTCATTGTCAATGAATTCTTAAAGGTGGGTTCGAAAAAAATATTTTCTATAATAAATAAAGAGCTATGGGTTTAGACGACGAAGCATTAAATTTATGTGAAGAACATGGAGGTTTCTGGAAGTTTGTAAAGACACCTGAATTTCAATTTTATGAAAAAAAAACCTTGACGCACTAGATAATATTTTACATGAATTGAAGGAGTATAGATTTAGTAAAATGTTGTTGAAAGAACGTTTATTGGGTATCGATGGTAAACCACCACTCCGTACAAAGGAGGAAGTAAAGGCATTCCTTAATAAAAAAAAGATTAAGGTTCCTAAAAATGCTACTGAACATCAACTTCGAAAATTGGATTATAAAGAGAGTAAAGCTATACTGAAGCAGCAGTTTGAGGATAATTTTTACGCTTGCTAAAAGCTCAGAATGCTGGGGGGAAGGAGATTTTATTTTTTAATGAGCAGTGTTCATTAAAAAATTACTTAGTTTTGTATTCCCACCCTAAAGAGTCGAATATAGCTTTACAAATTCTGTCTGTTTCATTTTTACGATCAAGAGATTTTAATGTAAGAAAATCTCCTTCGTCTAATTTATGGTTGTGTCTCAATAACAGTCTGTATAAAATAAACTTTGTATTTATAAAAATTTTTCTTTCAGAGTTTGTAAATATAGACGAATATTTTTCAGAAAATTTTTCAAAATCTTTGACTAGAATGTTTTCCAGATGACTTATGTCGTTTAATTTTTGACCAGTTAAATTTGCGTGTATAAGTACATAATCGTCATAATGTTTAGTATATCCGAGTTCTTTTAAGAAATGTATAATATGAGATTTTTTTACGTTTGCAAATTTTTTAGACCTAGATTCTCGCTCGTCTTTAATTATTCCATGAAATATCAATAAGCGCTCGAGGTCTGAATAAATAGTGGGGTTTATAAAAAAGTATATTGTTTTCCTTGATACTTTTGAATACATTTTTTAAAGTGACTAACACGATCATATTTGTATTTTGGTACTACGACGTTATAAGATCTATTATTAAAATAAGTCGTTTGTATAACTTCTGAAAAACATACTTTGCAAATTAAAATGTCGTTTTCTAGTAGAAATGTATCGTCGTTTTCACAATTTTGACAAAAATTTCCACTATCAAAATTAAGTTTTTGTACGCTTGTACTCATTTTTATTATAAATGTTATTCTTTTAACTTACCCCTCAGAATACTACGAACTGACGGAGTTGCAAAAGGTGAATACGAAATCAAGGTAATATTATATCGATAATATTACCATCGTCCACAATTATATTTTTATCTGGGATCATCTTTAAAAAAATCTTTACGTTCAACTCTTGTAGAAATTTCTTATCTCGATTATTACGAATAACGTAATTCTCCAACATATTTTCTTTGATATTTTTCCTTTTATATTTCACGTCTTTTTTCGGAGATACTGGTATTGTTTTCTTAACGGTATTTACAAAATTTTCAACCCCTACATTTTTCAACTGTGTTTTAAAATTTGCAATTTTATCAGCTGAGATTTCTCCGTATACTAGTTGCTCAATAAACCTGTATACTTTCATATCTCTATCTCTATCGATATACGCGAAACATTCAATGAATTCGATATGCTTAAGTGAAAATTGTAAAAATGGATGAGACATGTTTATTTTTATTGGAGAGATTCTTTTAACTTACCCCCCAAAAGAAAAAGTCACTGGTTCTGATGTTTTGTGTTGAAAAGTTTTTACTGTTAGTTTTCACTTTAAATATTTACTGTTAGTTTTCACTTTAAATATTTTACTGTTAGTTTTCACTTTAAATATTTTACTGTTAGTTTTCACTTTAAATATTTTACTGTTAGTTTTCTCTCAGTTGATCCAAACGTGCCCACTTACTACTTAATATATATATATATATATATATATATATATATATATATATATATATATATATATATATATATATATATATATATATATATATATATATATATATATATATATATATATAAGCTTATTTATTTATATAGGTAGATATTGCAATTTTATATAATTGTATAATGATATATTAAAATTGGGTTTGGTACAAAAATTTTTAGAAAGTTTATAAAATATTGGACTGGATTATAACCTGCAAAAACTGTAAAAAGACAACTGGATAGCAATCATATAGAAGAAAAAAAAAATTTATAATTTTATTCGAGCGGATGTGCCAAGACTAACGTCGCGTCTACCAGGAAAATAATGAGCTTCATATAGGGATACCTCGACCCCAACCCACGATATCGCAACACATAAAATTGTTCCTGAAAAAGAAGAAAAAACCGGTTAGCCTGCAGTGTGAAGATGTTATGGACGTTTTAAATGTCGTAAAGCACAGAAACACGCAAAATGTTAAATTAGTCGAAAACAAAGTGTGAATATGTTTTAAAAATCTTCTTCCTAATAAAAATAATGATAATAAAAAATAAGAAAATGAACACATATTTATATTATTATTATTGGTAGTATTATTACTATTTACGTACATTTCAGAGGAGGTGCAGTACCTACTGTTTCGAAGCCCTGATGATGATGTATTTGCATCGAAAGTGCTCGTCCCCGGTACCCGACTTGCTAGTGACAACGGATTCCTCCGAAAGGTACCCAAGTGGTAATTTTACTTCTACTACTAGCGGAGTTAACCGGACTTCTGAGTCTAATTTGTTGTATAATCGACCCAGGGTGCTGAAAACAATTAAGGGCTATGCGGGCGAATTATAAGCTGAGGAACCTCAGAGGCTAATATTTATCTTTCTAATATATGGTGGGTTTAAAATTTTTAGTGCAATGATCAACGTACAAGGGCTGACTAACACAGAAATAATAAAGCATTGAGTAATAATTTACTTCTTTTTTCTTAAGTATGGACCGGAAGAATGAAAAACTTAGGAAAAAGCAACTTTTCAGGAGAGGCTCGAATTGATCATCAGGCGCCTGATTTCAGCAGACTCCACTCTTCAATATCCTCTATTTCTATGCTAACGAATATATAAATAAGAAGTTGAACAAAAAAATTACCATGCAAGAGCTTTTTGGAGGAGAAGTTAGAAGAAGTCAAAGACGAGATAGTCTATACACCTGGTGGATAAAATAAATTATAACTTGAAAAAGTAAATATATTATAATTTTACTGTTGCCAACAGACACAATTTTTTCTATAATGATGTAGGTACCTATGGGGGTTTTTTTCCCCCCGTGTTCATTGGGTGACGAACTTCCCTTACTTAACATCTAAATCTGAGACACCCAATGGAAAGCAGGTATATTCGTCGTCACCATGCTATTTCATTAATAGGACCAACAAATAGCGAAGGTTTTGTCGAGGTAAGCCCTGTATTAATCACACATGGGCTGAATTGTAGGAGTTCAGAATCAATTTAACGAGAAGAATGAGGATCGTTTCGCAGGAACCTAATCGGCACACTGTGAAATAGTACAGTTATCTCACTGATTTCTCCTGTATCGTTCGATTTGCTGCGAATCACGGAAATTGCAGTTCAATTGACAACTTCCACACAGCTTATTCTACGTATGATTAATCGTGACTCCGCATTTACCATTCGGGTGGTGGAAAGCAGATAAGCTCCGAACGGTGGTGAACAACCGTTTGGGCGACCGCTCCTGAAGGGCAGCGCGTCCCACCGGCATCCACTTGAATAATTGAGCGGGACCGGTGAAGCCCCTGGGGAAGTGAACAATGACTGCATTCGCGTCTGTCCACGTCAATTTCGCCTTCCTCCTTATAACTCAAGATGAATTCCGAATGATCTAATTATGTTACGCCTCTGTGATGCGTGTTGGAATTTTTTATTGAGGCCACCAGTAGACTCTAAATCAACGATAAACATGACCAAGTTCATACGTTTTTACCCGAAGAGTTATACAGGGAGTCCCAAGAGTAACCCCCCCCCCCCCCTCCCTCAACCACTTATCCCCTTAAAATTTTGATGTATCGAAGTAAAACTTGGAGATCGTATTTGGGATGCCTGATACTAAGTTTTAAACAATTCAAAATCAGGGAAAAAAGTAAAAGTTTTTGGACTACCCATAAAAGGGAGTATTGAGTAGGTTTTTTACCGAACGATACCTAATTTTAAGGATTTTTTAGTGGTGAACATGACGGTGAAACCAAAATTGAGATATCTTATTCCGTTCTTGGATTAGAGCTAATGAACCATGAAAAAGCATGATTTTTCTAAAGATAGGTACTTTTAGAAAATTACTAGACTTCAAGTTACTCGTATTTCTTACGCGCAAAAACGAACGAATAGACATGCGAGTTGAATAACTCATCTACAATGCTGCAATTTTTGTGTTAACATCCATCGCGCTACTTCTTGAACCCTTATGGGTATTCCAAAAACTTTTTTTTTTTTTTTCATTTTTAAATGTTTAAAACTCAGAATTAGGCATCCCAAAAACGATCTCCAAGTTTCACTTTGACATACCTATCAAAAATTGTGGACAAAATTTGGGTGGGTGGGGAGTTTACTTTTGGGACAACCTGTAAAAGGATCATATATGTTACGCCGTAGCGATGACATCGCATGGTTTATTAATATTTTGGAGAGGAGAATGATATATAATAATGGTGTTTTACAAGGTTAATATTTAAGGTGTGGTACACCTAGAATTAGGAACTACAATTAGCAAAAATTTGGAGCATCCAGAAGATGATAAATGACCACTTAAAATATCGATTTTAGAAACTGTGTCTGCTAGCTGCAGCTCGGGGAAGTCTAACTACAGTCAAATGGAGAGAGTTGGTAGCTCTATGATCACACAGGCATTGTTTCATGTAAATCACATTGGTTTGGAGAATCGCATGATGCATGATGATCAAGAAGTCATTCTTCTACCTCGGCGGATCGGTGAAAAAACTAAGAAACGATGTAAACGCTCTGGCTTAAGAAACATTTTTTTTTACACAAATTTTAGTTATTTCAGTGAAATTAAATAGTCTTCTTGTGCCAATCATGTTCTCTTTTCGCTAAATTACCTACTCAAACACTCATAAATAAGCAGCATCTGAGAGAAAAATAAATGAGATCGACTCGAATCAGCTGAAATTCAGACACTTTATGCGTCCGGCTGTAATATTGCAATTCATAGTAGTGAGTGAATTTTTTGAAATTTGAATAATTTAATGTGCTGACCAACAAACTCATCCTATCACTTGGAAATTTTTTTTTTTTTTTTTGCGCAAGAACGGCATTGCTATCTCAATCCTAAGGAGAGTTATCGTCTGGACTGACACACGCACACACACATACATACATACATACATATATAATATATAGACATATATCCACGTATCCACGCCATTCACATACCTCCCAAGGGTGATCAAGCCACTTGCACCTCCATGAATTGTCTATCTGCTCTCCAGTGTCACCACTACGACGCATTCTATGTCGGCAGAACAGTTTCTCAGTTAAGCGCCCGGATTACAGGCCACCGTTTCGCCGTGCACCATCAGCACCTCTTCAATGTAAAGGTGCTTGTTCGACTTCCGGAGAGTGCAAGCGATGTCTGGCTGAGAGGGCGTACAAGTGGTAGCTCCATGCACATCGCCTGCCTGGTTTGAATCTTTATCACTAGGCGTTTAGGCGTAACTTGATTTTTTTATGATTTATGATTTTTTATGATTATTTTGAGTGATTTATTTATTATTCTTTTTACTATTAACAATTTATTAATTTTTCCTATTCTATCCATTCAAAGTTTCCTAATAAGTTCATTTAACAATTTTCATATCCGATTCCCTTCACCCCTTTATCGCCCTTTGAAAATCCTTCTGCTATCCCCCCCCCCCCTCACTCGATGATCTGGTACCCTTCCCTCCACTCCTTCGTCTTTGGGGAGGACTCTACCAGGATGATCGAAGGTGCCTCATTTACCGATGAAGCTTATCAAGCGAAACGTTTAACGTGAGTGATGTCCCGTAATGTTTACTCTTTGAAATATATATATATATATATATATATATATATATATATAATATATATATATATATATATATATATATATATATATATATATATATATATATATATATATATATATATATATATATATATATATATAACCAGAACCGATTCTTTCATACATATGAAAAAGTTTTAAACTCTGAGGGTTGTTACTGTATGCACCAAAACGGATTTCAATGAAGAAATTTTTCGAAAATATCGATTTCAAAATTTTCGGAGCCATTGCAAAACTTAATTTTTTACGGAAATTCGCTGAAAATCATAAGACGGCGTACATTTTTATTCACAGTTTTCTAATTTGATTTTCAAATTTTTGTGTAGATTTTTTTGATGATTTTTAGCTCTAGCTAAAAATTGCTGAAAACCCTTGCTCTCACTTTATTTATGTTTTTATTTGTTATTTATTTATTTATCCATTTTATTTTATTTTAGAAACTGTAAGCATTTCTTGCACTGGTCTTGCGACCCGTGGGATTCTAAATATTCTCACGTTGGTGCGAAGGTTTCATAAACCCAACCAACCTCTAAAATGGTAAATAGATCCTTAAAAGAACTAATTTACCTATCTAATACTTTTCCTCATACAGAGATTTTCCTACTTTACTTGAAGTGTCTACTAATTTTATTTTCCTGTTCAATCCATTTTTAACACTTGTCTATCTGGTTCATGTTAAATCACATAAATAAGTCTTGGGTCACTGAGGCTTGGAACTTATTCAGTTTTTATCGCAGCTATCACTTTTCTCTACCTATTTATTGATATACTGGTGATGTGGACAATGCGCTCTCACTTTATTATATGTTGCTACATGCTCAATAAATTATTTCAATCACGATGCACTGAACAAGGGAAGCTTACTCGTATTTCAGTCCACGGAGGTCAGAGGGGTCGCGTGAATTATTATGAAACCAGTTCGTGGAAAGTTTTTATAAATAAATCAACAGTTTAATCAAGAGCGTTTTACAGAGTTGTTTTTCCTAAACCATTTCCTCATAAATACAGGTTTTGCACGATTTAAACGCGAAAAGTGATGGTATGACCTAAATTATTATCGGTGGTTCCAACGTTCCACAATATAATATCGAACATTGCATTGTCAATTATGAAAATTTATTATATAGCGAGATTACGATCACATGGGTATATGTTGAACAAATATTTTACAGTTTTAGGCACTCAACAATATAACCCAATTCAGAAAAACGTCTTGTATTCCCAAATTCAGCTATAACCTCAAAAACCTCTACAGATTCACTGCCGCGTTGCTTGCACCTTCACCATAACACTTTTACCAGGGTCCAGGTGAACATTACTCGTTTTTCCAGTAGTGCCGTTTATGGAGCGGACTCACTTTTGGCCTTTCCTGATTCGTTCAGAGTTCACCCTAACTAATCTTCATCAAATAAGCGAAATCTGGGGAAACGTTCATATGGATGATTCCTAAATGTAAAAGTTTTGTTTCGTAACTACCGAAAGTAGGGAAGCTTTGTGTTCGTTCTAGAATTAAATAAAAAATTCACTCCCAACGTCAATATTTCTACTTGTTTTTTTGCTTTTCAGAGCATGCTGATCAATTACGATTTCGTTTCAGTCTATCTATGCCAACTACCGTTACGTGCGGAAAAGGTACCTTAACTATTTTTGAACCGAAAAAGATTGAACTAAGAAGTTTGACCTCAACCGCACTCTCCAACAATGAGTAGTATTCTCTCTGTAATTTTTTTTTTTTTTTTTTTTTTTTTTTCAAGTGTCGAGCTCTGGTGACGTCAATGTACCCCTCCCAATGAATGCATGGGCAAAACATAAATGATCTGGAATACTGATTTCTCATAATCGGTCGGTTCTTGTTACAATAAGTGAGGAAGGAAGATTTCCTATGAGATACATTTTTGTGTTTTCGGGTTTTTTTAGTAAGTCAATAATATCACCAAGATTATTTTGCATTTTGGTGTAAATATAGAAACTTTGTAAAATTTCGAGCTTCCTGAATTAAATAAAATAGACCATGGCTCTCCTTTATTGTCCCCTCGATTTCCATTCCCCTCAGAACTCAAATGAAAACTGATTGGACAGGTTAACAATCACGAATTCTGTTCAAGTGAAGTCACCAAGACTAAATAAGAACTTGGACTGAGCTGAAAGTCCAGCATCAATGGGGCGGTCCGATGCCGCGGGGAGGTAGAAGGACATTATCGGGAGGCCTGGGTATTGTTCGTGATAGCCGTGCTGACAGTATCAGGACGGTGATAGGAGACGAGAACCAACGAACCTGACTACCACCGCCCCGCTACGTTGTCGAGTTCTCAACGCGTTCGTTCCATTACAGGGAACTAGAATTTACTCGCCAGCAGTTGTTGTTTTTGTAATTATTTCAATAACATAGGTACTTCAAAAATATTCTTGCTGTAATATTTCGCGAAATGCTAGGGATTTAGTTTTAGTTATTTGTGGCTGTTTTTCAACAAGAGATTGGTTTTAGGTTTTAGTCACAGTGAAGACGTATCTGGTCTGACGATGAGCTACGCTGGTGATTTTAGAACGTTTCTTTATGTGGACAGTTCGAATTATAAAAAGACTTCACAAAAAAGGCCTGCCCTTAAATTTTATTTAAAATTAATCTCCAACGTTTTTTCCTAGGAACTGGGGCTGCTTCAGGGAGACGAAATTCAAAATATGAAATTCAAATAGTTTAAAATACCTATTTATAATTTCTTTTTGCGATAAAAAATCGAATCCAAAGTTATCAGTTTCCCTGTAGAAGGCCCTGTTCCTATGGAGAAACGTTGGAGATGAATAAAAAACCAATTCAAGTTTAGAAAGGCCTTTTTTGTAAAGGTGATTTTAGAGACAGCAATGAGTATTTCTCCTTCTTATCTTCGAAACTCATGATCCTGGTTGGAATGATCACCAAAGTTGCAATAAATCTATACACTCAGCAATTCAACAGATCGAAAAGTTCTAGAATTTTGGTTAGCATTTACAATAACAAACCTTTGTAATTGACCGAGAAAAAAATTTTAAACCTCCCCCTGTCCCTTCCCCCCAAAATCATATCGTAGAAAACGAGGATAATTTGCTAATGCAATTCTTAGCCTGAATCAACTTAGTTTTGGAATGTAGCCAGGTACGTAAGGAGAGGGAAATTGGTAGCTTGAAATGTGAACATTTATCACATAAATCAAGCGCTTTCCAACGAGTGGCGAACAAATTTTTGTGCGATGAAAACTGGGAAGTTTCATTCCCTAACAACGGCTGGGTTGTACGTGTCAACCATTCCGCGAGGATTCATCACTTAGCTGAACAGTTTCAGATATATTTAAGATTTAGATCTGTACTGGGACCGCGAAGTAGTTCAAGAACCTAAATTCTCCTGATTCAACTAACCTCTGGGTTTAGTACTTACCCTTTAATCCTCAAAAAGGATGGGAACGGACTAAGCCAACTTACCTGAAAAAGAAATAGAAAATATCAGTAGCAGCTAGATAAGAATTAGATTAACTAAAATCTTTTCGAAAAGACCGACATCAGTAATATTTTTGAATATCCAAATTCAATGTTAAGTATTTCAGAATTTGAGAAAATCCTTCCCCATGAATGCGAGAGGGAGAGAGAGAGAGTGAGAGAGAGAGAGAGAGAGAGAGAGAGAGAGAGAGAGAGAGAGAGAGAGAGAGAGAGAGAGAGTGAGAGAGAGAGAGAGGGAGAGAGAGAGAGTGAGAGAGAGCGGTGAGAGGGGGGAGAGAGGGACATCCTGAATAATTACTAAAATATAGATTAGTTGGACACCAGAATTATGTGCATAGTATGAGAATCTGGTTGCGCACTATAAGCACCAGCGCTTCTGTCCCACAAGCACTGACGCATTTGTTAATTCTCAACCGGAAAAGAAGGTCTTCTATCCGACACCTGCTTTCAGAATTCAATAAAGTATTTCGGAAGGTGGAGGAATTTTCAAGCATTTACAATGAGATAATGTTTACCCACCCTTAGGTATATTATTGATTGCTTGAAACACGAAACAGGGTTTGGGTAGTCCAAAAACTAGGTTTTTTTCTCCCTTTAAAACTTATTATCATGCATCTCAAAAAAGCTGTCCACTCATCTCTACGACAATAGAACCCCTGTGATATGAACCACTATTTTTGATTGCAGATTCAAATTATGAGTTAAATTTAATAAGAAATTACCAATCAATCAAATTTTTTAGTAAGCAGAAATGTTATTCGAATCACAGCATATGTGTTTTTCTGGTGGTTTGGAAAAAGAAGGAAACATTGCATTCCGTACCTGTAATTATCTATAATAATGAGCCTGATAATTATTCGTGATTATATGCTTGCCCTGCAAAGAAATGAGTATAGGCAACGATCATGTTACTCAAACCCTGAAAAGAATAGCGTGACAAGTCGTTACGAGGCGTGATTCTAATGATAAATAGTAACACTCTCTACGTGAAGGTATAAACTGCCGGCTTACATGCTCAAGATAAAATGGGTAAACATAAAACAAGATGTGTTTGGAGCGTAAGCTTAATCACGAATAGAAATGTTTATTAGTAGATAATCACAGTAAAGGAATACAAAAAGTCTGAAAAGCGAAATCCGGACTTTACATTACAAATTAGGAGGGAAAATAAATTTAAAAACTATGAGTTCTCGAATAGTTTATTTAATATTAGGTCAAATGCAGAAACTGATGCGTCCCTTTGCCGAAACAGGGACGTCCCTATACGTTGTATGATTTTGGTATGAATGGCGAATATACCATGTTTTACTGGGTGCACTCTCTCCGTTATAACCTAACATGAATATGCAACAAACAACCACCCTCACAACAATATTAAAGTTTGAACTATTTTTACATTGTGAAAACGAACAATGACAGGTTTACGGAAATAGATTGAAAAAATCACGATATATCGGTATTTACCCCCCACTCCCCAAACAGCTTACCAAATGCTTCGAGCAAAATAGAAAAATAATAAAATCCTCAATTTTTCTCACATTTAAACCAGAGGATCACGATTAATCAATTACGAAAATCTGTAAAGAATCGTAAAATGTTGAGTTTGTCAGCGAACAGAAAACTAACTGTTTGTCTAACTTCAGAAAATATAGAGGATTCACCATTTATAAAGATTAAGAGTAGTGGAAGGCCTAAGTGCTAACTCTGTAGAACACCAGATGTTGGGGTGAAGGAACATGATAAATTTCCATCAATCTAAACCCTCTGACAATGATCGCGAACATAAGAAGACAGCCAGCTTACCATTGGCCCACCGATCCCAAATGCACAAAGTTCAGGAGGTTTAAATCCACTCTTTCGATGGCCTTACGAAAATCCTTTTGAATTGCATCTGACTGCCCTCCTTGCCGAAACTCACTGATCACAAATTCATAGGACTCCATTAAATTTGTGGTGACCGATCTTCTTTCCAGAAAGCCGTGCTGGTGAGGAGTTAGGGCTGACGTTATCGGGAGAGTCAAAATGTCAACAACTAATGCTTCAAATAATTTAGGAATCGCTGATAACTTACATATGGGTCTTTAATTTGTGATGAGCCTCCTTATACCAGACTTGAACATAGATAAGGAACGCAGACTTGATACTATGAATCGCATCTTACAATCCTGGAAAAACTGCCCACAAGAGAATGATAAACAAGTGGAGAGTGATAAAGGAATGGAGAGTTGGTTACATCATGACTTGAGAAGGATAGGAGGGATAAATGATGGGCCTTTTCTTCATGAAATTCCCCGTAGAATTCAACATCTACAATAAAAAATGTTGGTTCCCATACAAAATTACAATGATATTGCGCTCCGCAAGAATTTGATTGTTTATTTTCTTTCTTTCTAAAAGTAGCATACCTATAACTAGGAAATTAAGAAATTTTGCTGAACTTTTTTCATCAGTTGCGGTGGGAGGAAAGAAGGGGCTGCTAGCTGTACTGTATCTCGCCTCAGGAAACTGCAACCCACGCGACGTCGTCAGACCTTTAATACTTTGAGTCTGGGACTCATTCGTCTTCGTTCACTTCAACCCTGACTTTCCAGCAGCTTTCTTTACCTGATCCATCTCAAGACAAGGAATTCACGTGTAGTTTGTACGCCTGAAATATTTGTTAAATCTTGTTTTTCAATAATTCGTTTATCACTTTTTTTCTCACTAGCAAATAACCCGTTTCGATCAACAACTTACGTTGAACGAAACGGTTCAACGTATTATCTATAAAATGAACCTACACAAAACAGTGGTAAAATACTGAAAAGTTCTGTGTTTAATTGTTTGGAGGTGAATAACTAAACTTTTTTTCTGGTTTCCAAATTTCCGCAAGTTTTTCTTATCATTAAATCTATTATGTTAAGACATATCATGCTCTTACGATCCTAACGCATCCTAAACAAACAATTCAAAGAAAAGGGAAGCTAGAAACTGTATCTTGGTTTTCAAAATGTAGAATTTTCAGGTAAGCGCCTTTGTATATGTAGAAGTAGCAATAGAAGCTATAATCATGTATGTGACAGAATAGCGCTAGCCTGGTTATTGCATAATGCATTAGCCAAGATATTTTACACTGAAAAAAAAAAAAAAAAAAAAAAAAAAAACTCGGCGCTCCGCGCCTCGCCAGGGGGCAAGCCCCCTGGACCCCCGGTTACCTCTGTTTACATACTTCGGACGAAATTATTGAAACACAGAATGTGTTTGCGTTGTCGCGCAACCAAGTGACAACCAAACAAGCGTCATTGTTTACTATTCATTTATAACATCAATTTATATAGTTATAGTATGAAACTACGAAAAAAAATACGAAATAAATTCGTGATAAATCAAGAGCGATTTATCAAGTAAATGTCCTAAAGAGGCTACATACGAAATTACAGCTTCCTAGAGTGTAAAGTATAGAAATTAGCTTTAAAAGCCACTCATCTGATCCGGACCCTGGACATCGTCAAGTAAATGTCCTAAAGAGGCTACATACGAAATTACAGCTTCCTAGAATGTAAAGCATAGAAATTAGCTTTAAGAGCCACACATCTGATCCGGACCCTGAGCATCGTCAAGTAAATGTCCTAAAGAGGCTACATACGAAATTACAGCTTCCTAGAGTGTAAAGCATAGAAATTAGCTTTAAGAGCCACACATCTGATCCGGACCCTGAGCATCGTCAAGTAAATGTCCTAAAGAGGCTACAAACGAAATTACAGCTTCCTAGAGTGTAAAGTATAGAAATTACCTATTCAAATTATTTAACCTCCGCTTCACAAATCAAACCGTTTTCGTAATACTCAGATCACCTGCTATGAATCAAATCATCGAAACACAAGCTCAATGAAATCATCAGAAATTAACAAGCGGTTGCAATCATGTTCACGATATCAATTATTGAGAATGATCACCTGTGTGTAAACAATTATTTATATAACCATGCTCATAACTCAGTTTGTTGGACACGCACTTTGCAGTAGTTAACATAATATTGTTGGATAAATCGAGAGCTTTCGAACGAATGGTCAACGAATTTTGTGGGATGAAAAACGACGAAGTACCATATCCCTAGCAACGACTCGGTTGTACGTGAAAATCATCCGTCACACATTTCGTTACCATCCCGCGTTCCATTTTCGGCTAGTTAGTCCATGGCTAAAACACATTCTGTGTTAAAAAAAAAAAAACGCATGAAAGAACTTGGTACCGGTAGATCTTTTCCCGTATTCGGTCTCAAAAATCCAAAAGAATACCCTCTTAAAGACAATGTTTTCATATTTTCAGCATAACTGATTCAAAAATGGACTTTCAGTAGGTAGTACTTTCAGAATTGAGGATTCGGAAGTTATCCACAAATTTGTAAAGTTTGCCTGGTAATTGGATAATGCAGTCCAGCTGAAGGTCCGGGAGAAATCTCAAAATTAATCACTAAACTAACTACTTACACTAAACTCAAATACTGCAGTAACTGAAACAACAGTAACGATGCGTCGACTGATGAGAATCCATTTTGGAATCAATTACGTTCCCGTAATATTATTCATGCCTTTAGTGTTACAACGAATAGAGCTGACTCTGCCGAGAGTAGATAAAGACGCCCAGTCCAAAACTGACATTTATTAATGCTGTTCCAGGAAGTCGAAACACTGCGAGAGAGACAGACTGACAAGATAACACAACGTTTCTCAGACACTCGAAGGTAAGATATCGATTCGGGTTGAAACCTCTCTGAATATAGACGCAAATCTAATTGGGATGATTTATGCTTTATTGTTGTAAAAGGTGAGCCAACATTTAGATATGAGAGAGAGTCATGCACATGAAACCTTACGGACACAGTAGATAAGTTGGGGGGAAGAGCCAATGAACCAAATGTTAGTTTGGTGAGTACCTAATATCAGTCACTCTGCAAGTAACTTAGGGGAATTATCTAACTTTTATGGCAGACATGATCTATTTTATTACATTTTCCATGAATATATAGATATATCATTCCAATAATCACTAAATGTAGTATATAATTTTATACCTACCAACATAAAAACATTGTTCCATTGATATTGCGCTTACTGCACAGATTTTAGAAAATAAATAAAAACTTGTATCCAATTTTCTCACAAATTACGACTTTTACCAAATACGGAACGTGTTGAAAAGTTGTCTACTTAGTTATTGCTAGTCATTCATATTTTCATCGCAACTTCTATGAACATCATTAGTCTGTATGTAGGTATCCTTGATGATGAAAACTCACGAGATGATGTGCAAACAAAAGTTGCTTCTCAATACTATTATAGTAGAGAGGATGATAACAATAATGTTTTTTGTTATTGCCATTTCACTATACATCACAAAAGTCCAATTTACAAAATACCAATATTATCTGTATTTTTTAAATTGGACTGTTGTGATGTACAGTGAAATGGCAACAATAGGAAACTGCCTTCCTTAGCTAATGCCTGGTGCCTAAAGACATATATGCACTAAGTAACATTTTTTATAGAGCAAGACCTCATTGCTTGTATTTATTGTATTAATTTTATATATCTTTTATAAAATAAAAGAGGGTATATAAAATTAATTCAAGTAATTAAGTAAGTCTGGCTCTATAAATAATGTTACTTAATGCACTATTGAGTGACAAGGGTCACTCCAACCAGGAGAAGATGGCCAGGCGACCGCCCCCAAGCCATCCAAAGCACCCAGGCTACATGCCAGCAACATAACTAAACAGTCGTGAAGAAAGATGAAAAATATTAATTAAGTAACAATAAGCAAGCTGGAGCACCTATAATTAACTATAATATAAATTCAATATAATAAATGAAACATTTAATAAATACAATAAATAAAATAAATAAGGTAGGTAAGTACAAATTATTCAAATGACCCTGCAAAAGTAATTAAAATAAACGTCCGCCAAGTTGGGGGTGTCACATAGCTTCCACGTATCCGTAACATGAATGTATAGATTATTGAAATGTTTTAGGTGATCTTGAAAAATTCAATCGTGGATAATAGTAAATCGAGTTGTATGTACTAGGTAAAGTAAAACGTCGAAATCGGACAATCAGGAATCGACAAAATGGTGCTTTAAGTAATTTACTCTAGCACATGCGCAGAGTAAAGAATTGATTTGGTAACAATAAAACTGAAAGGAGACCATCTAATGTCCAACTCATGCATTCCCTGAAAATCGCATGAATAACGGATGAAATTTGTGAAAATTAAGATTGTTACAAAGATTTAACATTTACGCATGCGCAGGAGCTACTAAAGATACGATCATGTTGAAAATTATATGGGTTGATCAAATCTTTTTTCCCAACTTTCCTCCAAATTTAAGCAAGATTAGAAAACCAGGGCAGGAGAAAATTATACGTGTTGGCATTTACGTTTGCGCAGGCGCAGAGTGAAGTATTGATTTGGAAACGTGAAACTGATAGGGGACCATGTAATGTCTACCGACACATTCCTTGAAAATATCATCGAAATCGTATCAAAACTGTGGAAACTTAGCTTGTTACAAGGGTTTCATTTTACGCATGTAGGAGCTCCTAAGGATACGATCATGTTGAAATTTATATGGAATGCTCAAGTCGTCTTCTCCTTACATATTTCTCTCAACTTAACTATCCTCTAAAGCTGAGCGTGATCGGAAGAATAGGGCATGAGATGGAATTTAAGTTTACGCATGCGCAGTGTGAACTATTGAGTTCGGAACAATGAAACCGATAAGGAACCATGAATAATCTAAACCACACATATCCTGAAAATGGGTTGAAAATTGTGGAAATAAAGCTTGTTTCAAGCATTTGCAGACTCAATGTAGATACACACAGAGACGGAAAGACAGAGATAGAATGAAAGTTGTTCAGAATGGTCCAAAACATAAAATGCGCGTGACAATTTGGATTTCGGAGACGAGCGATTTTTTATCTCATGAAAATGAAAACAGTGCTTTCACTATCCGGACTAATACGATTTAGTGGAGAGATTGGAAGCCGTTTCTATGCCGAACCGTTTTAGCCAAGACCAATAGCAGAAAGATTCATTCAACTAAAGAACGAAATGAGTTTCTACATTGACTAGGTCTGTATTTGTCCATATGTGTGTGTCTGTCTGTTACAGGCTACAGACCTCAATTTCGGAGCCATCGAAGTATCGAAAGTAACTATACAGGGTGTCCCTCGTAAGATGGTCAGTACTTCAGGGCGTGATTTTAGGGCTCATTCATGATCGAAAAAGTTCCTCAGAGATTTTTTTTTTTTTTTAACACATTCAGTGCGGAACAATGATGAGAAATCGTCCAACCAACCTGATTTGAGTTCGTGCTGTTAATCACATCATCTGGGATTGTAGACGTAGGAAAATGTGTTCTTAGATGTCAAAGTATCATAGTTTCGTAATTAGAGCGCAATTTACCTCCGTCCCGGATCTGGAGAGTTCAAGTGTTGCTAGGAGGGTTTGCATAACTATTCTGTTAGGCGCTTCTAGCTGACGTTTCACTTGCGGTTATTCATACGTTCGGAAAGTGGATATTTTTTCAGAAATAACTTGAAACATTGAGGAAAAATGTTTAATAACAGTAAGACAAAATACAAAAATGGCGCAAGACGACAGAAAACCTGAGGGTGAACTTTGAACCCGAATATCTCGAAACTTTTATATAGTAAACATTGAAACTGAGGTTATGCTTACCCTTCAAAGACCTTCTAGCCCCCCTTCACATGAAAAACCCGACGATAGGAGCAGTGCGGGAACCTTGCATAGCCCGAATAGTTCACAATAGAAGGTGGCTCGGATCAGGGACAGCTGCATGGCTGGCAAATACGCTGGCGTCCCGGATCCGGGGCAGCCGCACTGAATGTGTTAAGCTTAGTTTTCGAGTAATTCAATTTTTGAGATTTATTTCGTGTTATTGACCTCAAGCAACTAAAACTGCTGTTTTTTAAACCGTCTGTGAGTGTCCCATTTCTGCACTGATTTTCGCGTACCTCATCTGGCCCAAGATCTCAGGTTTCTAGCGGTATAACCAATTTTTATTTTGCTTTACTAATTAGAGGATGAAAGTATGTTTGTATGTTGAAAAATATGGTTTTTTTTCTATAAAATCGAGGGTTTTTGTGAAAAATGGCCCTCTGAAAAAATCGAGCTTGGGGCCGGTTTCTTCGTATTTTTTCACGCTGAATCAAACGGTAACACTTGCAGATCTCCCCGACTAAAAAATTTTAAATTGGCATTAGATAGGAAGGAAATTCACCTCTCTATCCAACGGTAACCTCAAATTCAAATTTACTGTTTTAACTATAGTAGTTATTGATGTTTCAGTGACTCAAGGTCGAAAACACGGAAAAAATCTCAAAAATTGAATTTCTCGAAAACTAAAAAAAAAAAAAAAATCACTATGACGAACTTTCAATCAGAAAGTACTCGTAGCTTTAGAATCACGCCCTGAAGTACCTTATGCGGGACACCCCGTAGATTTTGGTTCCAAACCAACACGATGTCGAACAAAACATTTACTAAATAAATGTTTAGTGTGGTTAGTTTTGACGCGTCGAATTGACTCAGACGACATTCAGAACGATCCGATTCGATGCAACGACAACATCATCTTTTACAATCTCCGACGATACCGAACGACAGATCTTAAAACTACGAAACTACTTATTGTATTTTTTGTTGTTTTCGAGATGCTGAATCGAATGGATTCACCTGTTCAGCTTAATCTTGGTTGTCGATTAAAATATTGGCAACCTACCGATTTTCGGGTTGAAAAATGTGTATGTATTCATTTGAACGTCAGGAACGCGTTTTTTATAGTTTTCTTGGTTTTTGGCAATAAAAAATGGTGCTCTCATCCTTCACACGTCTCACGTCCGATGCAAACATAACTTGGTATCTCAAAATATTTTTTGGTTTCTTCAACGTCTAAAAAGTATTTTATACTTTTTAAAACTTCTTAAGGAATCTGATCAGCATTCCCCCTTGTTTTAACAGATTATGATTATTTTTCCTCCCTTTTACTTTCTTGGGGATTTTGCGACCCCGCTGGAACCTCTACGCCACTCAGCAATAGGTCCCGCCAAATGGAAACCACTAGACTGAGCATTGCGCGTTATACCTGTACCTAGTTTGTTTTCTATTCGACTCCACTCCCACTAGATCCTCATTTTTCCGCAACAGTTATTTTCCATAACAATGTTAGTTAATGAGGCTTCCGAAACTGTAAACAACTAATAATAGCACGTAAACACACTAATTATTCAGGACTAACTTTAAGCGTGGAATACGTAATGAATGGAAATTTTTGATAATACTTTGAAAATAATAACTATAAATGATTATTATATTTAAAATCAAACACAAATATATAGGTACATAAGTTTTCTATGAATATAAATATTTTAACAAATAATTGGAATGATACATTTATAACTTTCATGGCTGTTTGGAAAGTTGTATTGAATGGTAACGAATGTAATTTTAGCAGCTAGAGTAGTTCAGAAAGTACTTTTTTTCCAAATTAAAAACTAAATCAATTCTAATTATATAGGGGTTGTTTTGAAAAAAAGGTGATTCTTTAGTAGAAGGAAAGTAATTTAATTCGTTAAATAGTTTAGAAAGTGAATGTTATCTTGCGTCTAAATGGAAACAAAACTAACAATAATCATCATGCTTGTTAAAAATATATTGCACCTCTTTGTAATATTAAGATTCGACCCATAATATGTTATAAAAAACAAGTTCGTTCAAACTTGATAAACCAATTCAAATGCGTTTTATTTATATATATATATATATATATATATATATATATATATGTATATTATATATATATATATATATATATATATATATATATATATATATATATATATATATATATATATATATATATACATTGTGTTAGCGAAATGACCATTCATAATTTCCCAAGTTACATTAAAATTCTCCTAATCTAATTCCGTTGTATCCGGCTAATTTCCCTCCATCAGGGCTTTAAGGCTATAGATGTTCTTCTCCAAGTGTGTGTGTCTGTGGGCCCAAGATTAGCTGATGATTCTAGACTTTTGTGCCCGAAATTAGGGAGTCTCATACCGTTTCTACGTAGATTCTCTATAAGACATGCTATACTTCATCTCATTAAAATTTGCTGTCATCATTATCATCATCATCATACGTAATTTGAATGCCCTCGTGTAGGCTTGGTGGCCAAAGTGTGTCACTGATGAGTGAGCAGTGATGAGGCTATTCCTATTTCGATCTAGAACTCTATTGTTTTATTACTACGAGCTTTGTTTCTCGATAAAATGCCAGGAATCGCAGCATGAGGAGCGAGCATGTTGAATGTTTGCCATCTTTCTAGAGAGATTTGAAAAGTTTCCTTTACTCGCAAATCTTTATTATTAAAGTTGAAAATAACACTTAAATTGTCAACATAGTATCAAATTTTTATGAGGATTCGTGGCGCTTTTCGCACCCTGCAGGTTGATGTTTTTCGAATAATTATTCCCTCAATTACTTCCTTTAAGAGCTCTTAATGAGCACTCAATTCAATGTGAAAAACAAAAGTCTTAAAGGTGTACATAATTCTGTGTCTTAATTTGTATTTTTCTAGCTTTGGCCTTTTGTTGACTAACATTGCGTGTTCCGAGATCTAAAATATAGTCTCACTGAGGTGGGAGAGTCAGTGACGGTCGAGAACTCGCCAAATCCAGTTACAGCAGAGCAAAAGGGCAACAGCCGAATCAAACCGAACGCGTGGACCAAGCGAAAGGAGTTGTTCGCGAAGACTAGACAGGAACTAGAGACCTATTTATACGGCTTGCTATTTTTGAAACAAGGCGTTTCTCAAGCGGAATTATCTCTATTTCCACTATCGAGTAGGTAGGGATACAACTGGTTCACCCTTGTAACACTCATTCGTATTCGAGCCTGTAACCACTGCACTGTATTACAAATTTGGAGGATGCGAAATTGTCATAAAGTTGCATGCCATGCAGAGCATCAAGGGCAACGGTGTGTTTGCCAAAACACGCAGAAAATTTTGATTTGGGATCTACGAATTTTTAGACGAGGTTTCCCTTATGGCTTCATTTTGTGTTCCCTCTGATTACCTCCCTCAAATTGAAGATATATATATATATATATATATATATATATATATATATATATATATATATATATATATATATATATATATATATATATATATATATACACCCCCAATATATATATATATAAGTAGTGTAAAAAGGGGCATTCTGCCTATCATCAGCTGACTGATAAGAGGTCGGCCATCTTGGTGACGTCACGTCTGACGTAATGCTGACGTCACTTTCCACAGCCTTCTAGATCAGTGTTGCCAGTATGATAGAAATGGTGGTTTCCCGCTCAAATTCAAAATTGATTTCCCGCCTTACCCCCTCCCCCTCCCCCCTACAGACCTAAAAGTAACGGTCAATCAGCTTATTGACACCCCTCCCCTCTGACGTCACATTTCACAGCCTTCTAGATCAGTGTTGCCACCTGTTTTTCCCCCGCCTAAATTTGAAATTCCCGCCTTTTTTCAAATTAACCTTTTAGGTAACCTAACATCAGTTGGTAATAGGTTGGCCATATTGAATGACGTCACGTGTGACGTCATATCACAGCCTTCTAGATCAGTGGTCAGGTTATGGAAGGTAGTGGGAGGTTTCCCGCTCAAAATTCAAAATTGAGTTCCCTCCTTATTTTACTCCCACCCTTAGACCTCTTAGTAAAGACTGTAAATCAGGTTATCACCAGCTGACTGATAAGAGCCATGTGACGTCACAGCCCCCCTCTGACGTCACAGCCATGGCCTCCTAGACTCATCCATCAGCTGTTTTAGTTCCCGCCTTTTTCAAACCACCTCCTCCTCCAGTGGCTGTTCCCATTTTTTTCTTTTCCACCTGTCAGTATCCTCCCCTCCCCATCAAATGTTTGTTCACAGCTGGCACCTACCGTTCCCTCCAAATTTTAAAATCAAATCTTCCTATGAACCCACTAATCAGTAACCTCCCATCTCTGACATCACATCAGATTAAGGATAGGGGTGGGGGCAAATCTCCAAATTAGTTTTTGGGGGTGGGCCAAAAATTGGGCAATTAACTCAACGTAGAACCTTCGAGTTTGGGCTCATTTTAAAGCTATTGATTGAGTGAGTACAAATATGATAAAATAAACACCCCAAATGAATATTTGTGGGGGTGGGCCAACATTTAGGCAATTACTTCACCGTAGAACCTTCGAGTTTGTACTCATTCAACAGGTATTGATTGAGAGATAATGAATACAATACAATATACATCCCAAGTTATTATTTTTGGGGGTGGGCCAACAATTAGGCAATTGATTTAACGTAGTATCTACAAGTTTGGACTCATTTTAAAGCTATTGATTAGATGAGTACAAATATGATAAAATAAATACCCCAAATTATATGTTCAGGTGGGTGGACCATAAATTGGGCAATTGACTCAACGTAGAACCTTCGAGTTTGTACTCATTCACAAGGTATTGATTGTGAGATAATGAATACAATACAATATACACCCCTAGTTATTATTTTTGGGGGTGGACCATAAATTGGGCAATTGTCTCAACGTAGAACCTTCGAGTTTGGGTTCATTTTAAAACTATTGATTGGGAGACGACGAATTGAATAAAATTAAAAACCTGAAATGGTTTTTTGGGAGTGGACCAAAAGTTAGGCAATTGGTTTAACGTAGCAAAGTCGAGTTTGGGCTCAATTTAAAGCTATCGATTAGGTGATTACAAATACGATAACGTTGAATCTCCCTAATTAATTTTCGGGGGTGGTCCATCATTTCATTGCAAGAAAAATAGGTAGAGAAGTATCAGGGGTTCAGAAACCAACAAGAGCTTGTCGACAATATCCACGTAATAATTCAACGACGATATCCAGAAGAGAAAGATGCGAAATACCTCCGAGGAAAAGGTGTGACATTCGAAGCCCGCAACGACGCGAGGGTGTAACCCGAGTTTAGACTGCGAGTCGGCTCGACCTTCACTTGCTTTCAAGTTATTTTACGGAGCAGGACGTTTGAACAATCATTCACTTCGTAATTCTATTTGGAAACAGTTAATCAGTGATACAACAAGGTAAGTGAAAGATTCAATTTTTCAAATTTTCCATACAGAAAAAAAAAAAAAAAAAAAAAAAACAAGGAGCACTAACAGCTCAATAGGACCCTCCGATTTGATTGATTTCCCTCCCCTCGGAACATTTAGAATTTTCAACTTTAAAAACATGTAAGTCGTTTCGTTGTTGTTGTGGTGGGGTAACTTCTTCAAAATTATGGTACCGGAGGTTAAAAAGTTTAATTTTAGTACTCAGAGACGGAGAGGAATCCTCATAATCCTGAGGAACCCCTCATAATGATTGGAAAATCTTCAAATCTAATGTTTTTACCAAAACACGCTTTCATGACCCCTTTACGATTTGCAATAATTTTACTTGCATAACTGATCCCATATAGCTAGGAACGAAATGCTGTCACAGGAGCCTGTTCCTTCGTCCCCTACTTGCTTCTGAGTTGTTCACTGAGCAGGACGTTTGGTAATTATTACGATCATCCACCACATCATTCTATATGGAAAAAATTTTTCGTGAATACTACAGTGAGGTAAGTGAAATATTCGATTTGTTACCTCAATATTATTTAATAATTCAGGTTACTTAATTATTAAATACACGTAGATACATTTTCCCTACAGGAATTCTATATTGTACAACACACATACTCAAACACACTCACACACCCAGCATTCATTCATATTTTTCTATACTTCCATACCCGTCAATATTAGTTAATATCTAATAAATTTTATTATATATACGCTTCTTTTTCTTCTGAATCATGTCACAATCCATAAATACTGAGTTAGCCAAGAATTTGGGAAACTTTCGAATAGATACCTAATCAAAAACGCTGCAAATTATTGCAAAATGGTTTATTATTTCTGTGATAGCTAGCCTTCTACAAAGGACATTAGTCTAAAATTATTAAACCCCATATGTAATATATGATCAGAACATGGCGCATCATACCTCCCAAAAGGGTCACCACCTTTACAGTTCCAAGATCCCGCAATTTTACGCTTCACAGTAAATGTAAAAAAAAAAAAAAAAGAAAAACCCTGCAAATTATTACACAATGATTCATTATTTCTGTGTTAGATAGCCCTTCTACGCAGTTCATTGGTCTATAATTATTAAACCCCGTATGTAATATGTGATGAGAACATGGCGCATCGTGCCTCCGAGAAGGGTTCACACTTTTACAATTCCAAGACCCCGCAATTTTACGGTTCACAGTAACGATGTTTGAAAAAACGGGAAAATGATGCTTGAAGTAATTTACGTTGGCACATGCGCAGAATGGACCGATGATTTGAGAAAAATGAAATTGGTAGGGTACGATCTATAGCCTAACCCACAAATTTCCAGAAAATGTAATCAAAATCTGATGAAAACTAAACCTTGTTCTCGGAGTACACTTTCGCGCATGCGCAGGAGCTAATAATAATGGAATCAGGTTGAAATTAACATGGAATAATTAAATCATTGTCCATACACCAAATTTGAGCGGGATCGGATGACTAGGGCGTACAAAAGTGATGCTTGAAGGAATTTACTTTTGCGCATGACAAAATGGAGTGGTGATTTGAGAAGTATGGAATTTATAGTGGACGATTTGCAACCTAACCCGCACACATATTCGCGTATACGCAAGAGCTACTAATGATAGTATTATGTTGAAATTGCTAGGGAATGCTCAATTTAACCTCTTCCACCTACCTATCTCCCAAATTTGAGCGAGGTCGGACAACGGGAGCATGTGAAAATGATGGTTGATGGAATATACGTTTGCGCAATCGCCGAGTGAAGAATTGATATGGGAGCAACGACACTCATAGAGGACCATCTTCACCCTAACCCGCACATACCATGAAAATTTCATAAGAACCGGTTGAATATTGAGGAAATTAAGTTTGTTACAAGGATTTGCGGACATACACAGAGATACACACACTGAGAATGAGAGGGGAAATTTCACCAGTGTAAAACAACTACAGCCGTTTGATTTTAGTGGAGACCGCAACTTTTAAATCACTCGAAAATGAAAACAATGCTTTCGCTACCTATAGGTAGACTTGGGAGCAATTTAAGAGATGAAATTTAGCATTTAGGTACCAATATTTCACTAGTAGGTAGATCGCACGGGCTATAGTTATTAAACTCGATTTTGCAACGTTTTAATAAAATCCATTTGAACTATATCACCTGATACTTCCAATATTGGCATTATATCAGCTGATATTTACAATGGAATTTTTATGTATTCCAGTATCACTAACTGGCGATATTTGATGTAATTTAAAGCTTGATCGTCTAATCCATAGATCAGCAAGCAGCGCGTGATTACTGAATCTTCTCGTGCTTAGAAATTTGAAGGTTTTTTTTTTTTTCAACGTTCAAGCCCTTAGGGAAAGCGAACTATTCAACTTACAGCGTTGTGGGTGGTTTTAATCGATTTTTTGGGATCAAATTTATCATTGACCAGCAGAAAATTATTACTTTTACGTGGAAAGTTTCCGAGATCTCGATTTGTTTAATGTTTAGCCCTTTATTACAACGCTTTAGAGTTGATAAAAATTTATGCCGAGCTTCTAGGACCATCTAGGCCTCCAAATGTGATTTTTAACTTCAAGTTTTATGTAGTTTTGTCTGGTATATTCGGAGAAAAGCCGCGTTTTTTAATTCGATTTTTGGATTCTTTGCATCATGAAACGTAAAACAAAAAATGTAAGGTGGTTCTATTTTTTTTTTCTTGGTCGGTATCAAAGGTTCATTATTGAAAATAATAAACCAAAGTGCGATAAGGTTAAAGTTCCTAAATTGTTTTTGGATGGTAACAAATAGTTTGGGCTCATTTTAATGCAATCGATTAGATTATTACCTTCAAATACGGTATTGTTAAATGTCACAAATTATTATTTTGATTGTTGTGTCAATATTTGGTTAATTGGTTTAAAGCCCCCGAGATTGAGTTAATTTATATCTTTTTGAATGGGTGATTGCATATACGATGACGTTAAATCTCACAATATTGATAGTTCCGGACAGCATCAAGTATGGGGGTCGTCCAGTTCCTCGTCGTTAAGTCTCCCAAATTCTTATTTTGGGGTGGACCATAATTTACGCAAGAAATCCTGGTATAGTGGTAACAGGGGCCCTGAACCCAACAAGCTATTTCCTATTCAAAAATATTAACTTCATAGTTTTTGTTGAGGACTGTTCTGGTAAACTTGCGGACAATCGTTGGAAGGGTGAAACTTGAATCCGTCGTTGGGAACACGGGAAGGCTAAAGCATCTAACCCGGGTTTTTCGTACGTTTTCCCTGCTTTTTTGTGCTTCTTTCTTCGTGTTTCCCCATTCGCTTCCTATCTATTCACTAAGCAGGATGTTTTACAATTATTACTATCGTCCCCTTCATCATTCCATTTGGTTGCAGTTTGGCACGATCAAAACAACGATGTAAGTGAAAGATAGGTACTATTTTTATTACCTTTAAATTACTTGATGTTACCTAATATTTACGATCGCATACGTTCATCAACGGATCGACCGATAGAGTTTAAAATCATTTAATAGAATTGTTAACATTTCCAGTTCAGAAGATCGCGATAGCCTTCTTCATTACAGACAAAACAAGTTGTATCACCCGCTATCTTCTTATTTTTCATAGGTAAGAAGTATGTACAATTTCAGAACCTAAATTTCCTAACCCTCTAGGTGACCATTTAAGATTTTCTGGAGATTTTATAGGACATAAATGAGATATGTCAGGGAAACTTGTAGATGATTTTTGTTTCTCTTTTCCCAGAGAACAGTTCTTTTCCCGGAGATTCGATATCATAACTCCTATGGAGAAAAACAATAGAGGAATCAAGGTTGAGTGAAATTTGTATCAAGCATATTTAATTAATATCAACAACATTTAGTAGAACAATTCCATTCCACCCAATACAATCATGAGTTTCATGGAGTTATACACAAAATACACAACATATTATCGAATGTTTCTGAAAATTGTTTCGCTAAAAACTGTGTTTAGCCAATAACAATGGGTCTTTAGTAATTTTAACCCCTCGAAATGTAGCAAGACAATGCATCAGTGATGAATAGGTTGGCTTGAAGTTTATTTTTCAGAACTTTGATCATAGAGCATGACTGAGAGAAACTGATTCCGGCATTTTGTTGGTCCAAACAAGGTCTTTTTGAAGGTTTGCTGGATGCAAACAGCGTAGGCATGATGGAGCATCTAAATATCATCAAGTCATATACTTATATATATCCGGAATATATTCTAGAATACTAATGTCCTGGTTTAAATTTAATCAGTCCCAATACAGGCTTTTTGTATCTCGTTTTATTCACCGCATGAGGGTTAATTTTGAGGGGCTTCCTAAACGGAAGTACCTAGGATGGCGTTGACATAGAAGATTCTGGTGAAAAGTCTTTCTAGCACGATGAGTACAAGTTGAATGGTTGATTCCAGTGAAAATAATATAATTTACAGGAATAAGTGAAAAATGACTACTTTGTTCATTCCCATATGGCGAATTCAAAAAATTGAATCCATCCTATAATGACCAGCATGCACGTTAGCACTCTCGTCAATGAACAAAAAGTTGAAAGGTTCAGAAATGCTTGCCGATATATTTCTACAAATTCGCTATAAGACATGCCATTATGTGCATGATCGTGCCAAATTAAGTTCAAATTTTGTCCGTACTGTAGAAATATAATAATAAGGTTTGCGTTTTCTCTCACGAAATGTTTCATACATGACCCATATAATTGAATCAAAACGAGTGAATCCACGTTGTAATGTCTTCCACGTGTGAAGAAAATCTGTATAATATTGTCGAAAGATCCATCCACACCAACAATTATAACAAGTGTATGGTTCCTTGCTCCCTCGCCCTCATCAATTTCTGGGATATCCTCTCTGTAAGAGCATTTTATGTATTCAATTTCAGTGGCTCCCTCAAGACTTGATCTAGAAATAAATATTTATCTTGATGCATACTTTTTGAGCACAGAATAAGCCGAGAAAACTTGAGAGAATTTTCCGTTAAGGTTAAATTCATCATTAAATAGGAGTTTCCTTTCCGAGATGAGCCACACACTATTGCGCGATAGTTATCTATTTGAAAAGGGATATTTTTTACTTATTCTCTTGGTAAACAGTTCGAGACTTAACAACCTCGTCGTAATTTATCATAGGGAAAGTTTGTTTCATTTTACGCAGCTGGAAGGCTTCAGCTCTCATGTCATTTGCGGTACGTTGGCCGTTCTCGTGCAAAGTACTCTCCTTTACTCTGCTGTTCCGTTATTGCTCTGGATGAGGGTATGTAGTCCCTCCACTGCTTCTTCCTTTTTGCTCACAACGCTCTGAGACAATCTTGCCGTTGCCTCCATCGTGAGGGATCGTTCTTCAGTATGTCAAATCTTTTCTACTCTGCACCTCGTTTCGTCCTCAACTTCTCCTCTCTTGACATTACTTTATTTCTTCGCGTCATGTTTCGTTCTCAAAATAGAGAAAAAAGCACATTTTCAATAGAATACCTACCAGATACAATAGTGGCCAGATACATCACAAGAGGCAAAATATATGGTAAACACCCAGATGCATGGTAAGTGGCCATATACATATTAAAAGGCCAGATACATGGAAAAAGCCATGTACATGCTGAGGCCCGATGCATAGCACAAGGCCAGATACATTGTAAACGGCCAGATACGTGGTAAGAGGCCAAATACATGGTAAAATGTCAGAAACACGCTAAGAGACCGGATATACTGCAAAAGTCCAGATACATGGTAACAGACCAGGTACCTGGTAAAAGGCCAGATGCATGGTAAAAATGTCAGATACATGCTGATAGGCCAGATGCATAGCACAAGGCCAGATACATTTTAATAGTCCAGATACATCGTAAAATGTCAGAAACATTTCACATGTCAGATTCGTGGTAAGAGGTAATTTACTTGGTAAAAGGCCAGATTCATGCTAAGAGGCTCTGTTGTTTCTGTTAATTTTGTCAGAAAATAAAATTAATCCGGCCTCTTGTAAATATAGCCTTAAAAAATGCAGACCAACCGGATGATTGACTAACGAAACAGTAGAGTAGCATATATGGTACAAGGTCAGATGCATGGTAAAAATGTCAGATACATGCTGATAGGCCAGATGCATAGCACAAGGAAAGATACATTTTAATAGTCCAGATACATCGTAAAATGTCAGAAACATGCTAACAGGCCACAAGCATAGAAGAAGGCCAGATACGTGACAAAAGGCCAGATGCATCGGAAAATGACAGATACATAGTAAAAGGCCAGATACATGACAAGAGGTTCGATTGATGACATCAAAGAATAAAATTACATAATGTCATTGATACCTTCGGTTCTTTCTGCTACTCTACTGTGGAGGGACTACATACCCTCATCCAGAGCAATAACGGAACAGCAGAGTAAAGGAGAGTACTTTGCGTTTTACCATGCATCTGACCTTGTACCATATATGCTACTCTACTGTTTCGTTAGTCAATCATCCGGTTGGTCTGCATTTTTTAAGGCTATATTTACAAGAGGCCGGATTAATTTTATTTTCTGACAAAATTAACAGAAACAACAGAGCCTCTTAGCATGAATCTGGCCTTTTACCAAGTAAATTACCTCTTACCACGAATCTGACATGTGAAATGTTTCTGACATTTTACGATGTATCTGGACTATTAAAATGTATCTGGCCTTGTGCTATGCATCTGGCCTATCAGCATGTATCTGACATTTTTACCATGCATCTGGCCTTTTACCAGGTACCTGGTCTGTTACCATGTATCTGGACTTTTGCAATATATCCGGTCTCTTAGCGTGTTTCTGACATTTTACCATGTATTTGGCCTCTTACCACGTATCTGGCCGTTTACAATGTATCTGGCCTTGTGCTATGCATCGGGCCTCTATGCATCGGGCCTCAGCATGTACATGGCTTTTTCCATGTATCTGGCCTTTTAATATGTATATGGCCACTTACCATGCATCTGGGTGTTTACCATATATCTTGCCTCTTGTGATGTATCTGGCCACTATTGTATCTGGTAGGTATTCTATTGAAAATGTGCTTTTTTCTCTATTTTGAGAACGAAACATGACGCGAAGAAATAAAGTAATGTCAAGAGAGGAGAAGTTGAGGACGAAACGAGGTGCAGAGTAGAAAAGATTTGACATACTGAAGAACGATCCCTCACGATGGAGGCAACGGCAAGATTGTCTCAGAGCGTTGTGAGCAAAAAGGAAGAAGCAGTGGAGGGACTACATACCCTCATCCAGAGCAATAACGGAACAGCAGAGTAAAGGAGAGTACTTTGCACGAGAACGGCCAACGTACCGCAAATGACATGAGAGCTGAAGCCTTCCAGCTGCGTAAAATGAAACAAACTTTCCCTATGATAAATTACGACGAGGTTGTTAAGTCTCGAACTGTTTACCAAGAGAATAAGTAAAAAATATCCCTTTTCAAATAGATAACTATCGCGCAATAGTGTGTGGCTCATCTCGGAAAGGAAACTCCTATTTAATGATGAATTTAACCTTAACGGAAAATTCTCTCAAGTTTTCTCGGCTTATTCTGTGCTCAAAAAGTATGCATCAAGATAAATATTTATTTCTAGATCAAGTCTTGAGGGAGCCACTGAAATTGAATACATAAAATGCTCTTACAGAGAGGATATCCCAGAAAT
Organism: Adelphocoris suturalis; assembly: GCA_030762985.1. Lineage (NCBI taxonomy): Eukaryota > Metazoa > Arthropoda > Insecta > Hemiptera > Miridae > Adelphocoris > Adelphocoris suturalis. The sequence goes on from CM061046.1 coordinate 37,205,146, forward strand.
TGATGAGGGCGAGGGAGCAAGGAACCATACACTTGTTATAATTGTTGGTGTGGATGGATCTTTCGACAATATTATACAGATTTTCTTCACACGTGGAAGACATTACAACGTGGATTCACTCGTTTTGATTCAATTATATGGGTCATGTATGAAACATTTCGTGAGAGAAAACGCAAACCTTATTATTATATTTCTACAGTACGGACAAAATTTGAACTTAATTTGGCACGATCATGCACATAATGGCATGTCTTATAGCGAATTTGTAGAAATATATCGGCAAGCATTTCTGAACCTTTCAACTTTTTGTTCATTGACGAGAGTGCTAACGTGCATGCTGGTCATTATAGGATGGATTCAATTTTTTGAATTCGCCATATGGGAATGAACAAAGTAGTCATTTTTCACTTATTCCTGTAAATTATATTATTTTCACTGGAATCAACCATTCAACTTGTACTCATCGTGCTAGAAAGACTTTTCACCAGAATCTTCTATGTCAACGCCATCCTAGGTACTTCCGTTTAGGAAGCCCCTCAAAATTAACCCTCATGCGGTGAATAAAACGAGATACAAAAAGCCTGTATTGGGACTGATTAAATTTAAACCAGGACATTAGTATTCTAGAATATATTCCGGATATATATAAGTATATGACTTGATGATATTTAGATGCTCCATCATGCCTACGCTGTTTGCATCCAGCAAACCTTCAAAAAGACCTTGTTTGGACCAACAAAATGCCGGAATCAGTTTCTCTCAGTCATGCTCTATGATCAAAGTTCTGAAAAATAAACTTCAAGCCAACCTATTCATCACTGATGCATTGTCTTGCTACATTTCGAGGGGTTAAAATTACTAAAGACCCATTGTTATTGGCTAAACACAGTTTTTAGCGAAACAATTTTCAGAAACATTCGATAATATGTTGTGTATTTTGTGTATAACTCCATGAAACTCATGATTGTATTGGGTGGAATGGAATTGTTCTACTAAATGTTGTTGATATTAATTAAATATGCTTGATACAAATTTCACTCAACCTTGATTCCTCTATTGTTTTTCTCCATAGGAGTTATGATATCGAATCTCCGGGAAAAGAACTGTTCTCTGGGAAAAGAGAAACAAAAATCATCTACAAGTTTCCCTGACATATCTCATTTATGTCCTATAAAATCTCCAGAAAATCTTAAATGGTCACCTAGAGGGTTAGGAAATTTAGGTTCTGAAATTGTACATACTTCTTACCTATGAAAAATAAGAAGATAGCGGGTGATACAACTTGTTTTGTCTGTAATGAAGAAGGCTATCGCGATCTTCTGAACTGGAAATGTTAACAATTCTATTAAATGATTTTAAACTCTATCGGTCGATCCGTTGATGAACGTATGCGATCGTAAATATTAGGTAACATCAAGTAATTTAAAGGTAATAAAAATAGTACCTATCTTTCACTTACATCGTTGTTTTGATCGTGCCAAACTGCAACCAAATGGAATGATGAAGGGGACGATAGTAATAATTGTAAAACATCCTGCTTAGTGAATAGATAGGAAGCGAATGGGGAAACACGAAGAAAGAAGCACAAAAAAGCAGGGAAAACGTACGAAAAACCCGGGTTAGATGCTTTAGCCTTCCCGTGTTCCCAACGACGGATTCAAGTTTCACCCTTCCAACGATTGTCCGCAAGTTTACCAGAACAGTCCTCAACAAAAACTATGAAGTTAATATTTTTGAATAGGAAATAGCTTGTTGGGTTCAGGGCCCCTGTTACCACTATACCAGGATTTCTTGCGTAAATTATGGTCCACCCCAAAATAAGAATTTGGGAGACTTAACGACGAGGAACTGGACGACCCCCATACTTGATGCTGTCCGGAACTATTAATATTGTGAGATTTAACGTCATCGTATATGCAATCACCCATTCAAAAAGATATAAATTAACTCAATCTCGGGGCTTTAAACCAATTAACCAAATATTGACACAACAATCAAAATAATAATTTGTGACATTTAACAATACCGTATTTGAAGGTAATAATCTAATCGATTGCATTAAAATGAGCCCAAACTATTTGTTACCATCCAAAAACAATTTAGGAACTTTAACCTTATCGCACTTTGGTTTATTATTTTCAATAATGAACCTTTGATACCGACCAAGAAAAAAAAATAGAACCACCTTACATTTTTTGTTTTACGTTTCATGATGCAAAGAATCCAAAAATCGAATTAAAAAACGCGGCTTTTCTCCGAATATACCAGACAAAACTACATAAAACTTGAAGTTAAAAATCACATTTGGAGGCCTAGATGGTCCTAGAAGCTCGGCATAAATTTTTATCAACTCTAAAGCGTTGTAATAAAGGGCTAAACATTAAACAAATCGAGATCTCGGAAACTTTCCACGTAAAAGTAATAATTTTCTGCTGGTCAATGATAAATTTGATCCCAAAAAATCGATTAAAACCACCCACAACGCTGTAAGTTGAATAGTTCGCTTTCCCTAAGGGCTTGAACGTTGAAAAAAAAAAAACCTTCAAATTTCTAAGCACGAGAAGATTCAGTAATCACGCGCTGCTTGCTGATCTATGGATTAGACGATCAAGCTTTAAATTACATCAAATATCGCCAGTTAGTGATACTGGAATACATAAAAATTCCATTGTAAATATCAGCTGATATAATGCCAATATTGGAAGTATCAGGTGATATAGTTCAAATGGATTTTATTAAAACGTTGCAAAATCGAGTTTAATAACTATAGCCCGTGCGATCTACCTACTAGTGAAATATTGGTACCTAAATGCTAAATTTCATCTCTTAAATTGCTCCCAAGTCTACCTATAGGTAGCGAAAGCATTGTTTTCATTTTCGAGTGATTTAAAAGTTGCGGTCTCCACTAAAATCAAACGGCTGTAGTTGTTTTACACTGGTGAAATTTCCCCTCTCATTCTCAGTGTGTGTATCTCTGTGTATGTCCGCAAATCCTTGTAACAAACTTAATTTCCTCAATATTCAACCGGTTCTTATGAAATTTTCATGGTATGTGCGGGTTAGGGTGAAGATGGTCCTCTATGAGTGTCGTTGCTCCCATATCAATTCTTCACTCGGCGATTGCGCAAACGTATATTCCATCAACCATCATTTTCACATGCTCCCGTTGTCCGACCTCGCTCAAATTTGGGAGATAGGTAGGTGGAAGAGGTTAAATTGAGCATTCCCTAGCAATTTCAACATAATACTATCATTAGTAGCTCTTGCGTATACGCGAATATGTGTGCGGGTTAGGTTGCAAATCGTCCACTATAAATTCCATACTTCTCAAATCACCACTCCATTTTGTCATGCGCAAAAGTAAATTCCTTCAAGCATCACTTTTGTACGCCCTAGTCATCCGATCCCGCTCAAATTTGGTGTATGGACAATGATTTAATTATTCCATGTTAATTTCAACCTGATTCCATTATTATTAGCTCCTGCGCATGCGCGAAAGTGTACTCCGAGAACAAGGTTTAGTTTTCATCAGATTTTGATTACATTTTCTGGAAATTTGTGGGTTAGGCTATAGATCGTACCCTACCAATTTCATTTTTCTCAAATCATCGGTCCATTCTGCGCATGTGCCAACGTAAATTACTTCAAGCATCATTTTCCCGTTTTTTCAAACATCGTTACTGTGAACCGTAAAATTGCGGGGTCTTGGAATTGTAAAAGTGTGAACCCTTCTCGGAGGCACGATGCGCCATGTTCTCATCACATATTACATACGGGGTTTAATAATTATAGACCAATGAACTGCGTAGAAGGGCTATCTAACACAGAAATAATGAATCATTGTGTAATAATTTGCAGGGTTTTTCTTTTTTTTTTTACATTTACTGTGAAGCGTAAAATTGCGGGATCTTGGAACTGTAAAGGTGGTGACCCTTTTGGGAGGTATGATGCGCCATGTTCTGATCATATATTACATATGGGGTTTAATAATTTTAGACTAATGTCCTTTGTAGAAGGCTAGCTATCACAGAAATAATAAACCATTTTGCAATAATTTGCAGCGTTTTTGATTAGGTATCTATTCGAAAGTTTCCCAAATTCTTGGCTAACTCAGTATTTATGGATTGTGACATGATTCAGAAGAAAAAGAAGCGTATATATAATAAAATTTATTAGATATTAACTAATATTGACGGGTATGGAAGTATAGAAAAATATGAATGAATGCTGGGTGTGTGAGTGTGTTTGAGTATGTGTGTTGTACAATATAGAATTCCTGTAGGGAAAATGTATCTACGTGTATTTAATAATTAAGTAACCTGAATTATTAAATAATATTGAGGTAACAAATCGAATATTTCACTTACCTCACTGTAGTATTCACGAAAAATTTTTTCCATATAGAATGATGTGGTGGATGATCGTAATAATTACCAAACGTCCTGCTCAGTGAACAACTCAGAAGCAAGTAGGGGACGAAGGAACAGGCTCCTGTGACAGCATTTCGTTCCTAGCTATATGGGATCAGTTATGCAAGTAAAATTATTGCAAATCGTAAAGGGGTCATGAAAGCGTGTTTTGGTAAAAACATTAGATTTGAAGATTTTCCAATCATTATGAGGGGTTCCTCAGGATTATGAGGATTCCTCTCCGTCTCTGAGTACTAAAATTAAACTTTTTAACCTCCGGTACCATAATTTTGAAGAAGTTACCCCACCACAACAACAACGAAACGACTTACATGTTTTTAAAGTTGAAAATTCTAAATGTTCCGAGGGGAGGGAAATCAATCAAATCGGAGGGTCCTATTGAGCTGTTAGTGCTCCTTGTTTTTTTTTTTTTTTTTTTTTCTGTATGGAAAATTTGAAAAATTGAATCTTTCACTTACCTTGTTGTATCACTGATTAACTGTTTCCAAATAGAATTACGAAGTGAATGATTGTTCAAACGTCCTGCTCCGTAAAATAACTTGAAAGCAAGTGAAGGTCGAGCCGACTCGCAGTCTAAACTCGGGTTACACCCTCGCGTCGTTGCGGGCTTCGAATGTCACACCTTTTCCTCGGAGGTATTTCGCATCTTTCTCTTCTGGATATCGTCGTTGAATTATTACGTGGATATTGTCGACAAGCTCTTGTTGGTTTCTGAACCCCTGATACTTCTCTACCTATTTTTCTTGCAATGAAATGATGGACCACCCCCGAAAATTAATTAGGGAGATTCAACGTTATCGTATTTGTAATCACCTAATCGATAGCTTTAAATTGAGCCCAAACTCGACTTTGCTACGTTAAACCAATTGCCTAACTTTTGGTCCACTCCCAAAAAACCATTTCAGGTTTTTAATTTTATTCAATTCGTCGTCTCCCAATCAATAGTTTTAAAATGAACCCAAACTCGAAGGTTCTACGTTGAGACAATTGCCCAATTTATGGTCCACCCCCAAAAATAATAACTAGGGGTGTATATTGTATTGTATTCATTATCTCACAATCAATACCTTGTGAATGAGTACAAACTCGAAGGTTCTACGTTGAGTCAATTGCCCAATTTATGGTCCACCCACCTGAACATATAATTTGGGGTATTTATTTTATCATATGTTTGTACTCATCTAATCAATAGCTTTAAAATGAGTCCAAACTTGTAGATACTACGTTAAATCAATTGCCTAATTGTTGGCCCACCCCCAAAAATAATAACTTGGGATGTATATTGTATTGTATTCATTATCTCTCAATCAATACCTGTTGAATGAGTACAAACTCGAAGGTTCTACGGTGAAGTAATTGCCTAAATGTTGGCCCACCCCCACAAATATTCATTTGGGGTGTTTATTTTATCATATTTGTACTCACTCAATCAATAGCTTTAAAATGAGCCCAAACTCGAAGGTTCTACGTTGAGTTAATTGCCCAATTTTTGGCCCACCCCCAAAAACTAATTTGGAGATTTGCCCCCACCCCTATCCTTAATCTGATGTGATGTCAGAGATGGGAGGTTACTGATTAGTGGGTTCATAGGAAGATTTGATTTTAAAATTTGGAGGGAACGGTAGGTGCCAGCTGTGAACAAACATTTGATGGGGAGGGGAGGATACTGACAGGTGGAAAAGAAAAAAATGGGAACAGCCACTGGAGGAGGAGGTGGTTTGAAAAAGGCGGGAACTAAAACAGCTGATGGATGAGTCTAGGAGGCCATGGCTGTGACGTCAGAGGGGGGCTGTGACGTCACATGGCTCTTATCAGTCAGCTGGTGATAACCTGATTTACAGTCTTTACTAAGAGGTCTAAGGGTGGGAGTAAAATAAGGAGGGAACTCAATTTTGAATTTTGAGCGGGAAACCTCCCACTACCTTCCATAACCTGACCACTGATCTAGAAGGCTGTGATATGACGTCACACGTGACGTCATTCAATATGGCCAACCTATTACCAACTGATGTTAGGTTACCTAAAAGGTTAATTTGAAAAAAGGCGGGAATTTCAAATTTAGGCGGGGGAAAAACAGGTGGCAACACTGATCTAGAAGGCTGTGAAATGTGACGTCAGAGGGGAGGGGTGTCAATAAGCTGATTGACCGTTACTTTTAGGTCTGTAGGGGGGAGGGGGAGGGGGTAAGGCGGGAAATCAATTTTGAATTTGAGCGGGAAACCACCATTTCTATCATACTGGCAACACTGATCTAGAAGGCTGTGGAAAGTGACGTCAGCATTACGTCAGACGTGACGTCACCAAGATGGCCGACCTCTTATCAGTCAGCTGATGATAGGCAGAACATACATTTTTACTCTACTATATATATATATATATATATATATATATATATATATATATATATATATATATATATATATATATATATATATATATATATATATATAATGTATAAAAATAATCATGGAAAGATACCGGTGATAGGATAAAATTGTCCAATCAGCTCATAGGTACTCAGTAGGCTCCAGTAAATACATAATAAACCTGAAGTTTTGTATAGAGCTACAACATATTTAAGGAAGTAAATTAAAACGAACACCCGGTTTTAAAAATGTTAATGACATTAAATAAAATAATCTAAAGGAAAAGTCAATTAAGGTCTGTTAAGTCAATACTTATGAAGCAGTAATTGTAGTAAACTTTATTATTTTTATCTATTACTAATTTTCCTTTTGTTTCTGGAAATCTTAGTTTGAACTGGTCAATAGACCAAGCTTAGCTTCATGAATGTCGTGCTTTGCAAACATGTCCGAATACTCGGAGGAAAATAGCGTAACAGAATTTATAACTAGGAGGATTATCTTAAAAAAGAATAATAAACCGTTGTATACGAATTCGCGGCGGTATTTCGTTTGGTGAATTATTAGCGTACCTATAGAAGAGCTAGTTGTAAAATATGTCGTTTAATGCCGACATGGTTATTGCCCTTTGTTCTAACGAGAGCAAGAAACTGACGCGACCCAACGAATGATGAAACCGGTGATAATTTATTCAAATGAGAATTCGAGATGAGGCACCAGAAAAGGGAAAATGTATTCACCGTTATATTGACAACGATTTTTAATGCGGTTACAAGGTCGCGGTCGTCAGTGCGAAGGGAGCCCCCGCCGCATGCTAATGTCCCCAAGCGTATTACCACATTGTTGTCCACGTTAAAGAAGACTTCATTCCACTTGTTTAGCTCTCCCAGTTGCGGAAGCTGAGCTGGAAGGTGAACAAGTTTGGATGCTACGATATTTTTTTCTATTCGGTATTCTATCGTCGGTGTGCAGCGATGACCCTAAAGACATTTCGGCAGCTCTCAGCTCACACATTGCAAGCAACGTAAGAAGTCTCCCAAAACTCGTCTACGTGGGAGACCTGAGTTTCGGAAATGTGGCTATGCATGATGCGTATCTCGGTGACTTAACGACGATGAAATTGGTCAATAAAGCCTGGTTCTGGAGGAAATTCGTCTGGTTCTCAGTTTTCGGCGACGTTAAATTGGATGACATGTATTTGACTGCGCAGAACTATTCGATAGGTGAGCATATTTAACGTTGAATCAAATTTTTTAGTGAGTACGTAATAAATTTTACCACTGACTGTGTATTAAATGCATGTCTTCTACTTGTTTGAAGGAAATGAATGATCAAATCTACTTGTTTGAAAAAATCAAGAAACGTAGAAAAATTCAATTTTCCATTTGCATACCCTTTTCGTTTGTCTAAGCAAGTACTGTAGGATGATATTTCATTCACAGAGCTAAAAAAACAACAGTCAAGTGAAAAAGTTCCAGCCATGCAGTTTGATCGTATGAGCGAATCATGTTAAATCATCTATCGTATTATATGTAAAATTGTATGGAAATTTGAGCGATTTCAGTAGAAAGAAACTGTTTAAAACCAATTTTATGGCAAAGAGCTCGTACTAAATAAAATTTGGTGATTCTAAAAAGATTTTGGATTTTTAGGTTTTTTTCGTCAGTTTTTATAGATTTTTCAGCAAATATTAATGAAATCAAAATACGTTTTTCAGCATAATTTTGTGCAACAATTTTTTAATGCTCTGGTTAATCGTTGATTATTTTATTTTGCCTTACACTCTGCTAAAAAATATAAATTTAACGATTTTTGGCAATTTTTAGCCATTTTTAGTGATTTTTTTAGTACAGTTTTTAAAATTTGACCAACTTCATGTGCTCAAAAATTCTTGGCCAACGAACTAATCCTTTCATTTTGGAAAGCTAGATTTTTGGTGCAAGAACGGAGCGTATCGGCGAAATATTCTCAATTTTGTGAGCTATATTTATCTGTTTTCTATATTTTCCCACCTTCTGTAACACCTCTAAATAATATTACACGCGAGTGTTTTCATCCTTCACCAAATATATATATATATATATATATATATATATATATATATATATATATATAGGTATATAGGGATTGGACGACTTGAGCGAGAAAAAATTATGCTTGAAGGAATTTAGGCTTGCGCATGCGCAAAATCTAATAGTGATTTGAGAAGTATGGAATTAATAGTGGACCATTTACAACCTAATCAGCATATTACCTGAAAATGTCATCAAAATCAAATGAAAACTGTTGAAATTAGGCTCGTCTAAAAAGGAATACATATTCGCGCATGAACAGTAGCAACTAATGATAGGATTATGTAGAAATTGCTACGCAATGCTCAAATTAACCTCCCCCACCTACCCTGTAAATTTGAGCGAGATCGGACGACAGGGGCGTGAAAAAATCATGCTCGATGGAACATACGTTTGCGCATGCGCGGAAAGGATTATTGATTTGGGAACAACAAAAATCATAGGGGACCATCTTCATTCTAACCCACACGTTCCATGAACATTTCATAACAATCGGTTGAATATTCTAACAATTATACTTGTTACAAGGATTTGCGGGCGTACACACACAAACACACACACACACAACACAGAAAGACACGGAACGGAAGTTGTTCACAATAGTCTAAAACGTAAAATCCGAGAGGAAATTTTACCACTGCAAAAAAACAACAACCGTTTGATTTTAGTGGAGACAACAACTTTTCCATCTCTCAAAAATGAAAACAAGGTTTCAACAGGTAGATGTGGGAGGAACAAGAGATGAAAGTTAGCATTTAGGTACCAATACTTCACTAGTAGGACATCGCACGGTTAATAAACTCGATTTCGCAACGTTTTATCACCTGATATCACCTGATAATTCTAATACTGGCATTATATCAGATGATATTTACAAGGCTATTTTTATGTATTCCACTACCACAACCTAGCAAGCTTTGATAGAATTTATTAGTTGATCGGCTGGTCAATAGACTCGCTAGCAGCGCATCAAAAATCTCGCTTAGAAATTCGAAGGTGTTTTTCGATGTTCGAGCCCTTAGCGAAAGCGAACCGTACGTTGCGGATGGTTTTAATGGATTCTTTGTTAGCTTGAAAGTTTACGAGATCTCGATTTTTGAATGTTTTGCCTGAATGCTACCCTTTGGGGTTGACACAAACTGATACCGAGCTTCTAGGGCCATCCAGACCCCAAATGCGACTTAACGCAAGTTTCATGAAGTTTGGTCAATTAATTTCGGAGAAAAGCCACACGGACTTTTTTTTCCACATCTGGAAACGTACACCAAAAAATTGTCAAGGAGGGTTAAAAGAAAATTTTTCTTCTAGGTCGATTACAAAGAATCATTATTGAAAATAATAAACCAAAATTGAAAATTGTCTATTGCATATTATTTTCGTCATGCGCTGGTGCGATACAAACACGTCCATCATTTCAAATAAGAGAATGGTACGAAAGAATCTTGTTTTGATTTAATCCAGAACTGTTACATTCTTTGTTTTATCCTTGTAATCTAAGTTTTTAAGTTGGAAAATGTTCGTAAGCAAATGGAAAGAGCAATACTTGGAATATTTTTCCATACCCTCAGAAAACGTGATGTGTTCTATTAATTACAGCAATTCAAAAATAGTATAAAACACACTTTGGAAAACTTTTCTAAATTTCAAAATCGATGTTCTCGGGAACAGGAGGTTGTGACAATTTTTCTATACCCTTCATTTATAAACAATGTTGAGTAACTTTAAGTACTAAGTAAAGTATTAATTTTAATTTAATAAAATAAAATTTTCCGTTCTCATTACGAGGAAAAGGTTTTATGCAAACATAGATCATAACGTGATCATTGGGACACGGTCTGCCTCACGGAGTTCGAGGTGATGTACAAATTTTCACTACCAAACTCGATTTTTCATGATTTGACAATGATTGATGTCAGTGACGACGACGTCGTATTATCGTCAACGATAACTTTTAAAGCTTTTATAATGGTTTCAGTCGATTTGAGCGGTGAAAACTATTGATTACGACACCGTACTCAATTTTTAATGATTTGACAATGACTGATGTCAGTGACGACAATCCATTCATTTGAAAAACTATCGAAAACGATACCAAACTCAATTTTTGGTTGATTTGGCGACGATAATCGTCGCCGACGACCAGTTTCTGCCGTCGGATCGTCACCAAAAATAGCTATTATTCCGGATGTTTAAACAGTTTACCTACCTAATTTCAAGTTGATAGCTCCGAAATTGCAGCCTGTGGCGTGGAACACAAACTGACAAAAAGTAACCGTGTCAAAGGAGGAACTCACTTCATTCAAATCGATTTCATTATTTTTTCCCCTGGGTATACGAAATCAATTTTATATAGAATTTTGATCAACCTAAATTCACATTAGAATAGGGATTTAGATGGTTATTGACTATTTAACTGAATTATGCATAAAAACGTCAAACTCTCATGCATATCAGTTATTAGCCTGACGTTTGGAAGCATAAAAATAAGCTTAACACAGCTATAATTGTATTAATGACTGTCTTATTTCAATCCCGACCCCTAGACAATATCTTGTTATTACATGTGAAACCAGTCAGATCAGCTGAGTTAGTTCTGAAGCTACTCTTCAAATGGGTGGGAAGAGGTAGATATTTCAATGGTTTTTACACAGATTTTACCGCCAAATCACGTGAATATAATGTTGGAAAAATTGTTTCAAGTACCTAAATTATTTTCTATTCTAAATTGAGGGTCTAAACTCATAATGACAAACAGTAATGTTGTAGGATCAAAATACTTATTACTAAGTGTCTTTAAAATTACCAATTTATTATATTACTGTTTATTCTTTTATTTAGTTTAAGCCGTATATCAACCAGAAGGGTCATTAGCGGAAGTAAACAAGGTTTCTAAGAGGTCACTGCAAGGGGCACGATTCTAAGGGGAGCCATGTGACCCTCCGTTACGGAACTGATTTTCATCATGAACTCCACTGGAAGTTTGTTGTGGTAGGGGGGGGGGGGGGGGGGGGGGTACGAAAAAAACATTCCGCAGAGAAAGGCATCGCCGTAATCTGCCACAAGGGTTACAGCAATGACCGTTGTTTAACCCCTGAACCCCTGCAGTGGAAAAAATTATTGTTCATTAGATTTCACAATAAACTTTGCAAATCTACGTCTTTTTCCTCAAATTTTTCCCAAAAATCCATCCGTCTCCTGTCCAACACTTTTCCTACAGTCTATTTGACTGAAACTTGCAATTGCTGGCTCAAATATCACTTATCGTCTTGATGATGGTTACTGAAATCTTCCAATGCTACAAATTCCAAGGGTGAAAATAAATTGTTGAGATATTTACATCAAATGTATATTTGATTTCAGGTGGTGTTTCTTTTTTAACGCTAATTTTATTTTTTATGTTTATTAAAAAAATTAATGAAAGAGATTGAAAAGGCTTTTCAAAGTATTATACTACCTAACAAGTGAAAAATGAGGTAAAAACCGGAAAATGCGAATCCTAGCAAAAGCAACTATAGAAAAAGCAATTAAAGGATGCGCTTGGGTTCCGTAGAACATTCCACAGATATCGTACCCTTTTATGTAAAGTACCACAAACTTGTACGGAATATTCGCGAGTGATTATACTCGTTGAAGAATTTCATTCTATGGACTTCGCCGGTGAAAAATCAGGTGGAATAGCTGAGGTAGAACAAAAGGACGGAAGGGAAAGAACCTCGTGCACGTCCGCACGGTCGGGTGAAGTTTACCTCAACAATGCGAAAAGGCGGGGATGAGGTTGCCCTAACGAGCAGACGGAGACTTACTTTTGAAATATGTAGCAACATTTTGCTCTGTTAGCGCTACCACACGTGCTTTTAGTCTAGGAATGTTCATTTTAACAGCGAGAGAAACGTATTTTATCCTTGGACTAGCGTGATTCTTGGCCTTTGTCGCTCCTGCTTCTTCCATGAATACAATAAGGCAGTATTGACATTATCAGTTTCCTCCTGTAAAGAAGTGTGCTCCTCCTAAAAACGGAAGTGTATTATTTAGCCCTTCCGCGCGGATGACTGGTCTACACCCATTCGCGCACGACGCACAAGAGCTCTGATAGCCCTTCTACGCAGATCATTGATCTATCATTATTAAACCCCGTATGTAATATATGATCAGAACATGGCGCATCGAGCCTCTGAGAAAGGTTCACACTTTTACAGTTCCAAGACACCGCAATTTTACGCTTCACAGTAAAGATGTTTAAAAAACGGGAAAATGATTCTTGAAGTAAAATACGTTAGCGCATGCGCAGAATGGAGTAATGATTTGAGAAAAATGAGATTGGTAGGGTACAATCTGCAGCCTAACCCACAAATTCCCAGAAAATTTGATCAAAAAACTTATAAAAACTAGACTTACTAGAATGTACACTTTCGCTCATGCGCAGGAGCTAATATTGATGCAATCATGTTGAAATTAACATGGAATTTACAATAAGCCTAATTTTCTCGCTCGCTCGTGGTCGGATGTTTCTGTATATCCGGAATGAATTCGTTCTTTATTTTCTGCTTATTTTTGACTTTTGAGGGGGAAAATTCATTTACGAATAGCTGTCTGCCTTCAGGTTATGATGGACTCAGATTTAATTTATTTATGTAATCGTTATATCCCAAAAAAATATATCCATCTTCCACGAATTTCGAGGTAATACTTGACCAATTTGGTTATCACCTTATCATCGAGATCTTCGGCGATATTTTTCAGGAGGTCCTAATACAAAGTTCACAGTATATATACGTTTCGAAGGAATCAGAAGAGCGGTAGCCCGAAAACGAACGTTTTCGTCTACATTTTCGTTCTCTAGAATTGGAAAGCACAATTTCATGCCTCGAAATTTAAAATGGACCAAAATTTAACTCCAACGAACATTTTAAGACCAACCCGAGCAAAAACCGTCAACATTTACTACTGGGTATAGGCAGGAACAAACATAGCAGGAATGAATTATTTTTGTCTTTCTTCTTCATATTTTTGGTGGATTCTCCACAAATACATTATTTCGGCAGTTTTGCAGTTTTGATGGTGCCATCGTATTCTATGGGTCCAAAAACGTAGTAACTTTGACGCTGAAATACGAAGGCTGTCGATCAAATTCTAATTCGGAAGCCAATAATTAGAAGATCAAGCGCTCAGCCAAAAAAAAAAAAAAAAAAAAAAAAAAAAAAAAAAAAAAAAAAAAAAAAAAGGGGGGGTCTTCCCCCTTCAACCCATGGTTCGGGCGGGAGTAGACAATTTTTAAATTGCTTATGCTCCCTTTGCGAGAAATCCAAGAAGATTCTTCCACACGTGGACTCCCCCCACTCATCCGTTTGGCCGTGTATAGCTCAGAAATGAGAGGCTGCGGGCGAGGTTGGTAGTGGACGTTGGCTTACGGGGGGGGGGGGGGGGGGGGGGGGGGGTGGACGGAGGGACGCTTGTCTTCATTCTCCAAACCCATTCACTCCCAGGTAAAAACACATTCTGTGTTAAAACCTAATAACATAGAGCAAGCCGAACTAGCACAAGTTCAGCCTACAGGAACAGGAAGCCCACAGAGAAGAATTACAGGGAGTGGGGATTCTCGGGGTCCGACCGTCGTTTTTAAGGTACTAAAGGTTTGAGCGCACTTCCAACTGATTTTTCGAAATTTTCCCTCTACAGTAATTTTGTACAGAAAGTTTTCTCTTATTAGTTTATTGAACGTACCAAGGACCAGCTCAAAACAAAGGGAAGGTTGGAGGAACCAAAAACTTCTAGGGAATCTTCTCAAAAAGCACCATTGGCATTCCGACCTCCTCTCTTAATCAAACTTCGTGGATCAGGCGTTAGAACAGAGGAACGCTTCTCATGGCTTTCTCTAATAACATTATACTGTACAGATTAAGGTCCCTCGAGGTAGGAAGTCCCCTGAGGTTCTGAACAGTCAGGGTAGAGATGGGAAAAGGTGCCCTCAAAGGGTAATACGAGTTCTAGAAACTTCTTCCAGCTAGACATGAAAATGCCAGACAATGGGGGTAGCAGACAACTTCTTTTTCTCCGATTGAGTAATTATTCAATGTAAATGGCATTTATCTTGAGAAAAATAGCAAGTTTTCTCTTTAGTTTCATCTAATTTCGCCTAAAAGGACCTACTCATGAGCCAACTTATACATTTTTTTACCCTTTGACATTTCTGATCTTTAAAGTGACCCTCTATTAATTATTCATGATCTTGAGCCCAACTTTGCAGGGCTCAAGGCTTTAAAGCGATATAGGGGCTTCGTGGTTTTATATAAATCAATTTAATTGTTTTATGTTATAGATTTTTTTTTAAATCACGTCCGAATAATTTGTGGCAATTCTGACCATCTTCTTCCAGCCTATAAATACAGCGCTCTGCCTTCAAGGACGAACAAAGGTCCTCAATCACTAAGCGTATCTCCAAATGCTTGATTTTTATAAAACCCCTGTCCACAGACCACACAGTCCGAGGTCTGAAACCCGCCTATTTGTCGAGTGTAATCATCACCAGTTGTTTGTCAAAAGAGGTCACGTGTCGAGATAAATTTTGAGGGTTGGTCTTGGTTATTTTGGAAGTGCGTTAGTTGATACAGTTTGCAAATTATGGACGCCCTCTCTAGCGACACATTCAGTCTCTTCAATCCCATACAAAAAACTGTGTCAGAATGGGAATAGTGAAGAACAACTTGCACTACATTTTCAACCTACTCGAAGACTCGTAGTTTGGATTTTCTTGTGGTGGAACTATCGTCATCTCCTCTAAGATTGCACAAGCACTCTCGCTGAATAATCATGGAATCCAAAAGAATACAAGTTTTTCTTAGGTCTTTCTAAACATACCTTCAGGTTCATAGAAATGGTTTCGATTTCTTCTACAGACTAATAAGCTGATTCTTCAATAGGCGCACTAAGCTAGAAGTATTGAACTAGAGAGCTCATATTTAGCACACAAAAAGTTCTCGACCAGCAAAATCGATCAGGTCTGAGTTCTCCGAATTTTATTTTAAAATTTTCAATCAAGTAATCATCTTCATTTTCAAGCATGTCTCTAGTCTTCAGCATAGTGTGATAGAGAGCTCATCCGTTCACAGGGTCATTGGCCGTTGGTAGGAAATGCCTTTTGAATTTAACTAAATTCAGGAAATGATGCACAATTAACGTAAAACTATAAACGTAAAAATATAATCTACAAAAACATTTTCATTTTACAGTTTATAAAAACGCACAAGAGTGTATAATATCAAAAAATATTATGATTATTTCCAACTAAAACCCTCATACATTTCTAAACCTGAAATAGATTATCAGCATAAAATAGAAATCTAATTAAATATAGTATAAGTATTATATTCGTATAAATATATACCTAATTGTATACCTCATTTTATTTTCTAGATGGAACCAACCATTCAGGCAGGATCTCCATTGAAGATAACACCCTCCACTTCAATTGGGAAGCCGTAGACCACTTCAAGTGTACCGTAATTAACGAGAGGATAGACTGGCTCCCACTGAGAAAGCTGAGCCTCCATGAAGGAAAAACTACTACGGAGTTGAACTTCTCAGATCAGGAAATTGAGCAAATGAAAAACAAATTGTTGAGCTATGACTTTTTGACGAAGTTTAGAGATGTTCTATTACCTTGCCTCCACCCGAAGTATCCCATCACATATAGATGGGAGGATTCTGAAACTTCTAAGTGGTGAAGTAAATTTTATGATTATAAAATATGTTCGTGATGTACAGTTCCTAAGTATATTATATTAAATAAAGTATAATTAAAGTATGTTACACTTCCTTTTTTCAACAACATTGGTTTGGTGACTACGTGAATGGTTAATTACTGTCTCAGACAAAACTATCAATAAGTAATAATAATTATGTAATATTATACCAATATTGCTGATGAAACTTCGAGATATTCTGTGCATTACCGATCCCTTAAACTGAACCTCAGTTGCGTTTCGTCGAACAAAAATATTAGGAGGTTCAAGTCATGCGCTACCTGAATTTAAAAAAAAACCCACCCCTGGTATTCTGGCTTACTATTTCCAATAACTAAAAGTTCCTTTGTAAAAAGAAGAGACTTTCGTAACGACCGAGAAATTTTTTTTTTAACACAGAATGTGTTTTAGCCATGGACTAACTAGCCGAAAATGGAACGCGGGATGGTAACGAAATGTGTGACGGATGATTTTCACGTACGACCGAGTCGTTGCTAGGGATATGGTACTTCGTCGTTTTTCATCCCACAAAATTCGTTGACCATTCGTTCGAAAGCTCTCGATTTATCCAACAATATTATGTTAACTACTGCGAAGTGCGTGTCCAACAAACTGAGTTATGAGCATGGTTATATAAATAATTGTTTACACACAGGTGATCATTCTCAATAATTGATATTGTGAACATGATTGCAACCGCTTGTTAATTTCTGATGATTTCATTGAGCTTGTGTTTCGATGATTTGATTCATAGCAGGTGATCTGAGTATTACGAAAACGGTTTGATTTGTGAAGCGGAGGTTAAATAATTTGAATAGGTAATTTCTATACTTTACACTCTAAGAAGCTGTAATTTCGTTTGTAGCCTCTTTAGGACATTTACTTGACGATGCTCAGGGTCCGGATCAGATGTGTGGCTCTTAAAGCTAATTTCTATGCTTTACACTCTAGGAAGCTGTAATTTCGTATGTAGCCTCTTTAGGACATTTACTTGACGATGCTCAGGGTCCGGATCAGATGTGTGGCTCTTAAAGCTAATTTCTATGCTTTACACTCTAGGAAGCTGTAATTTCGTATGTAGCCTCTTTAGGACATTTACTTGACGATGTCCAGGGTCCGGATCAGATGAGTGGCTTTTAAAGCTAATTTCTATACTTTACACTCTAGGAAGCTGTAATTTCGTATGTAGCCTCTTTAGGACATTTACTTGATAAATCGCTCTTGATTTATCACGAATTTATTTCGTTTTTTTTTTTTCGTAGTTTCATACTATAACTATATAAATTGATGTTATAAATGAATAGTAAACAATGACGCTTGTTTGGTTGTCACTTGGTTGCGCGACAACGCAAACACATTCTGTGTTTCAATAATTTTGTCCGAAGTATGTAAATAGAGGTAACCGGGGGTCCAGGGGGCTTGCCCCCTGGCGAGGCGCGGAGCGCCGAGTTTTTTTTTTTTTTTTTTTTAACCCCTCAAAATTTGTTGGTTTACTTTTCTTGAAGCCTAGAATCCGAAAATAGAATGAAAAGGAAAGGAAGGAAATTAGCCTCAGAACCCTCAGCAGATTAGTGCACCTCCGTAAGTACCTCGTAATTGTTTTCTAGGTGCCCCAAAGGAGCTTCATCTCGATACAGCCTTAGATTCAGGCACCCATGGTAAAAAAAATAGATGCATTTAAATAGGACATCTACACTTTATATTACTAGTCCTTATGATCTAAGTATACCCATATTGACGTCCTTACAGGCATCCACCAACACTAACTGAAAATTACCGGGACAAAATAAGACACCTACTGAAGCTTTACTAGTACATTTGCAGGTGACAAGAGTCACAATAAACTCGATTTCCCGAAGTTAGAATTCCACGGAATCATATCAGCTGATACGATCATCATAGCTTAAAAGGCGACTTTTACTATGTTCCTTTTTTTTTTTTTTTTTTTTTTTTTTTTTGACATTTTTGCCCTTTGGGAGATCGAACGGACCAAAGTACAGTGATCAGGGTGATTTCATTCAATTCTTCGGGATGATATCTATCAATGACCAAAACAAAATGCGGTTACCTTAAAAGAATTTAAGCTCTTGAACGAAAATTATTACAAGACAACGATTCAGGACCAACTAGACCCCAAATGATTTTTGTTCAGTGTATAAACTTTGGTCCAGTAGTTTCAGAAAAACCTCCGGACGGACGTTTTTTTATTCATTCATTTTATCATTATATTACATGTATATTTGTTTTATGAATTCGTTTCCTGAATTCAACGCATTTTGAAACGTAAAACAACGAATTTTGAGGAGGGTTAACATTTTTTACACGGTCGTTACAAAGGTTCGTGATTGAAAATGTTAAACCAAAACGTAAACCATCCGTAACCACTTTCACTTCACGGTAGATTCTGAAACACTATAGTACTTACAGTATCAGTATACGATTATAATCATAGTACTTATACTTATCAGATCAGCTCTTGTTAAATACAAAGGAATTTATTTAATTTCATTAATTTTTCCTCAGTAGATGGCATCGTCTTATACCTATCGTGGTAATGAACCTACAATATACTACGTTTAATAATAAGGAAAAGGTCTCTGCGTAGAAAGGCTATTTATCATAAATAATAAACCTTTGTGAAATAACTTACATCGTTGTTTTAAAGAGTTATGTAAATCTCAACAAAGGCATCAACCGAAGAATCTTCAAAAATAGCCTATAAAAGCGATAAACGACGAAGAGTGCGTTCACAAATAAAAAGAATAATTACCTACGTAAAAATATAAGATATCTAAAGAATATTAATTTCCTACGTAAATAATGTGAGGAGGTATTTGTGTGAATTTGTTGAGGTAAACCATTAAGGAACGCAGACTTAATACAAAAGTACCTACGTATTTACTCAAGAAAAGTAACAGCTAAATCTTCCACTCTAAATCTATCCCTAATACTATGAAAGATTTAATGCTATGATAGATTTTCTTGATACGATCAGATAGTATTAATTGTTACGAGATTTACTCTAAATCTCAGTCATTCACGACCATAAACTGACAGATAGTTTATTACATATTGAAATAAAATGGGTATAACAGCAGTATACCAGCAGTTGTAGAAAACAGTTCCCAAAAGACTCGATGGAAGGACAAGTCAGAGAGCACAGACCAGGAAAAATGATTTCCCTGAGGTGGCGTTTCAGATAGCTCTCTTCATTTCCAGACAGTTTTCACGCAATTTCCAGTATCTTGAATTAACTTTACTCAGTTGGCACTCTAAAACCCAACTTAGCATTCTTTCAACATTGAAGAAATATTTTGGCACCGGGGCAAAGTAATGTGTGCACCTGTGCACTTTATTCTTATGACATGAAATTGTGTATAAACTGTATTCATAAAATCTGAAAATAAAATTACAAATTATACGAATCCCAAAAATATGTACATATATTAATATTAGGTTTGCCTAATATTTAAGTGTGGACTGCATCTAGACTAAAAGAAAGTAATGCCCTCCAACAAATTTATAACCAACGGTACTACTTGTTGCTGCATAGGAGTTCTCGTTATATTGGATTTATATGAAAGTCGAACATAGAACATGTTTCAGCATTGCCGGAAAATCGAGTCGATATCACCTCGATGCACACATTACAGCCCAGACTGCGAAAATAGGTATTCTTTTCATCCGACTGAAAGCCCAAGTTTCGCACTCTGTTTCAACCAAAAAAAAAAATAATAATAATAAAAATAAAAAAAGGTGTGTTTCCCAAGGTATGTAGATTTTATATTTTAGTTATTGTGCATGCGTAAATTGAACATAATATATTCACCTCAAAATAAGTAATCCCTTATCTATGAACCCCTCAGTCTCTTCCCCTTCTGGCCTCCTAGATCACATTATATGTACCGACCCTATTACTCGTAGTAATATAGTTTTCTATGTCTATTTTATTTCTTTTTTAATGCCACTGAGGAGTTGAAAAGTGTTAAATTGACTCCTATGCGCCCAACATACATGTTTATGTGTTTCCCAAGGTGTGTAGTTCTTTAGCCATGTTAAATCGGTACATCTGACTATATCTTCACTTTTACAGTAGGGTGACGTTATTTTGTGTATGAAACCACCCTGCTATTATTTCCCCCCCCCCCTTTTTTTCCCTTCCATACCCCTGGATTGCATCAATGTACATCACACTGAACCCTTCATTTATATGTGCCCTGATGAAGAGTGGAGGTTCCTTTTTCCACTCGAAATGCCTTACAAATAAAGGAGGATGAAAATTAATTACTACACATCTTATACCCCTCAAGACCTTCCTGACATAGGGACCAAAGTACTTAGCTGGTAACTAACTATATACATATATATATATATATATATATATATATATATATATATATATATTTTTAAAAATTCAGTCATTCAGCACGATCATAAGTGCGAATTTTCGTAAATGATCTTATTATATTATTATTCTTTAAATATATTAATAATGTAAGAAATTATATTAAATTTCTTCATTCGCAAGATAATTATACAGCAATGTAAATACTTATGTAGCGGACACTGAACAAAAAAAGCCAAGTTTGTGAATAAGCTTCTAAAGGTCATATCAACCCGTCTAGGAGCTAATTGTCAGAGAAGTAATGCAGATATATCTGTCCTTTGTTACTCATATTAACATTAAAAACATAGAAATACTATTAATAATAAGTACCTATAGTTTAAATCCAAAATAATTAACTCAAAATAAATTGTAGAATGAGGAAACAAATAATTGTCTACTATATACTCGTAATACTAAAGTTATTGATGAGGCGTTGTTGATCATAAATATTTATTACGACATCACAGGTTAATATTTCAGGTTATGTGTTTTCAAGAATTCAGTGTGCCGACCAGGTTTGTGCAACTGTAAGAGGTATGCAAATATTCTCTTTTTGTATTTTTGTAGATATTTATTTACTGAACTGATTGTAAAGTAGTGGGAAGTGAGGCGTATAGTTTAAGTGGGAGCCACGAAAATTACGTAATGAAAAAATCAGCGGAAGATACAAAATAAAAGTTGGCTGTTCTCACAACAACAAGAAGCATGCCACGGTTATTGCCTAGCGAAAAAAATCAGTTGAAGATGCAAAATAATATTTGGCTGTTCTCACACAAAAATTTGGCAAACATTTTATTGTTCCCACAGATAGTTTTTATGATTAGGTGAACAGTGCGATGGGGTACATATTCCCTAATTTCGTGGAATCTAATTGGAGAACTATACACAAAAACCAATCGACTTGGCAGAATACCAAATTAATTTTTTTAATAAAATGCTGATTCGGGTACGAGGGTGCAAACGAGTGATGATGCGCAAGAGGGAGTCAAATGTTGTGGAATATACACCGCCCCAAAACTCTATTCCGAATGTAAGGATACGGGTAAGGTAAGAATCACGGGTTTCATAATATGTTGTGTTATATAGCATTCACACTTTGAATTAACTTTCCACAAAATGAATTAAACTTTTCGCAAAATAAACTTTTCTAATTGAATTAAACTATCTTCAAACTGACCTTAGGTGAATCTGTTGTTTGAACCAAGACAAAATGTAAAACTTGAAGAAAATGTATATATTGTAACAAATCATGCAAGTGATGGAACGAGCACAAAAAGTGTAGATTTTAACATAATACAGCACCCCATGAAGATAATCTGAAGGTAGGTTATTTATTTAATAATAACAAAATTGTGTTCCCAACGTATCCATCCATAGTTGAAATTTTATATAATTTATAGGTATTAGAGAGAAGACTTCTAAAAGCAAATGTTAGTGGAGAGGTCGTCCAACAGCAGCAGTTGAGAGCAGCAGAAACATATCCATCACGTAATTATCACAAATGCTGAGCCGTGCTATGAGAAGAATTTTGGTACCTACCAAGCAACAGGGAGGGAACAGTGTTCCTTTCTTAATGTTAATGATATTTTCACATACGTAGGTTTAATTCAATTTGCGGAAAGTTTAATTCAATTGGCGAAAAGTTTAATTCATTTTGCGGAAAGTCTTATTCAATTCGCGGAAAGTTTAATTCAATCCGTGAAAGGTTTAATTCAAAGTGCGAATGCTATATATGGTGACAAATATCAATGTTTCTGTTGCAGAACCGAAATATTTAAAAATCAAACAGCAATATTACGAAGTGTTTGCGGGTACGAGAAAATTAACCGCCTCATTCCTTGCCACAAAATATGGCCTCGTGTTTGAAGCGGTGCGCCACCGTAAACCAATTCCCACTAATTAAATCAAACACGAGCGCAAAGTTCTATCAGGGCTGTGTAGCAGGGATACACCGATACGTGGCCTTGAAGTAGGCTTCTTCACATGCTGCTCGTATACACACCTTATTAGTACACTAATATACGGCATATACATGCACATTATGTGTATTAGTAGGTAGGTAATGAGTATATTCCTACTAACCATCTCTTTCCGTGCGATCAATCTTGTTGTATAAAATCCAATGTCTGTTGTTTTGTGGGATGAGAATCATGGCCGAACGGCTGCACCGATTTTCATGAGGGGTGGCGCCAATTGACTAGCAAGTTCCGTAATAGAACTTAAGCTATATTAAAATTCGATTCCCATTCAAATGTGCATGGATGGGGAGGGTTGATGCGAAAAGAACTTTCGATAACAAATTCAATGATACTAAAACGAGTTTGGTGGGTTGGGCAGAGCAGTTTTTATTTTTATAGATATATCTTCTAAAATAGATATTCAAAAGGCCTTATTAACTGCAGTACTTTTTTTTCGGGAATAGTTTTAACATAACTAAGGTTATATTCAGTTGGTTATATTGAGGGGACGTTTGGTATAAATAAATTAGGAAAGTAAAAGTTGAAACTTGATAGCTGAAATTGAATTAAAGCCTTTTAGGGAGTGCTGGGTAATGTATAAATTGTATAATTTTATGCGCGGGCATACCGTTTGTCCGATTTGAATGAAACTGTTTTCAACTCATTCCTTGCACTCCCGGAACGAAGATAGAGTATCGGAATCTTATCCAAACCTACTACTTAGCATCAAACTGGCCGCTCTTCGCAACGGGTAAATACAAGTGGGAAGCGAAAAACTTTACTGTAAAAAGTGGTACCTACACGTTGATCTGGCAACTACTTGGAGCATCACAATAAGGCAACTACTTGAAGATGAAGTGAACCCATACCAATCTCAACCAAAGCGAGGGCGATTTTGGTGCTGGAGTATAATGTAATTGAATGTGTTAGTGCTTAGTTGCATATTTTAGTCGGCGATTTGTTTTTCCAACTGCAACGTGCCGTGTAATCCGTTATATATGCTATTTATTATAATAGCGGAGCTCTATACCTTCGTCGTGAACGGGGACTTCCTTAACAACGGCCTTTGCTAGAGACGATTGAAATGATGGACTTTTTCCATCATGGAGCTAAGTTCTCTCCTGTTCACCCAAGAAAGTTGAAATTTAGTAGTGATCATAAAGAAACGATTGAAATGATGGGGTCTTCCCTGACCAGCTGAGCGAGCTTCATTCCCTCTTGTTCACCCTAGGAAGTTCAAATTTGATTTGGAAACTCGCTGGGTCGTTAGTAAATGATTGAAATTACGGGCTCTTTGCTGATCACTTGAGTGAGCAAAATCCTCTCCTATTCAACCTAGCAAGTTTACATTTGATAAGGTGACTCTCTGGATAATTCAAAGAATTAAAATGGTGGGCTCTTTCCTGAACAGTTGAGTAAGCCAAATTTTTGTAACGGCACGAACCTACTTATTCATTATTGAATGATGTAACTGGAGACTAGTCTCCCGTGGGTAATTACTTTAATGAAATCCTACATCAAGTTTAACTACAGTTTGAAGTTCGCTTACTTTAAATCAAGTTATTTATGCACCCAACCGGGGCAACGCCCGAGTAATCGGCTAGTCTATCATATAAATGAGCATGTTGTTTTGTTTCTCCCACATTGCTGGCCAAACGGCTCGATGGATTTTAATGCGGTTTTCCCCGAAATTAAAGGCAAGTTCCACAGATGGTTTTAGGCTATATTACAATCCTCTATACTTACTCCTTCATCGAGAACACGGCTTCCCCTAGCGACGTCACTCGGATAAACCACTTTATAATTACGAAAAAACGGGCATACGTCGAACATTTCACGTATGAGATGAGAACGCATAAGGCACTTTTGATAATAAAATTCAAAGACACCAAAACGATTTAGATGGGTTGAGCCGAGTTTTTATTCGTAAAGATAGATCTTCTAACATTGTTATTTAAAACGTCTCAAGGCCGTATCACACTTGCAACTTTTTCAGCTTTTTCCTCGCATTTTTAATGCTCGAACGTGAAGAACGCAAAGTGATTTTTTCCAAAGACAGCTTTTTCGACCATTGCGCATCCTGGCGGAGCATTTTTAAACACACTTGGAAAAATTAGAACATGTTCTTATTTTTACCTCGACGCAAGAAAAATGCTAAAACATAACACTAGGGAAGGTCACGATTCAATGGAAAATTCCTAGGAGCCCTAACCTGACAGATTGAATAAAACTGCATTCCGCCAGAATGCGCTGTTTTTGAATTTATTCCTCTTCAACAGCCACAGATGACCTTGGAAAAAAGCACTTTGCCTCTTCACGTTTGAGCATTAAAAATGCGAGAAAAAAGCTGAGAAAATGCAAGTGTAATACGGCTTTTATTAAGGCGTAATAATTTAATATCAATATTTGGAAATCTATCTTTACGAATAAAAACTGTTCAGTTCAACTCCTTCGCTCGTTCGCCCGAGATATGAATATAGATTACAGTGTACCATCACATAAATTTTTAATAATTGTGTCAGTACTTACTGCCAGGTAAAAACTATATACAGTAGTATACTTTAAAAGTATACTACTGGTAGGTAGTAGTATACTTTTAAAGTATACTACTCCTACCTATCATCCACACTCAGATATATTCTGTTCAAAAGTTCATCTTTTTTTTAGGATTGGAACAAAATTGGCACATAGATGAGCAAGGCGGTTTCTCCCCATTCGAAATTTCAGCATCTCAAGTTGGATTAGAATAAAATTAGATACAGAGCTCATTCTGTTGATTGTAGTGATTCCTAAAGTTGTAGTTATACTCTTCACAGTGATACCACAGTTATACTACTCCACATCCACAGTGATGCCATTCCAAAATTCAGCATCTTAAGTTGAATTGGAACTAAATTGGCTGCATAGCTAAATATAGGATGTACAATAAACCGCTGGGAATAGAAAAATAATTGGTAAAAAAGTGGTACTTATATAATGTTCAGAAATGTGTGATTGTACTCGAGAGACTTCAAGAGCTCCACAGGAATCAGGTTGGCTTCGTACCTTGTCACTTTTATCCAGCAGTCCCAAAAAGGCTCCCATTCAAATGTCAACAATCAAGTTTCAACTTGTACCTGCCTAATTAATTTTCAACCAGGTCCTCCGTTCAATGCCATTGTAACCCAGTATCCCCATAATGCCTCCATTTCGAATTTCAGAGTATCGCCGGTTCAACAGAGAAGAAAATACCCTCAGATTAGAGTGGACTCAGCTGATTAGAGTGGAATATTTTACCTAAGCCTATAAAACCACCTCAGGAACTTGCCGAGCAGGAATCCACATTAAAATCCGGATCAGAAACTTGGGGAGAAACAGGGTTCTTCGTGCCTTGCCATTTTTACACAGCAGTCACCAAGAATCTTCAATTCGAATTTCAGCAATCAAGTTTCAACTTCAATTCAATGTAACCTTAGTTACGTCAAAACTCTTCCCGACCAACATTGCTACAGTTAGCTGCAGCAATAGAGAGTTCCTAGTAGATCCGTAAAACATAATACACACAAAACAGCTGATCTACCATCTCCAAACATCCACTAGGGCGTACTGGCGTCATGTCATCACTCATTCTCACGCCGAAAACCCGACCTGTATTAGGTATGTTGGGTGTCTCATATAAGGGCGAGAGGGTGGGTTACTACACACACACAGAACAGCTGATCTACCTTTTCCAAACATCCACTAGGACTAGGGCGTACTGTTAAATGTTGGTCGGAAATAGTTTTAACGTAACTAAGGTTATATTGAGGGGACGTTTGGTTGAAAATTAATTAGGTGCAAACTTGATTGCTGAAATTTTAAATGAAGTTTTTTGGGAATGCTGGGTAAAAATGAGAAGGTACATTTGCGTAAAATGACCCTGTTAACTTTGAGGATGAAAAAGAATGTGCAATTCCGTTTGTAAAAATATATTCTCGTGACAAAAAAAAAAACAGAAAGTTCAAAAGCGTCAATACATTAAACAGGTAACTTCAAAACAGTAACTAAACAACTAAACTGGAGTAGGGACTCGAACTGTTAATGGGTGTGAAGCATGATGAACGAACAGACCCTTAAATGTGGGTTCGCACGGGTAACCGGCTAGTTATTGTATATTATGCTACCACATCTATTATTTTAAATAATGAGCCTTTGTAATCGACCAAGAAAAAAGTTTAAGCTCTCGTTGATAATTTGTTGTTAAAGATTCCGAAAATCTAATTAAAAAAGATTTTAAAAATCCACCCTACTTCTCCAAAGCTTCTGTAGTACTGTACCAAAGTTTACAAAATGTGAAAATCATACATCCGCAACGCAGGTGTCTGTAATCAATCCCAAGGGATGAAATCTAGGAAAATCGATATCTCAAGCTTTTCCTGAATAAAAGGGTAGTTTTTTTGGCTCATTTTAATTTCGATTAATTGTGGAAGCCATCCGGGTGAGTGCACGTTCGACTATTCGCTCCTCAGAAGGGGGCTTTACTGGACTCTTTACTAGACTTGAATAAGGTAGTTTATTTTATTTTTTATTATCATTATTATTATTTTATTTTTTATTATTATTATTTTTCATTTTATTTTTTTTTATTTTATTTTTTTTTTTTTTTTTTTTTTTTTTTTTTTTTTTTTTTTTTTTTTTTTTTTTAATGCGATATAAACCTTGCTACCATGCTACTTTCTGCCTCATCTTGCCGTCGAATACCAAGTAGGTGGAATAAATCAGAGTCACAGGAAACAGATAATACGCCCCTCAATCCCGTTGTCTCTTGTTGTAATTTAAAACATATTTTATGATTGTTGATTAAATTTAAAATTGATATAGAATAGATACTCACAATTATAATTAGAAAAAGGCTGCACTAATATATCCTATTCATCTATTCCATTAATCACGGTTTGTATTTTCATTGTTTTTAAAATATTAATTGCGATTCCTTTCCTATTTGACACGATTCTGACGTCTATCTAATTTGACAGGAGGGTCAAAATTGGGTAAAGTGCGAAACCAACATAATTTATTCCCAAACGTTGTTTACAGCTTGGCAGAATGATAGTTTCGTGTCAATGATGCATAGCAATTATTATTGCTAGGCCCTAATCAATTAACTTTTTTTCAATTACCAGTCATTTTTGTTATCTTCACACAAGACATGAATCAAACATGAATCATTTTTGATTTGCAACGGTATAGAGTCCGGCCTTTCAAACTTCAAACTGTCGTGTTATAGCAACTAGATTTATCCCCAATGTTGACCGTCGCTAAATTGGTAGAAAAAAGGGGTGAAGACCGTGAGTGACATGAGATTCATTGGCGGCCCGACACCACGAGTTGACCCAAAACAAACAAATCCTCCTAAACAATGAGGAGATGACGCTGACGTTTGAGGTGAGGTCAGGTTCGGCTCCGTAAACAGAAGGACCGCAAGCAGCGAGCGCTCCCTTATATTGCCCTTATCGATCGGCCAAGGCCCCAAACGAGAGAGAATTTCGCTTGGCGTAAGTAGGTTACTACGTGCCGCAACGCTGCTCACTCAGACTTTTGGCCGTGAAAAAGAATAATCTGCAGAGAACATCAACCATTTTAATGACAGTCATACTAGAACGGACAATGTGGCACAGCTTGATTGTATAAGAGCTCTAACAAACGTAAAAAACAACTTAGAAACTTCTTAAAGCCGATAGTAATAACGAGCGAACTGTCGTAAATTTTCGTATATCATAACGTTACATTGTTTTGAAATGTGAGCACTTTGAGAGTAAAAAAACTGTTAACTAACAATTTTGAAGCAAAAAAAAACTCGTTTTACAATTTATATTGTGCAGTTCCAAAAAAAATTTGATATTCAACTTTTTTGGCAGGTTTTATTGATTTGTCACAAATATTATTATTAGCTTATTAAATGAGAAGGTTTTCGTGGGA
Source organism: Adelphocoris suturalis (assembly GCA_030762985.1). NCBI lineage: Eukaryota > Metazoa > Arthropoda > Insecta > Hemiptera > Miridae > Adelphocoris > Adelphocoris suturalis. The sequence goes on from CM061046.1 coordinate 37,234,032, forward strand.
TTTGACAACTCTCAGAACTTTTCATTCGGGGAGGAAGGTACGTAGTTGAGTTTCAAAGACCTTTAGTAGGTATTAGTACCTACTAGAAAATTAGAATTTTCAAAAATCGTTTAAGCTTGTAGTAGATGAATGTAGGGTTCAAAGATCAAAAATTTGCTTTTCTAGAAAGATCACCTTTAAAAAATCAAATCTCAAATACGGATTGACTAAATTGCGCTTGACGGCGTTTTACTCTATTTTTTGTTTAATTTTATCACAATGAGCAGGGACAGTTGAAACGAGAAAACAAAGTGAGATCAAGCCAAATCAGCAAACATTCGAATCCTTCGCCTGCATGCCGAATTCGCTTTGAGATTTAAAAACATGGTGATGATTTTATTGTTGCCGATTTTATTGTTGATTTTATTGCCGATTTAATGAAACCTCTTCGACTGTGAGAGTTCTCCTTAAACGTTTCCTTCAACGCCACAACTTGTACGGGTTGGTTCAATTTTTGCATCCCATGCATTTTGAAATGTAAACCAACAAATTTTGAGGAGCCAACGTTTTAAACTAATATGATTGAACATAATAAGCCAACATTATTGAAAAAATAAACCGAAAATCCGTCCGTCCGCATTTCTCCGAAACAACTGGACCAAACTTCATGAAACTTGGGTCAAAATCACAAACAGGGTCTAGCTGGCCCTAGAACTTCAGCGACAATTTCGATCAACCCTGAAGAGTAGAAATTAAGGAGATATTGGTAGTTTTGGACGGCGCACAGTGTTGCGGATGTAGAAAAAACCCTGAAATACGACAATTTTTTGCCAACCCTGAAACTCTGGTTATTCGTTCTTGACGCAATGTAGATAAGTGTCGAATAATTTTTCGGGATGAAAAAGCCGATTTCCCCCCTCTTTCTTCTTTTTTAACTTATGCTACTTTGATTTTTCAGTTTTCTCTTCATCAATTTTTAAATTAAAAATTATACAACTTGATACCGTACCAAATACTATCTGCATACTGTATTGATACTGTATACTTGGGCTGCATAATGTGTTCAGGAAACATATTCATACTTTTTGGAATTTTTCCATCATAAAAATATTGCTTTAGGAGAGAGTAGTGCCTCATTAATGAAGCTATTAGCGTGGAAATCGCTTGTTTTTCATATTAAATTGAGTGTGAATCAAAAGCTCCGGCTCCCACTGGTCTGGGAATAATTTTCCTTTGTAACCAACCCTTTTAACAAGCCACTGTAAAAGTTCCCTTCAATTACTCCCTGAGGTATTATGATCTAAAACGTATAGTTATGTATATAGGCTGTCCCCAAAGTAACTGCTACCCCCTAATTTGTCTCCACAATTTTTGAGATATAGAAGTGAAACTTGGAGATCGTTTTCGGGGTGTCTGACGCGAAGTTTTGATCAAATAAAAATCGAAAAAAAGTCAAAAGTTCATGGACTACCCAGAGGGGTATGGGTACTTGGAAATTGTCCTTTAATTTTTTGCCGAGTGACACATCACTTTATATATTTTTTAGAGCTGAAAACGATGGTGAAGCCAGAATAGCGATATCTTATTCAGTTCTCGGATTGATTGAGACAATATAATTAAATTTCTTATTCGGTCCGTTTGAACTTTGAATGTCGTTGTAAATCCTTCAATTAATTGTATATCCTCAAATGTGCTTAGAAGAAGGGAAAAAACACTCCTAGGTTTTTTTTTACCTTTTAGCGAATTTTCTTAGAAAATAAAGCTATTGCAATGGCTCCAAAAATTTTAAAATAAAAATTTTCAAAAATTTTCTTCATCGAAATCTGTTTTGAGGCATTCTGAAATGATTCCTGGATTTTAACGCTTTATATATATATATATATATATATATATATATATATATTTCGGGAATATATAATTTGACTATCATTATAATTTCAGTTTTCAAGTTATTCTCGAATTGGTTAAACAAAACGTTGCCCATGTCGCGTACATCCCATATCAATTGAAGAGAATCAACAATTACAACTACCTACCAATCAAGACACTCATGGATGAATTTTGCAGTCATTATTATAATCAATTGGATGGTCCGATGCTCTTTTATTTTTGGGAGGTCTGGCATGCTCGGGAATAATTTGTCATTCTTAATTTAAAAATTCTCTTACGTTCTGTATAATAATAAATCAGTTCGTAAAAGTGATTAACAAATTAACTGTTTTTATTTAGAATTAATCTCACTTCTAAATATATATATATGTATAAGTATATATATGTATGTGTCATTCCAGACGATAACTCTCGATAGAATTGAGATAAAAACTTCGTTCTTTCGCCAAAAAATCAAGCATTTCAAAAGAAAGGATGAGTTCGTTGGACAACACTTTTTGAGCACATTAATTTGGTCAAATTTCAAAAAATGTACTTAAAAAATCAGTAAAAAAGGCAAAAAACCGCTAAAAATTAACAAATTTCTATTTTTTAGCTGAATGCTACTCGAAAAAAATTAATCGAACATGAACTAGGACATTTAAAAATTTAAGCACAAAATTGTGCTGAAAAGTTTACTTAAATTTCATTAAAATAAGCTAAAAACCGATAGGAACACTTGAAAAAATGTCAAAATCCACAAAATCGTTTGTTCATTGGAATATTACTGACAAAATGTTAGTTTGCTATAAAATGTATAATAAAATTTTCATTTGTCCCCAAAGTGCTCACATTTCAACAGAATTTAACATAAATGAACATTTATGAAAATTCGCTCATACGATCATGCTACATGACTGGAACTTTTTATTTGCTACTGAGCGGCGCACGGAAGTGCCAGGAGGGACAGAATCCGAAAATTCGATGTCCTCCAATTAAGATTTGAGGTATTTTTCTACACCTAAATACGCCTAGACTACGAATTCATATCGTTCTATAAAGTCGTTTTCCATTTAGGACCTACTCAGATGGAGAAAACTTCATATAAAAATTAATGGAAAACCGCCAGTTAATAGCTACTTTTTCACACGAATTTTGATTAAGTCAAAAGCTGTCCAAATGGTCTCTAGACATGACAATATTGATAATTACACTGATGCACTTCTATCTCTGGGATACATTGGTCTGATAAATAAACCAACACGCAACCAATGAATGTCCGGAACTGCTATAGATCATATATTTGTTAAAACTAGATTACTAGAACTTTCCCCCACAATAATAAAGAGCACAATAACCGATAATTTTTCCACTGCCTTAATTTTGCCTTTTAGTAACCACCCGACAAGAGAGAAAAGTTATCATTTGAAGAAAGAGGACAATCACAAACTTAAATTATTACTTAGTGAAACAAACTGGTCATCGGTCAGAGATACCGACGACGTAAATATTGCTGCAACGGAATCCGTATAAGTTTTGAACACGTCCATGTAAGTGGCAACGGAACTTACCAGGACCACCAGCAGGGAAGTCAAACTAACCCCCTGGATAACTAGAGGTCTAATTAAATCAATAGCAATAAGAGACAAACTGAAAAAACGCTCGATAAAAAGCCCACATGATCTTAATCTAAAGGAAAAATCTAATTGTTACAGGAACAAAGTAGAGGAGTTAATCAGAGCAGCGAAGAAGATATATATTGTCAACAAAATAGAGAAGGCTAAAGGAAATTCGAAAATAAACTTGGGAGGCGATTAAAACAGCAGTTCGGGGAACAAACGTAATTAATAGGCCAGAATGTCCACTAGTCAAAGAAATATTTATTAAATGATCACGTCTCTAACAGTACAGCGCGTAAAAAAGCTTGCGACTCACTAAACTCGTATTTTTCTCAAGTAGGTGAAAATCTCTCGGCGAAACTTTCAAATACGCAGACACATAATATGAACTCTCCCACGTTAAATGCGGTCGGAGACACATTTTCTCACTTAGAATGATGACGGACGAAGACCTCAACAAAATATTACAATCTATCAAGGGATTCTTGTCACCAGGCATAGACGGCATCCAATTGCAACTCTTAAAAAATAATATTATGAGCCTCAAAGAACCTCTTCTTCACATTTACAATCTGCCAAGGTCATCCCAATTTTTAAAGGTGGGGAGATAGTCACCTACCTACAATCACAATATTGAGTACTCAGTCCAAAATACTAGAAAAATTCGTAAAAAATCGGTAATACTCATACCTTGAAGGAAACAACTTGATAAACCGTAATCAATATGGTTTCCGCAAAAATAAGGGGGTAAATGTTGCGGTATTTGCTTCAGCAACGGACCTTTGTGATATTAGGGATAAGAATAAAAAAAGGTGTACTCATACTACTCGATGTTGCGAAAGCATTCGATGCGATTAACGGAGAACAATTGATGTACAAGTTAGTGAAACTGGGACTCATAGGCCCCAGCTTAGAATGGTTTAAGAGCTACTTTACAAACCGAAGACAGAGAGTGTCAATAGGCGAGTGCTCTAGTGAAGATAGTTACAATGACTTCAGTGTAGTCCAAGGAAGTACATTAGGACCACTATTATTTTTTGGTGTATATAAACAAAGTGGCCCCACTAAAATTATAAAAAACTAAGATGTATCTATTTGCGGATAAACACAAAAAAGTCATTATTGATTGTTTATGGAGGACACAAAAAATATGTTGATGAGAAAAATTTATGCATCACATTACATACATGCAAATCAAATATCATCTGTTCATGTGGGGCAATGGAGCGCGTTGCCATGCATAAGTATCTTGGACGAAGAGCTAAATTGGAAAATCCATATTGACTATACTCACGATAAGATTAACAAATTTATGTACAGTTTTTACAGCATTAGACACACACTTCCGGGAGATACGATAAAACTTATTTATTACAGTATGCTACAGTCTGCGCTTCAATATGGAATAGTAGCATGAGGGGGGAACATACTCCTCACATATAAATAAATTACACGTACGCCAGAAAATCATTATGAAAATGATGTTGTTATTACCGCCTAGGACGCCTTCTATAAATGTACATAATATTGCAAACTATATGTTAAAAATTTACTTTTGCAATTCCATAAGTATCCACAAATAATAAATTCACAGCGTAATCCAGCATATACCACAAGATATATAGTCGCAGGATATGTAATTGCACCAAGATCAAGATTAACGCGGTCAACACACAGTCCAAAATTTATTATGGACATCATTCGCAGAGCGCTAGATAGTCATATCATATACTTCGTTTAATGATTTTAGGCAAGTGTTCTGCGTTGGAAGGCTGTCAAATACGGAAATAATTAACATCTCGAAAGTAATGCACCCTACTAGATTTGTTTGCATAATTTGGTACTGCACAGTAATAAAAATATTAAATACTTCAGGATTATTTTAATTTGACTTGATTAAATGTTTTCTTGGGTGAACTCGAGCCGCAGTTAAAAATCTTTGGTCTTAAGTGATGCTTCCCAAGCCTTAGTATCTCATTAGCGATGAAATGGGAGGTCGGTAGGAATAAAAAGTTGCTTTGCCTTTCCCACTCAACTGCAGTCTAATTAAGGACCTTTAACGGGGAGCGTAGTTTGAAACCAAGATAAATCACCTTTATTAGTACGTCGCTCGGCCACCCACTTCATTTGGAGTAGACAAACAAATTGATGACATCAGTCGTATTGGATTTGGTGATGCTAATCCCCTGCGAATTAGAAGAGAATGAGTTTAGAGTAGATCGTTCACTATCATCAAGATATCCCAAATAACAAAACCAAAAGTGTCTAACTAAGCGGGTGAGGCATAGCTTATTCGGATCACATGAATGTATAGATCTTGGCAAATTTCAACGAAATCCGGTGAAAACTGTAGAAGTCATGCTTGTTAATATGATTCAAGGTTCACAGATGCGAAGAGCCACTAATTATACTATGGTGATGAAACTCATGTAGGGTAATCAAATCGTTATTTCCCTACCACCCTTTGAATTTGACCGAAATAGGTCTAATAGGGCATGAGAAAATTATGTTCAATGAATTCAATGAATCCAACGTTTGTGCATGCGCCCGAAAAATTTTCAGACTAAATCGATCATCCAGAAAACTGTATTATAGGTACATCATTTGAAACCGTTTGTATCTGTACAAATGAATATTTTCAAAACCTTGATCATCATAATATTGCTTGGGAGCTCATGTTCATCTGATTAGATTATTTTTGAGGAGAGCGAAAAATGAAAGCATTTCCACTTATTTATGCAATGCATTGTGTGATAGAGGATTAAATGGTAGTGAACAGTTTAGAGGTAGATAGGTTCCTGGGTTTTCCGGAAAAATTCGATTAAAGTCAATATTTTAGGAGTACTTGGTGATTCAAAGTAATGATGGCAGACATTTCGAATGAAAGCCTTAGCCTTTGCCAAGAAAGAGACCGCGAAGAGCTTTAGAAGAAAATCATCGGGGAGGAAAAAGAGCGGGCAGGAGAAAAAATGAAAATAATTGAGACCTGCAGAATTCACGCTAGACTGGTCTTCACGACGTTGAAAAAATAAACTTCTGGGCAGTTCAGGTGAATAAATAAAAAGTCCTAATTGAGGTTATGGAGATTTTGCTGGTAGAAAAAGCTTGGCTGGCTCTCTACAGCCCTTCCATTCGGGGGAAGTCCTTAATTATCAAGTATGAACTAATGTTTTCGATTTGTTGTCGGAGGGATGGGTGGATTTTGAAATGTTCAAAAATACATATATTTAATTGAAGAAACAAAGTAACATGGAGGTTCAGCTCCGAGGCAGATATATTTTAATAATATAAACAATCATTATTATCAATTGATATTTTATGATATTTCTGTGTTTTCTTCCTCTTTATTTTGAAAATCCATAAAGTTCTAGTTGCCTACAAAACAACTTTAGAATATTTATGACAATTAATTGTAATTTTGGCGATAATAAATTACTCCGAAAGAAATTACCCTTCTATCCAATTATTAAATTATCATTATTATAATTTCATTTCTGATTTTTGTAAATCATTTCCATTTATTCTATAATATATAGGTAGAAAGCTGTAAAAAAATATTTTTTTTTAAATACATTTATACATTTTTTACTGATTCTTTGTACTTGTATATATTACGGCTATTATGTCCTTGTAGCTATTATTTCAATTACTATTATTAATCTGATCATCATTAGCCCTTAATAAGCTCTTTAATACTACTTAGATTAATAGAAAACTAATTGTTAGTTGTTAATTGTTGATAAGTTAGTTTAACGGATCTATTCACTCGCCAGGTGCATACTTTCTTCAGTTGGTGAACAGCTTTCAGCTAGTCTCTTCATCAGTGCAGCAGCCATACAGTAGCATAAGTTGTTGGGAATTATAAGGACCAACCCCTCAATACACCTCCATACGAATACAATGTATTCGTATGTATGTATTCGTTATTCGTATGTATATTGCATGTCATGCAGTAGTTCATACAATAGAATTAGAGCGATTCGCTTGGCATACATTCTCAACGATTGGGGTCACTCAAAGGTTGTGACGGTACGCCCACATTTTAACCACAGTACGTCATGTATGACACGAAAAGCAGATAAGTCTACATAATATATAATTCAAGAGCCGTTCTACTGGTCAGATACCCATCCTCTATGGTACCTTTATGGAACGCTTTCGTTCAGACCTTTCTATTGAGCAAATAAACGATAATAGAAACCTCCCTCCTTTTAGTTTATTATTTTCAATAATGAACATTTGTAATTTACAAAAAAAAAAAAAAAATTTTTAATCCTCCCCCTCGAATTTTTTTGTTTTGCGTTTCAAGATTCGTAGATGCCGTACGCCGTCCGCAGCTTGGGTAAAAAAATCCCGACTGTAACACCAAAATGGCCAAACTCCCTTATATTTTCGGGAAATGTTCTCAAATCCGAAGTTATCGTTTAAAAGATAAGTCAATTCTCTAAAACCGTTTTATAAAATTACAATTTTAAGACCAGCTTTTATTAGTTAAAAAAACGTCAGTTTACTCATACAAGATCTGAAAATTTTCTGTCATGTTTTTGAGTTGTCATTAGTACGAGTTGAGCTAATCCGATGACCCAGCCCTCTGCAGGTATCCACGAGGTCAATCGGGTTGTTGACCGTATTTGTACACCAAAGCGTTTTTGAGTTGTCATTAGTACGAGTTGAGCTAATCCGATGACCCAGCCCTCTTCAGGAATCCATGAGGACAATCGGATGACAACGTAAGAGTCTTGAATTCCCACCAGGATTGATCAAGACCTGACTCACTGAATTGATACCCCCTCTTTCTCTAGGATATATGTAGGTAGGTATATATAAACCGCCAGTAGTTGATAAACTTTTTCATTCAGTCTTGAGTTATCGAAACCGCCAATATCCATACCTCTCGATTATTTTTACTAAGTGTTAGAGTTATTCAAGTGATTTGTTTCTTTTCCGTGATTCAAAATCTGAGAAGATGCGCAAAGATCTGAGACCAGATGGTACCCCCTATCAGAAGAACAAGAAAAACAGAGGTAATACCAAATCCCTCCAAAAGTTGCGAGAAAGCAGGGCCTGCCCGACTTCTACCCCTGAGTCGCCTACTTGCTCCTCCGACCATAACATAGAAGGAGTCACTCCCCTCGCATTACCCCTAGAATCCGTGGATGATATGGTCGAAAAAATGAAAGGGAGGCGTGTCATAGATCTCACATCATTTCTACTCCAAATTCAGAAACTCAGCAATCACTCACCATTCTCTTGCTCTTTTCCCGACATGTCCGTAGTAAATTATAAAGAAAGTGGTCTCATCTTCGCAGTAACCTTCAAATGTAAAATGTGTGGTATAGTGGAAACCGTGAAAAACGATGGAGAAGACAACTCACATAAACTTGATTTGAACATCTGCAGTGAGCAGTGCTTCGCAGCTGGTATTGGCTGCAAGCAACTTCAAACAATTGTAGGTGGAATGAACATCCCTACCATCAACGAAAAAAAGGCAACCGGTAAAATAAAGACAAAACGAACTGGTTGCTTGTCCTACTGGAGTACTGTGTGATGAAATGGACTGAGGTATGTACGAGTAATCGGCGACGGTGACAGCAATGTATACAGTTCGATAGAGGGACTTACTTCAGAGGTACAGCGGCAAACATGGGCATAGAGTACATAGTCACGGCGGGAATCTATTGAGCAGGAGACGATGAGGCGGAAAGAACCTATTGCCTCCAGGATGGGCTTATTGGGGAAGATGGCATTTTGAAGAACCTAGTAATTATAATTTCTAATTTCATATTATCTAATAATTATCATTTCTTATTCTGTAATAGTCATTTTTGTGTAATAACAATAATCTGTAAGAATTTTATGTAATAAATATATGAATATAATTTTTATATAATACAAATCTGTAAGAATTTTTATCTCATTCATTTCATCCTCATTCTGCAATAATAATGTGAAATCTCATAATTTATCTTGTACATCGCTAGTTACTAAATAAACCGAGAGAAACATTTTTAACATCTTCAATTTCGAAATTACCTATTTCGTTTTACAGCACACCTGGCTCAGTTTAACAAAAATCAGTATTTGAGTTATCGGTATTTGAGCGATTTTCCACAGAAAATGCAAATAGGTACACTAATAATTGAATAAGTATTAGGTAGTTTTAGATTCAAACAGATTTCTCAACTTCTATCACTCTCCGTTAGACCAATGTTTTGGTCATGTTTGGGGTTTTACAGTGTACATGAACGAAAATTTAACACAATTTCCAACGGTATCCTCAATTTCAAAGTTAGAGAATAAATAAAGGGGGTTATGAGATATTCTGCAGAGTGTTGTCTGTCCTTTTGATCTGTCTCCTAGAGGTCCTCCGTCTATAGGACTAATTGATTATACTTCAGAGGCAACCATAGAGTACATAGGCAGGTAAGAACTATTGTGATCTCAATAGAGGCAACATTCGAAAGGGTCGTCTTACGGTGGTATGATGGAGGCAGAAAAGAGGTGTGCGAGCTCATTGTTGGTATGGCCAAGTAAAGGAGAAGAGAGAAGTCCTTGACGATCGTTATGGGGCAGCCGCGTATACCCGCGTGTGTCGGACACAATGGAAACGGAAAGGGGTGAAACCTGAGAACCACCTTTGGAATGAAGTATCATAACAATGAGCCACAGAACCCTTCGGTGGTAGTATACTACCAACCTGGATCCATTATCCTGAGAATTTGCAGAACAGGTTGGATTTAGCATGATACACAGAGTTCATAATAAATTAGTACTCTCCCGAGAGAACTCCGTAGTAAAGGAATTTCTAATTTAATGCAACTGGACAACAAAAAGACGATACTAAACCGCTATGCTGGGAAAAGATACGACGAATAATTTCTACCGCAGACCTAACAACTGCGGTGATAACGAAGACCCCTATGGTGAACCCTACTTAAAATTGAGTAAGCTATCCAGAAACCAGTTGGGCAGGTTGTTAACGTACCTATTACGTAATTGGCCTGTTTAGTTCTAAGGACATTATTGCACAAAATTTAAGAATCATATTGGAAATAATTTTATAAAATTTTATCGTCATCATCCAACATTTAATCGTCATGATAGATTTTCATTAAATAAACACACTAATGAAGATATTGAGAGTTATTTCAGGTAATTTAAATGTCTCTTACCTCAGGTGGGCAAGAGCGAATTCCAAAAAAGTATTGATCGTTGAAAAATTCGCCTTATTCTGAAGGAACTTGGAATAAAAAATTCCGAATTCGGTAATCCATTGAGTTATAACAATAAAAATAAAAAAAATGTTATCTGTTTTCATAACATTGTGCACAAAATTATAGGGTCACACTTTTTAGTGTCAAATAGAATTTAGGAGAAATACATAAATAATAATTACGATAAGACAGACCAGTTTCTGTTGTAACTGTCAACAGGATGGCTGTTATTCTTTCCATCATAGCATTTGGGGAAAAAAATCATTAGCGAGTCATGAGTAAGTCAGTAGCAAAAATTGCAACTCCTCACGACCTCAAGGCCAGGATCCGTCATCGCATAGATTTTTTTCCTCCATTTTCATGACAAAATAAAAAAAAATTTCCATTTAATGTTTCCAAGCTTTCCAGCGACCTTGTCTCATTTTGATAGGATTTTTGCTTACGTCTAAATAGAAAAAACAGTGCACGATTTTACATTAGAGTATATTCTACCAACGAGGATGAAATTTCGATAGGAGCATCTCAGGGGCACGTAGAGTAGAATTACAACGTGAGAAAATACTGATCAGCTAAGTGAGCTGTGAGGCTAATTCCTCTCCAAACGCCATACGATGCTGAATTTGAAACGGAGCCTTTCTATGACATGTAAAATAGAACTATAACACGTGGAACCACCCTGATGGTTTGTTAGGCCAATTATTTCCCTAATGGACTCACGACGTTGAAATTTGAGGCGGAGTCTCTCTCGGACGCGTAGAATGAAATCACAACATGCGGGACCACTTCCTGATCCGCTGGGTGAGCTACGAGGCCAATGTCTCTCCAAATCGCTCTTAAATGCTGAAATTTGAAACTGCGTCCCTCTAGACCACGTAGATTAGAAATATACCGTAATTAACTACCCTTATCAGTAGAGTGATTTGAGAAAATCCTGTGTTTATAGCTAAGTAGTGGAGTTTTCTCGATCGCTTCTCTCGCTCGGGGTCAAAAAGCGACCTCGCCTTCAAGTCCGCTCGGTCTTGCGGGTAATTGCCTAACCTCAAAACACTGACCCCATCCCCTCCCGCCCACTAGCCCATGGTTCGGGTGGGGATAGAAAATGTTAAAACGGCTTATGTACCCTCTCGGACAAACCCAAAAAAATCCCTTCACTCAGCCGTTTGGCAGTGCATAGCGTGGGCAGACAGATAAACAGACGGAGTTTCAATTTTATTAATATATTCGATTAGATCAGGTAAGATAATAATGATAAGATTGCAAGACTTTACAAAAAGACCTTTCTGTCCTTAAATTAAAAATTGAAGGACAGAAAGACAGTTTTGTAAAGTCTTGTAATAAATTTAACTGTTCAAATAAAGAAACGTTTCATAGTTAATATCATTTCACGTTTCTGCCATTGAACGTACTAATTATTTATCGTATGTTTTTACCAAACGGGAATTTTCTTTTAACAGATTAGGATTTTGACATTTTATGTTTTTGCTATGGCACATAAACTAAAAAAACGTCACGGAAAATTGCTCACGAAAATATTTTGATGATTTCCGCTTACAACCGAGTCGCTGCTAGCGAAATGGTACTTCATCGTTTTTCATCCAACAAAATTCGTTGACCATTCGTTCGAAAGCTCTCGATTTATCCAACCATATTATGTTAACTACTGCGAAGTGCGTGGCCAACAAGCTGAGTTATGAGTATGGTTATTTGAATAATTGTGTATACTCAGGTGATCATTCTCAATAATTGATATTGTGAACATGATTGCAACCGCTTGTTAATTTCTGATGATTTCATTGAGCTGGTGTTTCGATGATTTGATTCATAGCAGGTGATCCGAATATTGCGAGAACGGTTTGATTTTGACATTTTATGTCTTTGCTATGGCACTTAAACTAAAAAAAACGACACGGAAAATTGCTCACGAAAATATTTTGATGATTTTCGCTTACAACCGAGTCGTTGCTAAGGAAATGGTACTTCGTCGTTTTTCATACAACAAAATTCGTTGACCATTCGTTCGAAAGCTCTCGATTTATCCAACCATATTATGTTAACTACTGCGAAGTGCGTGGCCAACAAGCTGAGTTATGAGCAAGGTTATTTGAATAATTGAGGACACTCAGGTGATCATTCTCAATAATTGATATTGTGAACATGATTGCCACCGCTGGTTAATTTCTGGTGATTTCATTGAGCTGGTGTTTCGATTCATAGCAGGTGATCCAAATATTGCGAGAACGGTTTGATTTGTGAAGCGGTGGTTAAATAATTTTAATAGGTAATTTCTATGCTTTACACTCTAGGAAGCTCTAATTTCGTATGTAGCCTCTTTAGGACATTTACTTGACGATGCCCAGGGTCCGGATCAGATGAGTGGCTCTTAAAGCTAATTTCTATGTTTTACACTCTAGGAAGCTGTAATTTCGTATGTAGTCTCTTTTGCACATTTACGTGACGATGCTCAGGGTCCGGATCAGCTGAGTGGCTCTTAGAGCTTGCATACGAGTCTGCAACACATACTTGTCTTCAACTAAAGACATAAAATGTCCCAATGTGTTGCAGACTCGTATGCAAGCGTTTCTTTCATCTCCAACCTTGACCATGGGCGATGACGTCCGCTCCATTTCATATAACCCCACCTCTTCTTTAACTAGAAAAACAAGTTAACTACCCACTCGGATTTTTTGTAAATAGTTTATCATGCAAAAACGATGGATGGCCCAATTCGGCAGCTGGTGACTCAAAATTTGTCATTGCTATTAGCTTACCAATAATTTATTATTTTTTACAATTTGTCCAGCATTAAGGTACACGACAACTTTTACTCGTGGGGAAGGCAGAGCTGTCTTTAGCTTGGGTTCACAGGAATATGTATGAATTATTTGATTGGGATGACATTTTGTTACGGCTCTTCAGGAATACTCCATGAGAACATTTATTTCTGATGGAGATCTCTTAATTTCATGCTGCAATATAATAATACGTTGTTACATCGGAATTTAGCTACCTATACCATTATTTTCCGAGATCGTGTTAAAGTTCTCAAAAGTGGGATAGATGCACCCATAAGTAAATGCAGAAAAAACTTGGATTTCTTAAAAGTAAAATATTGGAGCAAGAGGTTTAAGAGAGATATATTTAGTGTGAATTCCCTGTTCTTACTAAAACAGGTTGAGCTATATATTGTATATGGAATTGGCTTATATTGTTATTCCGGTGATTTGATCAGTGATTTATTGAAGCTTGCTCGCTTTATACTTTACTGATGGAAAATTATATTTTATTCAAGTCGTTGAACTGGAATTTCAATCTTTTGAAGTTTTCATCGGTCAGCTTTAGCTATTTATCCCCCCGTCTTGTTCACACACGGTGTACAGGCAATGCGCACGTCAATCGCTGCGCTCTCAAGCGACAGCTGGGCGAAACAGAAGGGTTACCATTTGCTGTACGATGTATGTGATCCTGAGTTTTGATGGAGCCGAAGTCTCCGATTCCTGGTAGGACTTCCGAAATTCTATTCATCCACGCTAACATGAATGTTATGTTAATACAAAACAACCATGTCTAGATTGAGAAACTTCATCAGAAATGAAACAAATGAATTTGATACAGTGTAAACAAACACGCTTTCATTTTCCTTCTTTCCTATTGGCTCGTTATGTGTTTTTAGTTAGCAAACGAGGGCTTCCTCCTGTGTCATAGTGCTCTAAGACGCGATCTGAAGCCGCTGGGAAGCAAGGGGATCCCGGGTTCAAAACCTGGGCTGGTATTAAATTTACCAGGTCTGGAATCTATAGGCCGTTAAGTGTGATATTTAGTAGCAAAATACGATTTGATAAACCCTATAATGAGTTTTCAAAGAAACAGAATTTTAATTTTTGTATTCAAGTTAACGAATTACAAATTGTTACTTAGTTTGCTAACATAAAAACACATGGACACAAACACACAAATTACACATAGATTGTGACGGGTTGTCAAATGGTCCAACAAAACAGTGGCATTTCACATATTTTCCGGGCAAGTCCAGTGAAACAGACCGAATACAAAAATTTGTTGTTATTATTAATAGGAAAAATCAAGTCTAGACAAACTTCAATTCTCCAAAATTCACGCAATTTATAACCAACAACAAAAATATTTTTTGTAGCTACAATCTAGGCAACAGTGTTTTCTATATAGTAGCTACCACATCTCAGTCGTCTTCTAGGGTTCCGAATTCATGGGACACTCGAGTATTTAGCCGGGGAATACTACCTACATATTATACCTATGTGGTGGAAAGTTACTAAATTCTTCTAGTTTATCAAAATTTCTTGATATTGGTTCTTCTATTGAAATTTCTTGACATTTCCAGCTTAGCTAAATTCCATTATTTACGCAAGTAGCATGTGAACCTTGAGCAGGTTAAACCGTTAGTGGTATGAAAATATTGGATGTCTTGTTCACTCGGAAATCACATCAGTCGACTTTACGAATTCTAAATAAATCGAAATGAAACTAAACTCAATCACCGGCACCGAAGTGGTGAGAACCCATTTCAATGAAGAACGGTGACATTTCCACGAGAATAAAGAGATACGGTGTCTGGTATATTGACTTCGAAGGTTATGTCATAATCATTACAAAATAAGAACCTAACTTTGGTAGGCCTCGCAACGATTACTGACTTTAACCATGACAAAGTTGACGGCACTAGCATTTTTGTTTGTTTTCTGTATTTCTTGACTAGCGTTTCTCTTCAAAGTAATCATATAAATTGATTTTATTTTTCCACTTCCACTTTTATGGTTTATTTCGTGGACGGTTAACATCATAAGAACCGGTAAAATATTGCAAAGCATGGTGGGAGACCCGCCCATGGCTACCCCAGCAATGTCTCCTTCTCGCGACAGACCACTCTCCTGTGTGGTCTATATTGACTATATTGACACAAGTTTTATAGGGCTTCCAGTATTCTGCTCCGGAATTCAATTGCGTTACAATAGGCGCACTTACAGGTTTCATCAGGACATAGTCACTGGACACTATATACGATCATCCACCAACAAAAGTATTATTATAGCATAAATAATTACTAAAATGAGAGTTTAAAGAAACTTATATTTAAAAATAAAAATTACAGGTACTTAACTGGAAAAAAATGCGGAGACAACACCAGAGATCTAGTCCCTAGTATAACCAAACAAAATTAGAATCTGATAAGTACAGAAATATCGGTGGGCCGAATAGAGTTATGCATTGATAAAGCGGGCCTAAGTTGTCTAGAGAGGAAGAGGTTATTAGGCTTGACGAAAACTGAATGAAATCCGATTAAAGTGAATAGATTATTTTCAACAATACATTGAGAGAAAATTCAGCAAAGAAAAGCAATTACGTTTGGAACTGCTTTTGAGACAAAATGTGTTCCAATTTCAGGTCAAATTCGCTTGCTCCGATTCGCAGCGTCGCATGTGAATACTCATCTCTCAAGTCTGGATTTGACGAGGTTTTATTCTAGAAGAAGGGTTCTACGGTTCTACGGTAGATAGGGCTAAACACAGAAATCTCTTATGCGCGTTTTTTCAAATGAAGAAAAGTTCACGTCTGGTAAGAGCGCGCACATATCTTTGTACAGGCTACGTACGGCTAGAACCACTTCCTCCCACCCCTAATCATTTCCAGACGTCCCTGATCAATCTTTCCCTAATGTCTTTCAAACAATATCTATGCAATATACCTTCAAAAAGACACTCCGCGTACAAAACGTGCCAAGCCATAAAACGCATGATGTCATCCGATTTGGACCCAGCCAATAGTCGGATCGCTGTCTCCAAGTACAGTGCATTCATTCTCTCACACTTTTTGACTGCTATTGGGAGTGAAACGCTGCTTCAACGGCTTGGCCGATTTTTGCCAATTACTTAATAAATCATTACAGTCCTCCAAATGTGGGGGGGGGGGGGGGGTTATTTCCTTCAAACGGGCTTCCCTGCATTGCCAAGACCTCTGCATTGCCTACTGTTGCAGAGCTCAACAACTTTAATACGAGACCGGCACGGAGTATGTAACACTGTTTCTTCCCTTCCTAATTCCATTTCGTGAAACTATTTCCATTTCATTGTGAGAGTCATTCTGGTGAAATTCTATCATAAAATGACGTATGCGTTACGTATAAATCTTAAAATGCACTATGCTAATCCACAGTAACATTAGAGGGTTAATATCCTCATTTAATATATAAATTAAATTCAATGATCTTCAATAATAGCAATATATTTTCAGTCTCGGTGAGATGTGTGAATCTACCAGCACACTTACCCGTACGGTTATGCGATTTGCGAGAATCGGCCATTCGACTTTTGTTGTCTGAGAGAAGCACCCTATCAAATGTATATTTCGTAGGAAGAACAGGAGAGAATTTAGGTCACATAGCTGATAAGGATGGAAACCGTTATTTTGTTCATCTCTTAATGTTCTAGAGAGGCCCCATATCAAATTTCACATCTCTAGGGTGAAAAGGAGAGAATTGAGCTAACTCAGCTTATATCAGGCTAGACCACGTCATTTCATTCATCCCTGGATTCCCCAGAAAGTCTTCATATCAAATTTCAACTTCCTAGAGTGAACAGCTTTGTTTTATCTTATGTAGAATCGATCTAATGTTACTTATTTGGCATCAGGTGACTCAGGGAGCATGACCCACCCAGGATATGCAAAGAAAATGTAGTTTGAGACGACAGTGTGATGTTTGGAGGGGGCCAAAGGTTCCACTTTTGACATGGATATGTCTTTTGGCTGGGGGTCAAGGAATTTTTCGTGACACTTTTTTCCTGACCGACACTTTTTTTCCCGACCGGCACATTTTCTATTGATTTTCACGTACAACTAAGGTGTTACTAGGGAGAGTAACTCCGCCGGGACAATCGTTCGCCACTTTTCGGAATGCTCTCATTTTACCATGACATTTCATGACCTCTAAGCCATTGTAGTGTCAAGGAATGCTGATTTATTACTCTAAGTTAAAAACTAATATTGTTTAGTAACCATAATGGAATAATCTTGTGAAAAGAAGGCAATACATGGTTGGTATACAATTGATTAGTAGTAGTGGTAACTGGTAAGCAGTAGGTACTAGACATATCCATGATCTTTTGTTTTTCCCATCAAGGGAGAAATTAAAATGCTTGATTTGGTAGTTGTCTTCGAAGATCAAGCCCAGAGGGAGGGCGAACGGATTAACGTACAGCGTTGAGGATGTTTTTACATATCGTTTATTGCAGTGGCAACTAGTCGGTTTTTTAAAGGCTTTGAATAATCTAAACAAATCTAAAAAATAGCTATACGATACAATCTAAACAATTCTAAAAATACATTGACGGCCCTTGGATCCACAAGCCTAACCTCCTCGTGTAAGGTGCGAGTGTAAATATAAAATGTGTTTTAACATCTTGATCTGGCCTTCAGTAGGTGGTGGTGTATTAGCTTGGTTATACGGGGATACGGAGTCGTCTCTAGGATAACATAACACTTGATTAAGCAGCTGGCACTTTTAAACATCGTGTTCTTTGGACTGTAGGAGTTATCAGTTGAGTGCGCATTTTTATTCTATGAGGTGGGGAAGAACCGATGTAATTTACAAATGAATCAAACATCCTGGTGGGCCTGTCCAAGATGTTTGGTGAGTTGTAGGTTGGTTCCCATATCCTAGATCATATAGTTACTGACGAAATGATTCTTCATTATTTTTTTATTATTCTTTATTTTATCTCTAGATAGATGGAAAATAAGGGGGGGGGGAGACAATAATTTACGAGAATTATCAATTTTGAAAGTACCTAGGTATAGAAACTGGCCTCATAATTTTTACGGTTGCGAAACTTCACTGTAATAAAGGGTCATGCTTAAAAATTACTCGATGATCCACAACCTTGGTTTTGTCAGTAAACAAAAAAGAACGTTTATTAATTTTAGTCGATGTGTTTGTTTTGATTTTCATAAATTTTTGTTTGATTCGCTTTTATTTAGAACTTATCTCAAGAAAATTGGGTTCTTGATTAGCAGCTGCATACTTTACTGAGACAGGGTGTATGTGTGTGTGATTCCAGTTTGTGTTTGATAAGCGATTCAGTACAATGGAAGGATTCCCACAACCAGTCGTCATTGACAATGGAACGGGGATCATCAAAGCCGGCCTTGCGGGGACAGCCACACCAAAAATCTCATTTCCGAACTATGTGGGAGCGCCCAGACATCTGAGGGTGATGTCGGGAGAGCTAAACGGGGATATTTTCGTTGGAGCCAAAGCCGAACAACATAGAGGAGTTTTGACGATTAGGCATGTTTAAATGTACCTATTCATGTTAAATTTGTATAAATCGAGAGGTATTTAAGAAAGTAGTAGTTTTAGATACCTAGGTATGTAGTTATGTAGTAGGATGGTAGGGTATTAATAAGGGCGTTCTGAAGTTACAACATCTCTATTCTACCTGGAAGCGTACGAAGAAAGAATACAGAATTTTCTTCAGAGCTGATAGTTTCCGGACAGAATTTTCTTCATAAGCTTTCAGATAAGATAGGGATGTTGTGACGTCAAAAACCCCAAAGTACTTTGTCATACCCAACTTTTGGAATTTTTCTCTTAACACAAGTTTCGTATACCTATGTAGATTTTTACCAAACGGAATTTCCTCGTACGCTTTCAACAATCAGTACAGGGATATGGTGACGTTAGGAAGCCCCATCTATACAGACACGAATAATCTACACAGATTCTTCCTAGACAAGATCCTCCTCCCACGCTTTGAGATACGAGGATGGGGCCTTTTTCGGAATTTTCTCTTCTCTAGGAACAGCATTTTCTTGGGAGCAGAAAATGTTGTAAATATTTCGTAATATGACGTAAATATTGTGACGTCAGAGTGCCCCTAGTAATATACTGCTTATGATGAATGGTAAAACCTTGCTCAAGCGGCACCATAATGATTGAATTTTCCCAGTTCAAGCAGAAAGTTACGTAACACGGTACCCAACATATTCGTAAAGCACAACGGTAAAATAATACTAAAAATTTTAATTTTAAGATAATAGGAAAGGATTATTCATTATATTACAGGTTTAAAAAGGTAAGTGCCGAGGAAAAGAAGTAATTTAAATATACGTACCTAATTTTATGTAGGAGAAGTCCCAAAAATGACATTCAAGACCACAGTCTAACTTCAAACATTGGGAATTATATTACAGTTCAAACTACTAGCTTTTACACTTTGAACTTGAACTGTTAACGAATTTTTAACTTTTTAGAGTGTTTTCGGAAATAAAAAATTAATTTTCACTTTCTTTTCCAGTAATACAAACTTTGAAAGGTTTTCAACGCTGAACACGGTGGTGATTCCAGAATGGGCGATTTCATTATTCCATTTTATTCAATCTACTGTAAGATCATGTGAGAGATCTACCTTCTTAGAAATTTACAGCCGAGGGTCTTAAAGGGTGCGGCATCTAATTCTCAGATAAAAAATGAGAAATTCCATCATACAAAAGTCAGTACGTTTTCAAACAACGCTGAATTACTTATTGATAGGGAAAATGAATAAGAATAAATTAACCCCATTTCAAATCTACCCGCTACATCTGATAACGGATGTGTCATAACAATGAGAGGAAAATACTGGTTTTCCCCTTTCCACTCATTTTTTTGAGCTGGAGAGAGACAAACGTGCCAAGTTGGGTATGGTATATAGCATCCGTCAATCCATAAGATTACCTACATAAAATTGAAATGTGTAAATACGCTGGATTGAGAAAACATCAATTTATAAATTTTAATGCAGAACAATAACCCAAAGAAACTGAAAAAATAATTTAATCGGAAATATCATGAGTAGAAGCACAGAAGCAAAACGATCAGTGGATTAAATGTTTGAGCATGAGCAGAGCCTAACATTGATCAAGAACAAAACGAAATTCGGATAGGACCATTTTCCTGAAAATAAGAGAGATATCTGACGAATTTGTGATACTTAAGGTTCACAATTTTTCGTTTGCGCATTCGCAGAGACTACCATTGATCCTGCAACGATGAAACTGATAGATATCATCAGGAGCTCAACCCGCACAATCAATGAAACTGTTACCGAATTAGGATGAAAAGCGTAGCAGTTTTGCTTGTAGTAAAGAGTTCTTTTTTGGCTATCATTTAATCGGCGGCAATTAAAATCATAAAAGAGCTAACTACCTAGTTCCTAACTCGATCTATCCCTGATAATTAAATATAAATCGAACAGTAATTTAGTGCATGTACTTTTATCCGTTATAAGGATTAGCAGAAAAACAAACACATGGAAACACTCACAGAATTGTTCAAGATGGTCTAAAATAAAATTGAAAATTTGATTCTGGAGGAATAGTTCCTTTTTCCCACTTTCCAAAAGTGATCACAATCCACTACCCACGTTGATTTGCGTCGGGCATTGCTTACAGCGAGCATCATTATCTAATGTGAATATTTCTGATTTTTACAATTCCGATTACTATGTTACCTCTACAAAGGAGAAGGATTACTGCTTCTTAGATTTTAATGTTCAATATACCGGAGATATCATAATTACGACCAATAACTGTGTCATTTTCTGTTCCAGATATCCAATGGAATGCGGGTCAGTAGTAAATTGGAGTGACATGGAAGCAGTCTGGGATCAGTTGTATAGTCACGAGCACCTCCACGTGGTACGTGAGGAACATCCCGTTCTACTCACGGAGGTTCCTTTTGAAACTTTCGCCAACAGAGAAAAAACCGCCGAAATATTCTTTGAATCTTTCAATGTTCCGGGACTCCACTTCTCCATGCAAGCAGTCCTTAGTTTGTATGCAACCGGCAGAACGACCGGAGTCGTTTGTGATTCGGGAGAAGGAGTGACGCAGGCCGTGCCCGTCTACCAGGGCTTTGCTATACCTCACTGTATGAACAGGATCGATATCGCGGGGCGGGAGGTGACTAAATTTTTAAAAAACCTGTTGAGAGACGAACACAACAGCGTTAATTGCGTTCTAACGGAGCTGGAAGTAGTCAAAGACATCAAGGAGAAGACGTGTTTCGTTCGTTGCGAGGAGGAAGATGGACAGAAAAACGGTGTGGCCACCTACGTGCTTCCTGATGGCGTAAAGCTCGACGTGGGGTCGCCCCGGTACCGAGCACCCGAAGTCCTTTTTCGCCCTCATTTGATAGGTGACGAATCCCTGGGGATTCACCAACTTCTTTTCGAAGCCATAGGACTTGCTGATATGGATTTGAGGAGAACCCTTTTCCAAAACATCGTCATATCGGGAGGCAGCTCGCTCTTACCAGGGTTCAGCGTCCGCATTTTGAACGAATTAAAGAAGAAAGCTCCCAAGGACGTTAAAGTGAAGCTATCGGTCCCGAAAGAACGGCTTTATTCTACGTGGATAGGAGGTTCAATACTAGCATCTCTCGAATCGTTCCAAAACATGATGGTGACTAAAAAGGAGTATGCTGAACACGGATCAAACATTTTCCGAACCAGAAATTGTTAATTATTAGTTACATTACATGGCCACTAGTGATCTATTTACTGTTAATTCATGATAAATTATTCTAATTATGATAAGCAAAAGTGTAATTACAAGTGTAAAATACCTTAAATCACGATATCAGTTCATGCCATAACACCAATGAATGAAGCATGCAGCTTTTCAGAATAAATCAACATGCAATTTGATAGGTCTAAAACCAGCGTACAAAACTATATCATTACCAGTTAAATGTTTTATTTAAGGCCTTGAAATTTATTCACTTTCTACAATAATTATTATAATTAAGATTGTCCTACGAACTATTAAAGATATCGTTCCAATATTTTCGGCTTGTCAGAGTGACAAAAGCTAATTTTTTAAAAAATGGCGTCAATCTACTTTGAAATTTATCACAATTATCATCACCGAAATCCGGAGTAATAGCTGTTTTTATCAACTAACTAGAGGCCTGTTAGGGCTTGGAAAGCCCTAATCTAGTCCGTATAACAGTAGTACCTAACAGGAACTCAGCACATTATAGTAACGATGTAAGTCCTACCTATTTGCGGCGTTATGTGACCTGGTGCAAAGCTAAGGCGATGTTATTACCTAAATGATTAAAAAAGAGGAAACACCGATCAAAATGGAAGTAATGTAATAAAATAAATATCACCAGTTGAGGTGTCCTCGCCACTATGAGACTAAACAAAAAGCTGAATCGGGGAATTCAGAATTTGGGCATGGTGAGATGATGGTGTAATTCTATCTCGAGTCTTCTTCGTTTCTTTGTAAGCGTGTGAATCTGCGCGTCCGTGTCTTCTATCTCCTTCTTATGTCGTTGATTGTATCTTGATCGGTAGTACTCGTAGATGTCGAACTGGTGTTGAGTTGTGTGTAGGAGATGCTACGGCTGTCTTCGTCCTGATGTGTCTGGTACCACTCCAGCAAAGCTCGTGCTTGTTCTGTGTCTGGATTAATTTTGAGTGTTGTGTCATGTCCAATTTGTACTTCGAATATATTTTTGAATTTTTTGGTTGTAATGAGGTGTGCTGCCACGATGTCATGTGAGTTGAAATTGAATTGTTTCCCCCATTGGATAAGATTGACGGTTCCGGATTTTGTAGAGTGTCAACTCTTCGTCATTGCGCGACACTGTGCACACATCGGCGGGACCAACACAAATTACTAAAATGTTGGCAGTGTTGACGTTTGGAAGGTGGGTGATGCTGGTATAAAAATTTTGCATTTCCAGCTCTTTGCTATAGGAGCTGTATTTTATCTCAACGTTCTTAAACAGGCAGCTCTAAAGAGGTTCTACTTGATTTTAAGTTTCTTCCGAAAAGGAAACAATTGTATGTACCTGCCAGATGCGTCCTGGAAGGTGAAGTTGAAGGACTTTCCGCTGCGCCCGTTCTTATTGTAGGACTTCATTGGAGTGCGTGTTTGAATTCTTCCGTGAAGAATTTGGTGTAGACCGTCCTTGAGGGAGATATGGGCATTTTCCAATCGTAGGACTCACACACAAAAAGTATGTGTAGGTACCTAGGCACTTCACTCGTCTCTTAATGTCCCAGAGAGTCTCCGTATCAAATTTCAACTTCCTACAGTGAACAGGAAAGAATTTAGCTCACTCAGCTGATCAGAAAAGACCCCATCACTTCACTTGTCTCTTAATGACCCAGAGAGTCTCCCTATCAAATTTCAACTTCCTACAGTGAACAGGAAAGAATTTAGCTCACTCAGCTGATCAGAAAAGACCCCATCACTTCACTCGTCTCTTAATGTCCCAGAGAGTCTACCTATCAAATTTCAACTTCCTACAGTGAACAGGAAAGAATTTAGCTCACTCAGCTGATCAGAAAAGACCCCATCACTACGTTTCTTACATACCGACACTTCTGCAACAAACTTGGGGAGCTGTATTTTATCTCAACGTTCTTGAACAGGCAGCTCTAAAGAGGTTCTACTTGATTATAAGTTTCTTCCGAAAAGGAAACAATCGTATGTACCTGCCAGATGCGTCCTGGAAGGTGAAGTTGAAGAACTTTCCGCTGCGCCCGTTCTTGTTGTAGGACTTCATTGGAGTGCGTGTTTGAATTCTTCCGTGAGGAATTTGGTGTAGACCTTCCTTGAGCGGAGATATGGGCATTTTCCAATCGTAGGACTCACGCACAAAAAGTATGTGTAGGTACCTAGGCATTTCACTCGTCTCTAAATGTCCCAGAGAGTCTCCCTATCAAATTTCAACTTCCTAGAGTGAACAGGAAAGAATTTAGCTCACTCAGCTGATCAGAAAAGACCCCATCACTACGTTTCTTACTTACCGACACTTCTGCAACAAACTTGGGGCCGTGCTGCTTCCGATCGGTCTTTGAAATTGTGAAGAACTTCGCGGTCCGATTTTAATGTTAGACTGCTCGGAATTATATACAAAGCCCGCTAAATTCTTCAGTTTCGATTTCTTCGTTCAGAAATAACTCTCCTAGATGTTAGTAACTACACTACGTTTCTTGCTTACCGTGAATTGATGGTAACTGTTGTTACCGCCACAGCCTAATAAACAACTCTCGTTGATAAGGACCGCCTGGAATACGATCAAGGCGGGTATAGAGACGAACGGCGACACTTTTGCAACAAACTTGGGGCCGTGCTGATTCGAATGAGCAGTCTAACACTAAAATCGGACCGCCAAGTTCTTCACAATTTCAAAGACCGTTCGGAATTATATATAAAGAAGAAGATAAAGAAGATGATGATTGATTGACACCACGTTTTGCCAAATTTACCGAGCGGCGCGGGATGCTTTTAGTTCGATAATTGTGTAGATACATCATTCATTAGTGTATGATATGTCAGCAAGCTTCTCGCTTTTTTACAGCTTTTTTTTCCAATTATTCTATTCATTTTTTCCCCCCAACAAAAAACACAATTACCTACCTCCCAAACTGTCTGCAAGCCGTATGTTCCCGCTAGGGACGTGGTCAAGAACGAACGATTATTCGATTTTTTAAATTATATTTATAAAAGAAAACAGGTTTGTAATTTGAACTCAGAACGTTGAAGCAAGAGCGCACGGCAATAATCATCAATCAAAAATTCACTCCTCCAGTTCATTCACCTGATTCAATCATTTGTTTAGTGCAGTCTCTTTAGTGACCGGAGGGGCGCTTTACCTACTACATAACGTCATGCGAGGTGAGGCATTGGCGAGCGACCAAACACCGTATAATGTTGAAAAAATAGTAGTGTTGATTTCGACTCAGAATAGCAAACCGATCGGTATAGCTTCTGCAGGTTTTAGAATATTATGAATTTTGAAAAACCGTTGATGCCATTACTGACCTGTCGAAATGTTGACACATTAACATTCAGATCCTTTAGAATTAGATTTTTGTCCCATTCCCATACATTTCAGACGAATAGGGTTTTAACGAATTCGTGAACAAATTATAACAATTCAGTATGGATCTATCGGAGAGTCCCTTGGTAGTTTCGCTCGCTCGCTGAAAATGTGTTGAACTCTAGGATTCGTTTCATAATACCTCAAAACAGATTTCAATGAAGACATTTTTCGAAAATTTTTGTTTCAAAATTTTTGGAGCCATTACGATTGCTTCATGAAAATTCGCCAAAAACGGGTAAAAACGAGTTTTTTGTTGTATAATGGTTCCTTCTTTTGACTGCTCTGCCTGAATGACCGGCTATCCCAAACTTTCCTTTTGAACACAAGTTCTACACTAGTACATAGCTAAAATTTGAGGCTAAAATTAAAAAAAAAAAATTGCTGTCTAAATTTGGAAAATTACTTTTTACAAATTTTAAATGCGTTTTTTGGATTGAACGGATTTTTTCGTCAAAAAATTGAATACACTACTCTTTTGTCAAAAACACTCGAAACATTTTTTTTTTTTTTTTTTTTTTTTTTTTTTTTTTGCAAAGTAAGGGCGATCAAATTTATTGAAGTAGACCCTTACACATCAATTTCTGTAAAGTTCGGCTGCATGTGGAAGGGGCAAAAAATAATTTTAAAGACCTAGAGAGGATTTATTTTTGGGACTTCCCGTTTGACGTGGAATGCCCCATATGCACAATAACCTCTATCAACAGCCATCGCTATAAACTTGTCAATCCCGCGCCGAACCTCTCCAGTGGTGTCTAAACTATCAGTGTGCCCAAATGTTCGATCCACAAAAGTTGCCACGTAATGCTTAATAGCCCTATCTTTCTAAAAGTACATTTTCCATATCCAAGTTAACCGACATATTTTATATCATCCGATTAATTGAAGACCAGATCCGTTTCGTAGAGACGTGGGTAGGTATATGAGGACTGGTACTGATCAGTACGACACAACAAAAGAGTTTTCTATTGTTATCTACTTTACAGACGAAAAATTAAAATCGAAAGAATGACAGGTGTTCGGGCTGGGAGAAAGGATAGAGCGATACATCATCGAAGCTGCCGTGCAGACGAGCGGTGTCACAAGGTGGGCTTATCTACGTCATTGTTTGCCGGCGCCACAAATAGACGGGAGGGACGATCGTTTATTCATTCGCGGAGCAGGCTTTGGAACTTGTACAGGTAGGTCAGACGTCTATATCTCACATTTCACGATGTCATTCATGGAACCGAGACCTATTATAATCGCCTTCATGGAGGAAAGGTGGCTGAATGAGAGTGCAAGGGGTAGTTCTATAATTTGCAATATCAATTTTTAGCTGAGCCTTGGCCAAGATCTTCTTGGTATGACATCAACGAGGAACTACCGATGCGGTATCACTCTCTAGGATTAACTCATCCAGTCGTATTGTGGAAAGGAATTGTAACATACAGACTGAGATATCTATATCTATACCATTTTATAAGAATGAAACACCGTTTGTCTGTTTATCCATGCTGAGCACGGTCAAACGGCGGAGTAGGGGGAGTCTGGGAGTGGTGGGATCTTGGATATTTCCGAAAGGGGGCATAAGCGATTTTAAAATTGTCTACTCCCGCCCGAACCATGGGCAGGAGGGGGTGGGAGCACTTTTATCCTCTATCCACTGCCACATTAAAATTTGTTCGAGAGCACTTCGTATATCAGCGACAAAGTTACGTTTCTGGACCTGTAGAACACGATGGTCCGAAAGAAACTGTCTGTGCTCGGGTTGGTCTTAAAATGTTTGTTGGAGTTCCAATTCGGTCCCATTCGAGTTTCGAGGCATGAAATTGTGTTTTCCGATTGTGGAGAACGAAAATGTAGACAAAAACGTTGGTTTTCGAGCTACCACTCTTCCTATTCCGTCGAAATTTATGTAGGTTTGAAGTTTGCCTTCGAACCTCTTGATTGGGGATGGTATCAAAGACGGGGAAAAGGATAGCCCTTCTACGCAGATAAAATCATGTCCAAACATTTGACATCCAACAGTTCTGTTAGTACTGAAATGTTGTTAAAACTAAACTTTTCGTAGTTCCACATAAGGTGCCGCGTTTGATAGTCATTCCCAACAGAAAAAAACGTCTGCCAAGTTGAGTGGGCAGTATAACTTCCTCACATTGAAAACGCAGCAAAATTATTACACAGCAATTCATTATTTTCTTTTTGCCCCTTTTATAAGATAATTTATTTATTTTTATTTTTTGTTATTTATTTTTATTTTATTTTATTTTATTTTTATTATTTTTATTATTTTTATTATTTTTTATTATTTTTATTATTTTTTATTATTATTATTTTTTTTCCCCCCATTCTCTTGGGATTGTCTATAGAAAGGGATTGTGAGCAACTTTCAAATTTTCCCCCACACGCGAACCATGGGCTGTAGGTCTCGATGGTATGGGGACTATATCCAGTTGCATCAATACATAACACACCGAGCGAGCGAGAAAATCCACCCCCAGCGAGTGAAGCGAGCAGCAACTTCCCCTACACATTTCAAATCACCCTTATTAATCCACCGTTTCCATTCATTCTACATGTCCCACAACAGTAAAGACCATCGGATCTATACAATCATACCGAGCGAGCGAAGTGAGCAAGAAAACAAGGCTAGTTGAGAATAAAACGAACTTACGTCAATGTTTCGGGAAAGCGTATGTGAATACACTAATCGAAGCCAAACGCAAAATTCACGAAGACTTTTGAAAAACCTTGAGACTGAACATGTAATGTTGACTGGTTATGTGCTTTTTTTGTGTTTCTAAAAAATTCACTCATATTGCCTTACAATTGGTGATCCGCATTTTACAACGTTCTATGTTGCTGCAGTTAGAAATTCGATAGTTATAGTAGCACCGTGTTTGACTTAAGGACATTCACAAGGCAACTTGAACACCACCGAATGGAGCAACCTACAATCAGATTGACCTCTTACCTACTAACTGATTCTTGTCATACCCCAGAAGCTTCAGATGTGGTGTTAATGTGAACTCGACCACTTCTTGGTGCAGGTAGGATTGCGTGCAAAGCTTTTCAATGCCAATAAGGGGAAAGGACAATCTTTTCACTGTGGCAATGCTTGAAAATGAACAAACTGAAAAAACTTTATAATGAGAAAGTGGATGAGTTGCTGAAAGCAGCCTCACATGTCAGAAATAGAAGTTGATGCAGAATGGGGAGTCACGATACCTTGCTTATAAAATCCTCTTGAATATTTTATTCGACTGACTCCTACCACGCCCAACGGTTAGTAAGTAGCTATCAATGTGGTTTTATGCTAGAAATGCTCTCTTTCAGACAAACATTACTCCCTTAAACAGATCCTTAAAAAACATAGAATTTCAGCTCCCAATACACCACCTTTTTCATAGATTCAAAATCCGCTAATAATAAGGTAGGTAGGGACAAATTTTACGCCACTTTGCGAGGGTTTGAGGTATATCTATATTAATAAAATCGTAAGTAAATCTGTCTGTACATTGATTAGAATCATTATATTTTGCGTTTCTCAATTTTTCTCTGACAGTCTGTATGTCTGTTTGTCCACTTTTCACGGTTACAGAGTTTGGACAACTAATATGAAAGATTCTTCGCAGAATCGTTAGCCCGGTATGTCAGTAAAGACAATGAAGATTCTGGATAAATGGAAACTTCATGAACTATTAAAGAAATCAATATTGTCAAGTTCATATAGCTGGTACGTTTGCGATGAGCCACACATGTCATGAGAATGGAAGAGGAGAGCCCTGAGCTGTTGAATACAAAACCAAGTGGATCTAGAGGCAAAGGAACACCGAAACTGAGTTGGAGTGGCAATATGGAGAAGTACAATGCCAGGGCTTGGTGCCGAAATTTGAGAATAGTGGCTGAGGATCAAGAAACGGAAACGGAGTTTTGAAAGAGGCTAAGGCCCACCCTCGGTTGTAACCCCAAAATTAGAAGAAGAAGAAATTACTCTTGTTAGTACATTTATTATCAAGGCATGAACACTTTAACATTGGCAAAAAGCCAATGACCGAGTGGTAAATGTTTCTTATGGAGTCCCGCCCAGATAAGTCAGAGCTAATATTTGATTTACGCAGTAGATGATCTTCTCTTGCATCCACTAATTTGCTCCACGCGATAAAGTTTCAAGATTTCGTTCAAGATGATCTTATAGGAAAGTGAAGGGAAAACACGCACAGTATTATTCCTGATCAACTATTTTTTCTTCACAACAACTAAGAACCTACCTGGTTGGTGATTAGTGGATTTGGAGTCCTAGGGAATCATCTGCAATGTGATACTTGATCCTTCCTCACATCTTAACTTAGAAATTCACGTTATAGGTAAGAGCTGAAGCGTGCATTATCAGCAGGTGGGATCGAGCAACCCTTTATACTCAGCGGGAAGTCTTGCGCCTCTACGAAGGGCGTTGAGCCAAGGAGATACGACACGGACCGCTACTTCATCGAAACATTTCACAACAGCTCACGATGTAATGAAATCCTTCGTTTATTAGATTACATCGTGTCTGCAGCACTTTAGTTCAAGATAAACTATGACTACAAACAAAACAGTTTTCAGTTTTCGGTTGATATACGTATATTGAAAATATCAGATATTTTGGAGATTTATGAAACAGGTGATTCTTTATTGAGCAAGGTCACATCAATACCAACGCAAATTTTATGATATTGCAAACTATCTTCACACTGTAGACGTTTATCTAACCAGTCTTCCTTGAATGGGTCATATCAATGTGCTTCCTTGATGATAAAATCAGGGGGATTTTTCCTTATGTTTTTCACCTTGTTGGTATAATAGCGAGAAACAACTACGTAATAAATATTTCTAATCTATTGGTTGGATTTGTGTGTAGGTAGGTACTTGAAGTCCAAGTACACACATCACGAGACGAATCCAAGACCATCCGGCGTTTATAGAGCGGGCAGATTTATACGTTCTTCCGGAGAGAAGTAACGATAGTAAAATCGAATGATTCGTGGGGTACCGTGAACGGTTCACGGGTCGTCATTGATCGAAAGGAAATCCCAGTTGGAATCGGAGTGTCGGCATTTCCAGGGTCTCATTCAATCCTAAGCTCTCAGAAGCTAGAAAGGGAGCTTAAGCACAGGAGACCGCGCCCGTCTGATGTATGGATTCCACAATGTAATATTTTCGGATAAAAGGGCCTTCGTCTTCCTTCAACCCTTATTTTTTTCCAGAATTTACAAGAGTTTAGTAAAATACTGCGGCGAGTTTCAGGATAAAGTCCAGATTCAGCCGATATTATAAGATAAACATTTTAAAGCTTGGCTTAGTTAATTCAGACAGTTTAAACTTAGCTAGTTTCAGCTTTCTGAAATGGGGTATTTCAACTTCAGCAGTCCCTATCCATGCTCTCCGCTCGCCGCCAATTCAGTATGCCCAAAAATAGCTGTCCGTCGAACTCGCTTTTGCTTCTGGATCGGCAAGCTTTGTTTTCACTTTCGAAACGAAAAAAAAATTGTGTGCTCCAAAATCCAAATTTTCACTTGCATTTTGTGTTTCATGGCCTCCCGAACAAATTTGGTTTCGTGTCTGGCTGTCCGTCCGTCTGTCCGTCCGTCTGTCTCTCCACATTTCCTTGCCACAACCATAACTTCCACAATTTTTATTGGATTTTAATTAAATTCTCAGGAATAGTGTGGATTTAGCCCTAGATGGTCCCCTATTAGTTTCACCATGATTGAATCAGCGGTGCACTCTGGGCATGCGCGATCGTAATTTTCTTGTTACACTCAGAAGTCCGTCGATATTGAAAAGATTTTGGTAAGATATCCAGGGATGATGCGAGGAAGGTCCCTTGAGGTTCCTTACGACATTCATTATGATTGAATAAGCGGTACGCTGTGGGCATGCGCAAACTTGATTGTTCTGTTACAGTCATAACTCCGGTAATTTTGAACGTTATTGGGGGAAACGAGAAAACTTTATTTATATAAATAGAAGATTTGCACTCATGCTTTATTGTGTCTACTATTTGAAATACTATATTTGAAATATTTTATTGTGTCTACTAGCTGTAATCTTTGTTGTCCCCGTACTTTTTATTCTTCGGAACTAAGTAGGTTTTGATTTTTAGTTGTCCAGCACTCTATTGTCATGATCATGGTGAACTGGTCATTTCTGAAAACATAATGATGGCATACTGTGAAGGCCACAAGGAAGCTTCAGTGCAACGTCCTTGGCAGTATGTTTTCTATTGGAATGCCTGATTGATGAATCTATATCGAAATAAAAATATCAATAAACCGTGGCTCGTACTACGCAACGGTCTGGTTGACCTTGATAGTCGAAAGCACACCCATAACAGCAATGCAGTATAGCAATTCGATAAATAGGTACATAAATAACTATTTTGAAACAAAACAAGATAGAATTATTTAGCGCGGCCAACTGTCGTTCTCATTCCGTCCATAAGGACCCTACCTAAAGAAAATAGAAGGGGATTCGGTTGAAATCTTAAACTTGATCTAATCTGGTTTCCCCCGTGTTGACTTTGGACACGATAATTGGATTCGCGCTCCTCCCAACTTCTCCTCCTTGAAAGTTTATTGTGCCCGCGAACTTTCCGACCCCGTTGGTCGTATCTTTCTGCTGAACCCCGCATCCCAAATAACCCGATCGGATCACAAACGAATTTGCCGAGTGGCCCCAACGGAAGAATGAACCATCGCTTCCGGAATCGACTTTTGAAAGAGTTATTTTAACCCAACAGGTTCGATTTGAGGGTCAAAATTGAGACCTCTCATGCTTAAACTCAAAAATGATGGAGATAGCGGCCAAAATAAATTAAGTTTTTTTTTCTTTGCGGTTGCGCTTTATTTACTCAGCTTATAATGATTTAGAATTGTTAAATATACCTATTCATCGACACATCATTGTCAAATCATCGAAAATTGGTTCGGTAGCGAAGATTTACATTTCCTAAAATTTCGTGAGGCACCAGTTATGATGCACTAGTTAGAAATTAATTTCAAGTATCCTTGATGAAACCCGTGTCTTCATTTCTTCGCCGCATTATTAAAAAGCACGCATTGTGCAAGGGCTATGCCACTATCTCGGTTATGGGTTTCAATTGATGCGAAAATATGACTGCCTGTAACTTCTCGAAAGATATTGCAAATGAGGTAGAAGAAATGAGTAGCATGTTGAACCGAGGTCTTTCTACGCAACCCAACTTCATTCTTTACCCAAGTTGTCTCAAGCAGGAGATCCCAGGTAATAAAACTTGAAGGTTGATCGTGAAAAATATCTAATTTTCTTGCGTCGCTCTCAACCGTAAAGCTACGCAAACTTTCTGTCGGTAATTGTTCAGAATCTTTAGGCGTTACCTAGGTGGTTATTTTGAATGATGTAGGTACGTAACCACGCGTGTTTTATTTGTCGCTTACCCGTTGAAATGCAGTAACGAACATTGAATGCATCAATTCCAAATTCTCAATCGTACCTAGATGGGCAAGGTTGGATGTTACTCGCAAATTCATCCTCTTCGTTACCTAAATATAATACGATAATTTGCAAAAATTCATCCATACAATCTTGCTGCATGACTGGAATTTTTTAGATACCTTCTAACTTGTTACCGTATATTATAGAAGGTAAGTAAGAACCTTAATTTATTGTGCAATTATCACCATCATGTAATTATTTGTACACAGCTAGATTTTTACGTATGATTTAGAATATTTCTCCTTGTTCCTGAATTTAAAGACTATTTTTAGTAAGGAGATTTGTCAGTTAGTCGATCCGAAAAGGCTCTACAGTTGTTAACATTGAAAAGCGTTAGAGTTCTGCTGCAGAAATCCTAATTATTTAGGGCCACTTGATAAGTTCACCTGGGTTCGTCAGTACTTTGACAGTGATTCCGCATCTGAAAGTAGCTCCCTTTTAAATATTATCATCGTGTTTAAATAGGGTGAGGGGGAGGGGGGAATAGCCACAGCACGCGCATAGCTTACAATGCAGCCTGCACATTGATAACATTCTTGCGCAGCTACGAATACTACCGTCACTCAACTCGAAAAGTGACATGATGCCAACATTTTACGTTACAAAGGTGAATAAATCCGGGAGTGGTTATTCACGTTAACCTGTTTTCTGTTTTACGGCTGATTTTACAACAGGTAAACGTAAATTTATTTTGGAGAAGAAAATTCGGATATTTACGCATATACTCATAGACACTGTTCAGAACAGAAGAGGGTTATGCGTGGGATTACTCATTCGTTAAAAGCGCACTCAAGCGGTCCTAATCCCTTTCCAGCGCTTAGGGGTGGCGAAACGATTTATATAGGCAGGTGCGAGGAAACCAATATTACGCTCTCTCTGTTAGTGAACCTGGTGAATCTGTACCATCCTTCCTCGAAACTGAGGAAGTTATCGCGGATGAAACTTCGGCCGAGCAATATAATACACTCTCGGAGGGTCACATTTCACTTTAGACAAAAATAATTTTCTGAATCCACAATTAGTTTTAGATTAATGTTTCAATTTAAAATAAATGCACTATGACCTTTAGCGGACTCTCGTAAGCGGTAATGAATACTCTCCAGCCCCCCCCCCCCCCTCCTTCTACTGAAATTGTTATTCATTGTATTAAATATAAAGGGTTACTTCCGATAGTAGAAATAGTAAAATTATCATTTACGTACCTTTCGGAGGAATCCGCCGTCACCTGCAAGTCACCGCAAGGCGAGAGCTTTTGTTGTAAAAACATCATCACCAGACCGCGGAACAGTACAGTGACTACGGATCCATCCAAAAGACAAGCAAATTATAATTTTTCGTTATTTATGGGTAAACATTTTTTTTTTTTTTTTTTTTTTTTTTTTTTTTCAAACAAAGTTTTTTTGTACGCAGTTGACATTAGCATCGTTTTTTAAATGGGAATCCTCATTTTTATTGCTGATTCGGATTTTTCGTACAATTTCGTGTAGGAATGACCTACCACTCAATTTTTTAAGTGAACGAAAACTGGCGCAATTCCGCTCTAAAATGCTAAAATTGTGAAATACTCAGTTTTTGAAGATATTCGCTTGCCACATGCAATACATGGTTTTGGAGTAATTTTTCGTTCTGGACCTCGTAATGATGTTCATTTATTGATATTACCAACACTAACTTGCAAAAACACCAAAAAATCGACCAGAATTCACTTTTTTCACACATTTCCTCAAGGGGTGGACCGTTCCTGATGTAACGATACAAGGATCGGATCCGCAGTGGGATCGGAACGGATCCCATTTTTACCGATTCACACGGATCGAAAAGAAATGTCTGTGAACGCACCGATAGATTTTAATATTGTATCTACCTATCTCGTCGAGGTAATCACTGAAAAAAGTGATGAAGGAACGGATCGAAGCGAGATCTGCACCCCATACTTAGGATGACCCTACCCCGTAGGTTGAGATCCAGCCGTTTAGATTCTACTTTTCGCAGAATTGAAATCGAAATGAGATCTGATGCTGTCTGCATTTGTTCTTTAAGCTAGTCTGTCCCATTCCGTTCTTGGAACAAGAAGTTGGGGATTCTAATAGGTAGCTACTCATTCCTACTAAGCTTCATTGACCAACCATAGGTATTCTCGGAAATAATAAAGATGCCTCCTAAGAAATTTCTTTTTTTTCTTTCTTTCCGAACATATTTAATTCTCCACTCATCTGTGAGTCCAAAACTCCAGAGGAATTCTTAGTAAGTAATGAGGAAACAGGGGGGGGGGGGGGTATTAGTAAGAAACAAGGGAGAGGGCAGCAAAAATTCTGTTTCTGTATGCCTTTGCACATAATTTTATTAGTAGGTAGCACAGATTCGGTGGTTTGAGTGTTTTCTGTTTGTCTTTTCGGTTCGCGTCTACGGGTTCATCGTCGTGCCTGAGCAAAAATTATATTTTTTTTTTTCAAGAGCAAAAATAAATTAATTTAAAATCTAAATTGAAATACCTGTACACCCCTAACTTTTTACTAGACAAAATAATTTTTTTTCGGATTTAATTAAATATTTTATGGTGGTTTTAGACAGGCTTAATTCCTATTTGTACGACCTTGCAGTCTCCTACCAACGTTTTATAGTTGTTGTAAGAAAAATGGAAACTTCAATATATCCTGATGAGGATGAGAAGTCGGGAAAAGAGGCAGAGCGTGAGCG
This sequence comes from Adelphocoris suturalis, assembly GCA_030762985.1. Lineage (NCBI taxonomy): Eukaryota > Metazoa > Arthropoda > Insecta > Hemiptera > Miridae > Adelphocoris > Adelphocoris suturalis. The sequence goes on from CM061046.1 coordinate 37,269,818, forward strand.
GGGAGAAAGACAAAGGAACGATTCAAGATTCCTAGAACGGAAGGAAGATTTTTTCCTTCTTCCATGGAACGGATCGAAGGGACCCACTGCTCGACACCTCTGAGGGAAAAACCTGAATTGGGTTAGGAAACCGGGATCGATATCGGGATCATAATGGAAAAAATACCATATCCCCCCCTTGATCGAAACGGCTAGTTCCGATCCGTGAAACCGCTTATGCGTCACGAAATTTTAGCATGGAACATGCTTTAGCCTTAAGCTAACTGCCAGAAAACGTTACGCGGAAGTGTCACGAAACTTGGACCAACTAGCGAAAAACGTTACGCGGATGTGTCACGAAATCTTAGCATGGAACATGCTTTAGCCTTGGACTAACTAGCAAATTATGTCTTTAGTTGAAAACAAGTATGTGTTGCAGACTCGTATGCAAGCTCTAAGAGCCACTCAGCTGATCTGGACCCTGGGCATCGTCACGTAAATGTGCAAAAGAGACTACATACGAAATTACAGCTTCCTAGAGTGTAAAACATAGAAATTAGCTTTAAGAGCCACTCATCTGATCCGGACCCTGGGAATCGTCAAGTAAATGTCCTAAAGAGGCTACATACGAAATTACAGCTTCCTAGAGTGTAAAGCATAGAAATTACCTATTAAAATGATTTAACCACCGCTTCACAAATCAAACAGTTCTCGCAATATTTGGATCACCTGCTATGAATCGAAACACCAGATCAATGAAATCATCAGAAATTAACCAGCGGTGGCAATCATGTTCACAATATCAATTATTGAGAATGATCACCTGAGTGTCCTCAATTATTCAAATAATTTTGCTCATAACTCAGCTTGTTGGCCACGCACTTCGCAGTAGTTAACATAATATGGTTGGATAAATCGAGAGCTTTCGAACGAATGGTCAACGAATTTTGTGGGATGAAAAACGACGAAGTACCACTTCCCTAGCAACGACTCGGTTGTAAGCGGAAATCATCAAAATATTTTCTTGAGCAATTTCCCGTCACGTTTTTCTAGTTTATGTGCCATAGCAAAGACATAAAATGTCAAAACGTCAAAATGTAAAAAAAATGTCAAATGTCAAAAACGTCAAAATGTAAAAAAATGTCAAATGTCAAAAATGGCATCAACACATCACCACCCTCCAAATTAAAATCAGGAACAGACTTTCTCAACTAAAACCTCTTCTCAGCCACCCCAAGCTCCCTTTGCACCTAAAGCTAATACTGTATAAAACGCTTATACGCCCGATCTGGCTGTATGGCAGTGGCCTGTGGGTATCAGCGAGTGCTACTCAGATTAACAAAATCCAAGTGCTGCAAAATCGCATACTGAGATTAATTGTGAACGCTCCCTGGTATGTACGTAACGATGAACTATACAAAGACCTGAACATTCCCACTGTAAACGATTCCCTCATTGCGGCCTACCACTCAGTGCACCAAAGAACCTCATCCAATCCCAACGACCTCATCAACATGATACCAAATCAACGTCCACTCATTCGCCACGAACGTCGTTTGAAGGGAAAACACCATGGTGACTTTGTAAATGGTTTCAACTAAACATCAACAACTCAACATCTAAACAGTTCCGATCCATGTACTTTCATAACATTGACATTCTTATAGTTCCTTAACACTTCATTTCCACTATTCCAAAATTCAGACTTTACTAGGATAAGACATTGGACTTATACCTAGATTCCTAACGACATGTGAATCACGCTCAGCGTGCTATTAGACATATTGCATGTTCACACAATGAGAGTGCTTAGCACAATGTTGTTTCTTAATAAACGTCATAAAAAAAAATAAAAAAAGTTACGCGGATGTGCCACAAAACCTTGGACTAACTAGCAAAAAACGTTACGCGGATGTGTCACGAAATTTTTTCTTTTGATTTTCGCGTACAACCAAGCCGTTGCTGGGGAAATGAAACTTCTTTAGTTTTCACCGGACAAAAATCGTTCTCCACTCGTTAGAAAGCTCTCAATTTATCACACATTTCTTTCGTACTTGTTCTTCTATTCTTGTCGTCGTTTTATATTTATTTACATTTACGAATTAGCTGGAAGAAAGCATGTTCCATGTTTTAGCCTTTTAGCCGAAGGCTCTCAATTTTTTTCAGGATACACCGATCTGAGGATGTTCACAGCTAGTGGACAAAACGTTATTCAATAAAGAATAAAAGAAATAATTTCATTTATTTTCCTGGGCCGCATCCCAACTAATTATAACGTAATATAATTTTACCATTTTTACGTTTTTGTAACAAGAAATACTCAGTAGAGTAGATAGTACTTACTAACCGAACGAGTTGAATAAAGTACTGTGAAACATAGTATGAGGAAAACATCTGGAGGGCAGTTTCATATGATTCCAATGTAAGTACACTGGTTGGTATACACCATCCCAAAACTGTACAAATTTTGATACATTCTATGAACCAGCCTATGAGACATCAATTCTCTCTTCATGAAGGTAAACTAGGATGAATTTTAACAGAAATTCGTGTTTTCTCAGAAACAGTGACAGTTGTTGTTCTATTCGACTTTTCGGATCTCCGGAGTATCTCATCGTGTAATAACTGGAATGGGAGGTACCTACATATCTATCTATCTATATCTATACTATTAATAAGAATGAAACTCCGTTTGTCTTTCTGTCTATTTGTTTGTTTGTCGTGTCTATGCACGGCCAAACGGCTGAGTGGGGGGAGTCTACGAGTGGGGGGATCTTCTTGGGATTTTCCGAAAGGGGGAGCGAGCGAATTTAAAATTTTCTAATCCCAACCGAACCATGGGCCGTAGGGCGGGAGGGGGGTCGAAGTAATAATTAATGTGCGCTTTTTGGACTTCCCCGCTTCCCCTACCCCTCTAAACGGCCGTTGACAATTCCGGAAAAATACGGGTTTCGTAGGTTTTCCTACGAGGAAGACGACGGCGCGATCGGATCGCGAAAAAAGTATCGGGAAATGCGTCAAAAAAATGCGAGAGTACGGACCCGTTTTCTCGAAAAGTCCGCCGAAAAACTTGGTTTTTTCCGATTAAAATATACCCCATAAAGGTACGTTTTTCGGAACGGTTTTCGCGGGCGAAATACAGCTTTGGGTCCGCCGAATCTGAATCCGAAATCGGATATCGAAAAAAGTGACGAGAACTCGGTCAAATTGCGAGCAGAAGCGAGCAAAGCGATTAAAATGATTCTGCCGTGGACGAGAGAAGGCTCAAGAATTGACGTGAAGGGTTCGATGTCACAACATTGCGAGGCGAGCAGGTATGCCTACATAGGTACCTACCTTGCGAGCGAAGCGAGAGCCATTTCAAATAATAAATACGGACTTTGTCCTACACATATACAGGTATACCTTGCGAGCGAAGCGAGCAACATCCCCGAATAAACTTTTCGTGGTTCCACGTAGTTTTATAAGATTTAATTTGTTTGTAATAATTCCCAACTGAAAAAAAACGTCTGCCAAGTTGGGTGGGCAGTATAACTTCCTCAAGCGAGCGAAGCGAGCAGCATCCCCTACAGAAGTTAAGCCTACCCTTAGAGATCTACCGTTTGCGAGCGAAGCGAGCAGCATCCCCTACAGAAGTTAAACCTACCCTTAGAGATCTACAGTTTGCGAGCGAACCGAGCAACATCCCCTAAATGCCATACTTTGCGAGCGAAGCGAGCAACATTTTCTACATGCCAGACTTTGCGAGCGAAGCGAGCAACATATCCTACATGCCAGACTTTGCGAGCGAAGCGAGCAATATTCCCTACATGCCACACGTTGCGAGCGAAGCGAGCAACTTAATGGGGGGTCCGGGGGGCTTGCCCCCCGGCTGGACGTGGAGGCGAGCGTAGCGAGCCGGAGCGGCTAGTACTATTTATAAGAATGAAACTCCGTTTGTCTGTCTGTCTGTCGTGTCTATGCACGGCCAAACGGCTGAGTGGGGGGAATCTACGAGTGGGGGGATCTTCTTGGGATTTTCCGAAAGGTGGAACGAGCGAATTTAAAATTGTCTAATCCCAGCCGAACCATGGGCAGTAGGGCGGGAGGGGGGTCGAAGTAAGAATTAATGTGCGCTTTTTGGATTTCCCCGCTTCCCCTACCCCTCTAAACAGCCGTTGAAAATTCCGGAAAAATACCGGTTTCGTAGGTTTTCCTACGAGGAAGACGACGGCGCGATCGGATCGCCAAAAAAGTATCGGGAAATGCGTCAAAAAAATGCGAGAGTGCGGACCCGTTTTCTCGAAAAGTCCGACGAAAAACTAGGTTTTTTCCCATTAAAATATACCCCGTAAAGGTACGTTTTTCGGAACGGTTTTCGCGGGCAAAATAAAGGTTTGATCCCGACGAATCTGAATCCGAAATCGGATATCGAAAAAAGTGACGGGAAGTCGATCGAAATGCGAGAGGGAAGCGAGACTAAGCTATAAATATGAGAAATTAATTGTGCCCCGGACGCGAGAAGGCTCTACGAAGACGTCAAGGGGTTCGATGACTGAGGTACAGGTTTCGGTGTTTGGGTGTTGCGAGCAGGTACACATAGGTACCTTGCGAATGAAGCGAGAGCCATTTCAACAGAATAAATACGGACTTTTTCCTACACATATACAGCAATACCTTGCGAGCGAAGCGAGCAACATCCCCGAATAAACTTTTCGTAGTTCCACGTAGTTTTATAAGATTTAATTTGTTTGTAAGAATTCCCAACTGAAAAAAACGTCTGCCATGTTGGGTGGGCAGTATAACTTCCTCAAGCGAGCGAAGCGAGCAGCATTCCCTACAAAAGTTAAACCTACCCTTAGAGATCTACCGTTTGCGAGCGAAGCGAGCAACATCCCCTACACACGTTAAACCTACCCTTAGGGACCTACTTTTTGCGAGCAAAGCGAGCAACATTCCATACATGCCACACTTTGCGAGCGAAGCGAGCTAAATTCCCTACATGCCACATTTTGCGAGCGAAGCGAGCAATTTAATGGGGGGCCCGGGGGGCTTGCCCCCCGGCTGGACGTGGAGGCGAGCGTAGCGAGCCGGAGCGGCTAGTTGGATATAATTTGCAACATTGATACTTAATATTGGTCCACGTTGTTAGGCCAAAATCCTTTTGAACACAATCTAAACCATTGCACAAAATACAAATATGACAAACATTGTCCTCTATATTCTTGAGCCAAAAAGATATAAAACAAATTTTAAAAAATCAGCATGGGATTTTTTTTTTTTTTTTTTTTTTTTTTTTTTTTTTTTTAGGAGACCACTCTAATCTCTGTTATCATCTAAAAACCTGTTTTATTGCCTCTTCTCTCATTAAGTGGAGGGGTTTTTCGGGCATTTCCTGAGCAATATCGGCAGGGGAGATGGCGGAATCTCAAAGACTCAACAGCAGAGCAATCAAAGAGGATATGCTCCGCTATTTCAAACTCTTCGGAGCAGATGCAAAAATCGCTGCCCTCGCTTTACTCATCTTGTTTAAAAGGTAGTGGACAATGTCCAGTGAGGAGTACGACAATGATGTGAAGATCTTTACGCCTCATGACCAGGCATTTTCTTGAGATGGTCATTTGCTTCTGCTTGGGAGTGTTTTGCCAATATTAAGCTCTTTTGCTGTCTTCCCACTTGTTTATCTGTAGATTAATAAAGCTATTGGTGATCCCCAAAAGGGATCACGGACCAACAGGATAAGACTCCGAGTCCTGTTAAGCGAGGCGGTCGGCTTCCTCGTACCCAACTATCCCCTCATTACCAGGCACCCAGAGCAATGTTTGTTTGTTGCCATGGGCAGCGACTCTGAGAGACTTGATACAGTCCCAGGTAACCTTAGATGTAATTGAAAAAGCAGATATAGCCTTTATAACAGCCTGGCTATCAGATAAAATATAAATTTTTGCACCTTTAAGTCGTCTCCTGGCAATCTCTTGTACACATATTTCTATAGCATGCGTCTCACCCTGATAGATGGTGGTAGCAGTGCCCAGCTGTTTAGATAGGCTAAAATTTGGGCCTTTAATTCCCAGATCTGCCCTGTCATTCATCATTGATTCATCTGAGTTGCACAGGAGTGAACCTGGCTCAAATTGAAGCATAACTCTTTTCCAGCATTCACGATCACTTATAATCACCCGGAAAGCAAGCCTGTCATTTTTTTTTTTTTTTTTTTTTTCATATCTATCTACGGTGTGGTATTTTTCCAGAGCCGCAAACGTAGCCAGGAAGAGGCGGTCAGATCTGCCATCATCTAAAGTTCTACTAAAGAAGTTTTGAGATGACGATTCACCTAATTATATGCCTAGTTGCTGGTGACGAAGAATAAAAGCTTGAATACTCAAGAAAATCTAATCCTTCGGTCGTACAGCAAAGATTTAAATTCTGAGTAACATATTTGTCATCTGTCTATATGTAGCACCAATCTCTTTTGGTATTTCATACACCTCGTGGTACATAACAGGTTAGCGGCAGCTACACCCTGACAATTGAAACAGAATAATTGTGCAAAGATCGTACCGACGCATTGATTGAGACAACATGATGTCCGCAGATGAACAAAATGTGATATATTTGGTGGGTTCTGGCTATCTAATTTATAAGAGCAGTGATCGGTTGGTTAAACATGGCAGCCAGGGGGGAGGTGAAAGGACTGAAATTGATTCAGGGCTGGTTCCATCTTGCTAAATAATTTAATTTCCTTTTCTTGCGAGGCGTCTGAAAAAAAGCCGCTAAGGTAAGAAAAGTTATTTCAAGGGAGGCGTATCCCGTTGAAAATAGTTCACAGCCGGGAGGGAGGGAGGTGAATTCTTCTACTGCGTGAAAGAAATTCAACGCACGTCACTTCGAGGGCGGACAGCGAGGATACAAACATCCGAAGCATTCAATGAGGTTTTTCCCTACAACGTGGGAATTCAAAAACAGTTTTAAACTCCCGGGAAATATCTCGTATTGCTAGGGTATTCCTGTGAGATAGAAACAATCCTCGAGTAGATTCAACCGGGCGCGGATGCTTTTATGGCGAACCTGATGTGAAATTGAATTGTGGTAGAGTTGTCAGTTTCAATGTTGAATTACTAAAAGAGTTCATTCTGAGCAATTTAGAGGATTTCCATTTTACGAGCTCAAAATTGAATTTATTTTTGCCGATCGTTGAGTATTTATCTGCAAAGACAGTGAGAACAGTCGAAAGAGTATTTTATTATTATTATTAGTGATAGATATAACGCAGAGCTGCTTACTCACTTTTTATTTTATTATGTTTTCTAATATTAGTACCTAGGCGTTAGAATTTATCTAAGAATCTTATGAACGGGTACTTTTAAAGTAATTTAAAACTTGGATAGAGAGAGCTGTCAATAAACATTTTCCTAATGAGAATTTTAAAATAAGTATCTGTTGTTATACTTGTTGTTTCATTAGTTTTAAAACTTTCTACATATCAATATCACAAAAAGCAAAGAGCCCCGGTATGATGAAAGGGGGGCTATTACTAAAACTTTGAAAATACAGAAAACTAACTGCTTGCCGTAGATGAGCTCCTATTTCAAAAATTATAGCAAAAAATCACCATGAAATCTAATTTAGATTGGAATAATTATGAAATATCTACGTAGATATGTATCCTCACACATCGATGGATTTTGATTCCTCAAGGCTGACTTCGATCTTGATGAAACGTGGACAACAATACTCGCAGCTTATTACAGGTATTAGTTTGAGCTAAAATTCAAATAAACGATTGCTAAAGCTCCCATGTAAACTAAACTGCGCGAGCAACCAAAGAGTAGAAGACCATCACAGCCAAAAATTTTTTGAGCGAGATCGGAGAACTAGTGCGTGAGAAGATGATGCTTGGTAGAATGTACGTTTGCGCATGCTCAGAGTGAATATTGAGCCAGGAACGATGAAACTGATAGAGTACCGTCTACACCCTAGCCCGTACATTCCCTGAAAATTTCATTTAAATCGGATGAATGAAACATGAAATGAACATGAAAGACACACACACACATACACAGCCAGGCACGGAACCAAAGTTTTTCAGAATGGTCTAGGTAAAACGTAAAATGCAAGTGGAAATTTTGATTTTTGAGACCAAACATTTTTTTCTCCAGAAAGTGAAAAAAATACCTCCGCTACCTATAGGTAGACTCGAAAACAATAAAGATAAAATTTGGCCAGTACAGCACAGAAAAAAAAACATTGTTTTCAAAATCGGGAGGGAAAATTAATTTATTTATCACAAACCGTGATGCACAAACTGCAAAGATAAAGTAAAGAAGGGCTGTCCTGTACCCATCCTGTATGCAACCCCCAAATAGTGGGGGTCCATTTTTCCAAAGGCTAAATTTCAAGCCGTCTGGCTTGACATCACATCATTCCTACTGTACTGCAGACCTCGGGAAAACCCGGACTTCCGACTGATCAATGCTATTTTGGTGAAGAACATTTAACTGTAGATAGTATGTCGAGAGTTAGAAATGAACGAACACAAAGGTCAACTCAAACGTAATTTATTCCAATTTAGGTGGGATGTGAGGGAGGAGAGTTTCGAGAAATAGTTGAGTAAACGTTCAAATAAGAAGTCTTCGATCTCACAATATCAAGGATTTTTCTTTTCCAGAGCCCCGATTGATGATGTTCTCCGTTTATATGGGATAACGCTCCCCCGGGTGTTGAGGCTCTATTTTCTTCTAACCTTCCATCTCTAGACTCCAACTTCGTTATTAAAGGTGATTGTTTTTTTCCTCTCTCCGGCCCAACAAAGTGATCCTACCTCTTCCCTTCTCGCGAATACACACTTACATTACTGACATGTACTTACACTTGTATTTTTGTCTCTTAAGGACTAGAATCGATTCTTTAATCTTAGAATAATGAACTTTTGGAATCGAATGAGAAAAGAAGAGAAAAAATACCGTCCGCCGTTCGCCGTCTAAAGCTTTTCTCCGAAACCAGTGGATATCAAAAATCATAAACCGAAATTCAATTCAATTCGTTTATCTTGGATTAGTGACGTAAAATTATTTGCACCAAATAATACATTGCAAACACTGGATGAAGTAGGTCTTACCAAAGAACTTGAATTCCTCAATTACAGAGTTAATTATCCAGACGAATTTGATAGATTTGCCCAATTTAGGATATTACGGGATTTTTGACATGGATATGTCTTTGCTCTGGGGGGTCAACCAAAAATTCCGTGACGCAAAATTTGTGTCACAATTTCAGTGTTTTTCACGTACAACCCAGCCGTTGCTTGGGGAATGGAACTTCCGCAGTTTTCATCGCACAGAAATCGTTCGCCACCCGTTGGAAAGCGCTTGATTTATGTGATAAATGTTCACATCTCAAGCTACCAATTTCCCCCTCCTTACGTACCTGGCTACATTCCTAAACTAAGTTGATTGGACTATAAACAATTTTAATAAGCCCGTTACAATATTCTTCACGTAAAGCAATAGCATCATTTACTCCACTCCATAGGAAACATTTTCATCCTCTTGACGACGGTCGACTGTTAACAACTCATTGTAGTGGCTTCTCTCCACAGTTATTTTCAACATTTCTATAAGTAAACCGTTGTTTTGTTGGAATTAGTCGGGATGCGGCCCAGGGATTTGTTGAAAGTTAAAGGATTTGTTTACAACTCTCGAGGACAACCGTTATGAAATCCCCAATCACAGACATATCCATGTAACATGGTATCTGCATGAAAAGCAGATAGTGGAACTCGTTTACGAGTTTACTAAGGGATTAACTACTTGATTTGGCAGTTTGAGGATTGGAGTATAGCCCACGTCCGTGTCACAAACTCGGTGATCATTTATGAAAAAAAATGCATTGACACTTTTTTCTGTTTTAATAAAACCCCTCAAAGAGCGAGGGGGGCATACTATTAAATCAAAACAGAAAAAATGAATGAAGTCAAGGAATGAAATGGCCCTAGGGATCAAGAAACTTGCAGAAGGTGGAGGAGGGATGGAAGAAAGGGGCCTTATAAAGTGATCACCAGTTGAAGTAAGAGCCCCTGTGGACGCGGATGGGGATACGACTGAGCACTCCCGCCGAGATGCCCAAAAGAGAGACTCCGTGAACCCCCCCCCCCCCCCCCCGCAACAGCACGTCCATGTATGAGTTGCCACTCCCTTTAGTTCAGATATTACTTATATCATATCTACTCTTCTTAGCTCGCCAGGCCTATTCCATATCCGCGCTGCCTCTGACAACCTGAACATCCAGGATTATGCCACTCATTAGGCTTGACGGCAACGATAACCGACTTCTTGTCTCGGTCACTCGGCGCTGGATTACAAAGCACCTGCTATCTACTTGGCAACCGCCATATATATATATATATATATCATATATATATATATATATATATATATATATATACACGGGGTCAAACTCCAGTGGTGATAGCACCTTTCTAGATAAGTTGCATATTTCAGGAGGCCGATGTTGTTGTATTTGGGATTCAACATGAATGGGGGAACGATTGAAATTCTCGAAACCTGGAGGTGGATGGACATTGATCCGAGTTTCTCGCGGTCTGGTAAGTATGTCATTTTGTTGAGGATTATGTGAGAAAGTTTCAAAATGCCAAGACGGAAATGAGAGATCAGACAGTGTATGGAATCCATTACTCAAAAATTCTGAGCACCAATCAGAGAACATAGTGTGATTCATGGGTAAGGATATCCCTACATTTCGGTAGCTTAGGAAAAGGGCTGATAATTTTCTATTATTTTTAAGGATCTTTCTCGACAACCATCTGTCAGCAGAATTTAGGATCGAGTTGATCATATCCAGGATTATGCCAGACTCATTAGGCTTGACGGAAACGATAACCGACTTCTTGTCCTCGTCACTCGGCGCTGGATTAGAAAGCACCTGCTATCTACTTGGCAACCGCCAAGTATATATATATATATATTTTTTTTTTTTTTTTTCTACTCGTGATCACGGCACAAATAGCCGAAATATTGAGGTACCATATTTATTTTCCCTTTTACAGAAATTTTGTGTGTCTAAATCTGTCTTCTTTCTCTCACGAAAAGGTTATACCCCCTTCATTCACCCTGAATACAACGTAGAAAATTGACCAACGCCATTCTTTATAATTTTTCACGTAGATCTCATGAAAAATACTTTCGCGCGCGCCACTTGCGCCAGAAGTGGTGCAAATGACATACACTTTTTTTTTTTTTTTTCCAATGGGAACCCCCACTTTTTGTTGCAGATTCGAATCGCAGAAGAAATCTCACGAAGAAATGACGAATCACTCGATTTTCAAGTGCGCTGGGTGCAATTCCGCTCCAAAAGTGCGCAATTCCGTTCTAAAAGTAAAAAAATTGTGAAATACTGAGTTTTTAAAGATATTTAATCGCCACATGTAATACCTGATTTGTAATATATTTTCGTACTGAACCTCATATTGATTTTCATTTATTGATATTTGCAACACCAACTTGGGAAAACACCGAAAAAATCATATTTTATTACGCTTTGTAGTGTGTGGAAATGAATAAGTGCTACTCTGGTCGATTTTTCGTTATTTTCCCAAGTTGGCGTAGCAAATATCAATAAATGAACATCATTAAACTCTTCAGCAAGAAAAGAAACTCCGAAATCATGTATTACGTGTGGCAATTCAATATCTTCAAAAACTCAGTATTGCACAATTATTACACTTTTAGAGCGGAATCGCTCACTTTTGGGGCGAAATTGCGCCCGTTTACGTGCACTTAATCAGTAATGGGTCATTTCTTCATAAAATTACACATAGAATACGATTCTGCAATAAAAAAAGGGGGGTTTCCATCTAAAATAACGAAGTTGATGTCATTTTCGCCACTTCCGGCGCAAATGGCAAGCGCAAAAGTATTTTTCCTGAGATCTACGAGAAAAATTATGAAGAATGGCGTTGGTCCCGATTTTTTACGCTGAATTCAGGAGAAATGAAGGAGGGTGTAACCTTTCCGCGGGACACCCTGTATATAATCTACAGACTGGAGTAAAAAAATAATGGAAAATGAAATTTGATTAAGATAAACTATAGTTTATAAATATTTGTTATACCTAATGGCTACCTAAAAATGGTCACATGACCTGATTTTTGTAATCTATTTCAGTTCATCACAAAGAGTCCATCTAATTAATCTTGCTTGGGTCACTACCCTGATGAAAGCCTAAATTTATGGATGGAGTAGTTGCGAATTTCCAAAAGGTTTTTCAAGTCTTCGGCCCGTTTGACAAAATAGCTATCTCAATAGTCAAAGTAACGTTCTCGCGGGTTTCGATGCATAGTAACCCAAAAATACGTTCGGAAAAGTCAATGTAGGCGCAAGTCACTCCGTAGAATCGATTACTAGGAGTAACTCCATGGACTTGCCATTTGGACATGATTATAATAATAGGTATTAAAATATCCACCCAAAAATAATTGGACCTTGTATTAATTGGTAGGCACCATATGTGCGATAAGATAATAGCACATAGCCGAGGGCTGATCCTTATCTTCTAGTATTCTCGTGAAATTTAATATAGTGTCAGGTATAGGTTTTGCCAGGGTACCAATAATTTGTAACACATCCACTCTGATCTTATTTATTTCTGAACAGACGACCACCTATTAGTGCTCCTTCCATTTCTAGCGACAGATAAACTAAGAACAAATTGGCATTATACATTATGCACGATCATTTTGATGCCTAAGAAGGAGGTCGCCACGGTCTGCTTCTGACTGCGTATCTGTACAGCTAACCTTGTGGTGAGGTAGCATCTACACCAACAAATACATAAGGACTCCAACAAATAGATTCAAGTCGAATATAACCAAATATGAAAATCCCGGCTTATATTTTATTCCTTTAATGGATCTTTGAAAATTTCTCGTCCCTTGATTCTGTTCAGCAGAGAGATACGAGAGAAAAAACAAAGCAATGCGTTCCCGAGCTGTCCCCGTCCTAGCTCACAGTGAGCTATTAGAAAATGAGGCTGTTGGAAAGCGTTCATTACTTAAGGACAAACAATATCCACCTCACTCCCACCAGAGCCCTTTGAAGTAAAACTGAAGGGACCTTGGTGGGGAATGCTCCAATGTTTTTTTTTTTTCCCACCCCCACCCCTTCTTTCCATCACTACCCTCCTCCGGTTTTCATTCCCCAAGGTACAAAGAGCGAGATTATTTACAGCCCCGCGTGGTTCCCTAATTGTTCTTTTATTCTTTTCGACCCGCCCGTACCGTCGCTGAGACTTAGAATGATAAATTTGGATAAAGTTCCTACCGAAAGTACGAACTTTTTTTTTTTTTTTAAGAACAAAAAACAATAACCATCCGAAATGACAACTAAGCTTTTGAGCTCAAGAAGATGTGAGGTGAAGAAAGCCTCGTTTGAAATTTATCAGATCAACGTTGGACTCTTGAATGAACAAAAGCATGTCGTGGGATGATGAAATATTGAATAGTTCACTTTATTGACAACATGAAAATCTGATTCAATGATTCCAACAATACTCCAGGCCTTGAAATAAGTCCGCAGCCGATGAGAGAGTTGACTGCGAGATACAGTAAACTTTTCACTAAATTCAGTATACCTACCTATTTAACTCATGCCCACTAATTTCAACATGAAGTGGCATACATAGAAACAAACTCAACATCATGTGAGTGGCGTTTTGGGGATCATTCATAAATTACAATCAAACGATTAAATCTGTTATTATCCGTAGCCATACGGCGCACAACCCCTAAAAATGATACAAGAATCGGAAGAAACATCAGGTTTTCCATTCAGAGCATGTAGAGCAGTTACTATAATTAGCAGCTACACCCTAACAAAATAAATACTTAAAACTTCATATTCCACTTCATATTCCAAAATCCAGTGATAATAATTTTGGATGGCATGATTTAACTGACCTGACGTTTGCGCGTTCTCTTAGACCACCATTGCTCTGATCGCATTCATATGACACTCTAGGGTCTGACCATTGAGAACATAAGTAAGTAAGTTTCGGAGTAAGAATCTTTTAGCGAATTTTGTATAAAATGAAGCTATTGCAATGGCTCCAAAAATTTTAAAATCAAAGCTTTTGAGACAATATGAAACGAATCCTGGAGTTTAAAATTTTTTAAATTTATATATATATATATATATATATATATATATATATACCTATGTCCTTCCAGACGATAACTCTCCTTAGGATCGAGAAAAAAATTCAGTTCTTGCGCCAAAAAACCAAGCTTTCCAAACGAAAGGACGAGTTCGTTGCCCAGCATTTTTTGAGCACAATAAAATGGTCAAATTTCAGAAAAAGTGCTGAAAAAACCACTAAAAGTAGCAAAAAAACGGTTAAAATAGTTAAGTTTATATTTTTTAGGAGAATATTGCTCAAATAAAGTATATTAACTATTTTAAAAAACATCAAAAAATTTATGTGCAAAATTACCTTGAAAAATGTACTTAAATTTCATCAAAATGTGCTAAAAAATCTATAAAAACTCTAGAAAAAAGTTTAAAATCCAAAACCTCTTTTTGAATCGAAAAATATTATTTAGAACGAGTTTTTTGCCATAAAATTGGTAGTTAAAAAATTATTTTCCCTCAAAGTCCTCAATTTTCAAAACAATGTAACATAATATAGTACGATAATTTACGAAAATTCGCTCATACGATCATGCTGCATGACTGGAACTTTTTATACTGACCTAGATCTGTCAAGCACAACTAAGAGAATTACCTATCATTGAAGGTGGAATAAGTTATGGGGATTATGCGAGTTGCTGTTATACGCAGTCATGATACTCTGTTCAGATAGCTGTAAAACAAAAAATGGAAGCGGAAATTTCGTTTTTGAAGTAAGAAATTGTTCCATATTTAAAAAACATACGAATTAACAGTTCTGATTCAAAGACAAAATTCATCTAGAATTGACAAACCTAATGATTTATTATATTTATGTATACATTTTATTAAACGTATAAAAGCAATAAACTAATTTTTTTATAAATACATACTACCATTGTTAATCAAGCTTCCGTTTTCGTAACAAGTAGGTAATCCAGTATAAACATATTAAGGGGTCAATGGTTACTAGCTGCAGTTAATACTTGTAATACTGAACCTGAATGGGGTGTAGATATAGTTATTATTATAGTTAATGGAAGTTTACCACTTCGTAAAGCCTCGCAGCATTCAATTCATTCATGCATTTGGAAATTGATGTAGGAAGGTACGCTAAAGGCTACACTGCCAAAGGAAATCGATACAATGGCCTGGATTTTAAGTAAAGCGGAGCTTGAATAGGAGGAGACCGAATCAGACATTCGTTAGGAGAACTGTGTTTTTAACCCGGTATAGAAAGGCTGAATACCCCGTACAAGCGATCCTCCCTCGCCAGGTCCCTAATTACTTATAATACTAACGTAAAGTCTTGGGGATTTCAGCTTAGAAACACGATCGATAGCAATTAAAACCGTCCGGCTTTTTCGAGCTCCCGCGCCCGGCTTAAGGGACTTAGGGGTGAAGAAAACGCGGAGCTGTGAGGGAAAAAGAGAATCTGGGGCACTATCGACTCCACCTGGTTAATCCCTGTTGGGAAACCATCACGTTGATCATTAATGATTACTGATGATGAACAGCTGCTGATCCAGATTGCACCTCGTAGCTGCCAACAAAAAACAAGTTTCACTGGAAAAATGGCGCGTTTTTCTGATACATCGGTTTTCCCATACATATACAGGGTGTCCCGGATAAGGTGTCAGAACTTCAGGGGATGATTCTAGAGCTCATTTCTGATCGAAAGTTCCACATAGAGATTTTTTAATTAACGCTTAGTTTTCGAGTAATTCAATTTTTGAGATTTTTTCGTGTTTTCGACTTCAAGTCACTAAAACAGAAATAACTACAATCATTAGAGTAGTGAGTTTTAATTTGAGGATACTGTAGGAAAGGGCGTTAAATTTCCTTTCTATCTAATGCCAAATCAAATTTTTTCAATAGGATTCATTCGTGAAACAACTGCTTGAACATTAAATTTCCACGAGTATGAGCAATTCCAATTTTTTACCCGGCTGTGAGTGTTCGATTTCTGTACTGTTTTTTGCGTACCTCAACTGTAAAAACTGGCCCAAGATGTATAACATGGTTTTTTTTTCTATGAAATGGAGGGGTTTTGTGAAAAACTACCCTCTAAAAAAACCCTTGATTTCACAAAAAAACAACGTTTTTCAACATACAAACATACTTTTTTTTTCCAATTAACAAAGTAAAATAAAAACTGATAATACCGTTGGAAAGCTGAGATTCTAGCTCAGTTTTTAGGGTTACTTGCAAAATTTTATGCAATTAATTACGAGACCTATGAACGTTGAAAAAACCGAAGATTTTCAAAAACTGACCTATTTCACTTTTTAGGCTGATTTATCACCTGTTCAATCAAAGCAAAAAACATTGATTTGGCATCAGCAAGATAGGGAATTTTCTGTATTTAGTAGCACTGTTTTAAGGCTTTCCAAAAGCGCTCTATTCCAAATTTCAGCACCGTAAATCGGTCAGGACAGATTTGATTTTAGTATTCCACGTGTTCCAGAACCACCCACTTCAAATTGTATCACTGTAAGTCGATGAGGAAGGAAATAAGCCTTATTGGCCTCTAAGCTGATGAGTGTGCCTCCTTAACTCGTAATTGTTATCAAGGGGCCACAAAAGAGCTCCATCTTAAATTTCAGCACCGTCAGAGGATTAGAAAAACAACCTCAGAGTAACAGCTGATCAGAGCCCCTCCACACTTTGTAATTTTATTTTAAATGTAGATTGCTGTAGATGACGTTTAAAGATGCGTAGAATCCAAAACGCAGATATAGTCAGCATGTAACTGCATAGGCGTAGACACCTACCGAGGAGACGTTAACTAAATTAAATAGAAGAACTACTACTTGTTTGTGTATTTATCAAGAGCTAACCTGCCAACAGAAAATTAAATAGGTAAAATAAATCACCTATCTATGCTCCACAATACAGAATTTGTAATAAACTCGATTTCGTTAAATGATAATTCTATTAGAACTCCCTAAAATTTGCGTAACTGCAAAACTCGCGTAATAACTGCACTGCCAATGCTGTGTTTACGAAATCTTTCCTTCAGAAGAATGCATTTCAAGGTTTTTTCCAAACAGCTGATTTTTAATTCATGTTGCATATTTCCTGATTCGATATTTGACAAACTTGCTAATCAGTAGTTGTTTTCGTCGGCAAACCAATAACCTACCTACTTCGTTTAGCCACTTTTAACCAACAGGGAATCTGGTAGGATGTACGTACCTACCTAAGTAGTTTCGTTTCTTGATGTAGCAACAACCTGCCTTGTTTACTTGGGCAAACTATCAAATATCTCCTTTTATTCATTCAATATAACAAGCAAAGCTTCCTCAGTTAACCATATTACTATGAACTAATAATAAAACGCAGATGAAGCTACCTGAGCAATGGCCATGTACTCACACTGCAGTACAGACACCTGAGAAATTTTCAATAATTTTCAAAGCCTAAACAAATAATGTCCTTTAGATTTTGGACACTGATTAACTACAATAATTATCGTAGGTTCCTAGTTCAAATAAAAACTCGTTCACCATTAGATTGGTATCGTTGGCTTCAATCTACAATCAATAATCGCGCTAGCAGGCATGATTATTGTAATATTGAGTTGAATTGAAACTTTGTATTGTTACAATATTACTTTTGACATTTTATGTCTTTACTTTGGCACATAAACGAAAAAAGCGTTAACAAAAAGCGTTAAGGTTGGTTTTCTGATGATTTCCGCTTACAACCGAGTCGTTGCTAGGGAAATGGTACTTCGTCGTTTTTCATTCGAAAGCTCTCGATTAATCCAACCATACTTATTATGTCAACTACTGCGAAGTGCGTGGCCAACAAGCTGAGTTATGAGCATTGTTATTTGAATAATTGTATACTCTCAGGTGATCATTCTCAATAATTGATATTGTGAAAATGATTGCAACGGCTTGTTTATTTCTGAGCTGGTGTTTCGATGATTTGATTCATAGCAGGTGATCCGAATATTGCGAGAACGGTTTGATTTGTGAAGCGATGGTTAAATCATTTTAATAGGTAATTTTTATACTTTACACTCTAGGAAGCTGTAATTTCGTATGTAGCCTCTTTAGGACATTTACTTGACGATGCCCAGGGTCCGGATCAGATGAGTGGCTCTTAGAGCTTGCATACGAGTCTGCAACACACACGAGTCTGCAGCTAAAGACATAAAATGTCCCAATGTGTTGCAGACTCGTATGCAAGCGTTTTTGATGATTATCGAATACAACCTTATCGTTGCTACGGAACTTAGGCATTTATCATCTACAAAAATCGTTCGCCAGTCGTTCAAAAGCTCTCGATTTCCATAACCGACAACTGATAAGGTTTACTAAGAGATTGACTACTAGGTGTTCTTTTGATTTTTCAAAACAAAACTGTTGAAAAATGGCTTTATAACCACAAATTAGGTTGAAGTAGGTAGGTAAATACTTACTTAAATATCGTTATCCTGAGATCAGGGGGACTAGTAAAAAGATGTTCTAATTAATTGCATTAATTTCCCCTTTGCATGTACCTACCCGTAAGTATCGACGAAGTCGTGTTGATGTAAACCTTCGGATCTGTAATTTGGAATGGACCTTCTTTGTAATATCAAGAATTGAATATCAGTGCGCATTAATCAGCTGTGGGGCCTCTGAGCCTCATTTTTTTAAATTAATTTTCTTATGATGCTGAAACTTGAAATGTAGCTACTTTTTGGAGATCTGGAATACAATTACAAAGTATGGAGAGACTTAGATCTGCTTCGGAACCTCCAAGACTAACTTTCCTATTCAACTTACGATGTTGTGATTTACATGGGGCTCCTCTGGTACCTACTCCTCAGAAACAATTACGAGGTACGGTGGCGCAATGATCAGCTGAGGGGCCTCTGATACTATATTCTTGCCTTACCTATCGACCTTTTATTTACCATTTTTCTGTGAAGCGTAAAATTGCGAGATCTTGGAACTATAAAAGTGTGAACCCTTCACGGAGGCACGATGCGCCATGTTTTGATCATATATTACATACCTACGGGGCTTAATAATTATTGACAATGATCTGCGTAGAAGGGACAGAAATAAGAAACCATTGTGTAATAATTTGCAGAGGTTTACCTGTTGCGATTCACTTTTTTTCTTCTTTTTTCCCCCTTGTAATTGTTTTAGGTCTTAGGGAGAGCAAACGGATGAACGGCCTCAGGTGGTTTTATACAATTTTCTGAGAAGATTTCTATAAATTAAACACTTATAATATCTAGAATACAATTACAATGAATGGGTAGGTTCTTATATATATATATATATATATATATATATACTTAAATTTCATTAATATTTACCAAAAAATAGATAAAAACAGCAAAAAACCTAAAAATACAGATTCTTTTTGAAACCAAATATTATTTAGAACGAATAAGGAAAAAAGGTAGTTAAAAGCTCATTTTATTTAAAGTGCTGAATTTTCAAATAATTTAGCATAATATAGTACGATCATTTAAGAAAATTCGCTCATACGACCATGCCGCATGACTGGAATTTTTTTTTCTCTGATCGACCTACGGTAATCCGAATTAAGATGAAGCTCTTCTTTGACACCTCGAAAACAATTACGAGGTACGGGGGCGCACTCATTAGCTGGGAGGCCGAAGAGGCTTATTTCCTAATTCACCTACGATTATGACATTTAAAATGTACTGACCTCTGAAGATAAATTCGGTTCTAATCGACCTAACGTGCTGAAATTTGAATAAGAGCGCATTATGGGATACCTTGAAAATTGTAGGATCCTAATATTCATGATTTTTTGTGAGATCTTCGTATTGAATGTATTCGCCGGTTTAACTTCTGTGGAGGATGCTGCTCGCTTCGCTCGTTCGAGGAAGTTATACTGCCCACCCAACTTGGCAGGCGTTTTTTTCTGTTGGAAATTCTTACGAACAAAATAAATCATATAAAACTACGTGGAACCACAAAAAAGTTTATTTGGGGATGTTGCTCGCTTCGCTCGCAAGGTATACCTGTATATCCTTGAGGAAGTTATACTGCCCACCCAACTTGGCAGACGTTTTTTTCAGTTGGGGAATTCTTACTTACAAATTAAATCTTATAAAACTACGTGGAACCACGAAAAGTTTATTAGGGAATGTTGTACTGCCCACCCAACTTGGCAGACGTTTTTTTCAGTTGGGAATTCTTACAAACAAATTAAATCTTAGAAACTACGTGGAACCACGAAAAGTTTATTCGGGGATGTTGCTCGCTTCGCTCGCAAGGTATACCTGTATATGTGTAGGACAAAGTCCGTATTTATTATTTGAAATGGCTCTCGCTTCGCTCGCAAGGTAGGTACCTATGTAGGCATACCTGCTCGCCTCGCAACGTTGTGACATCGAACCCTTCACGTCAATTCTTGAGCCTTCTCTCGTCCACGGCA
This sequence comes from Adelphocoris suturalis, assembly GCA_030762985.1. NCBI lineage: Eukaryota > Metazoa > Arthropoda > Insecta > Hemiptera > Miridae > Adelphocoris > Adelphocoris suturalis. Next base: position 37,290,373 of record CM061046.1, read on the forward strand.
GAATCATTTTAATCGCTTTGCTCGCTTCCGCTCGCGATTTGACCAACTTAACATGACTTTTTTCGATATCCGATTTCGGATTCAGATTCGGCGGACCCAAAGCTGTATTTCGCCCGCGAAAACCGTTCCGAAAAACGTACCTTTATGGGGTATATTTTAATCGGAAAAAACCAAGTTTTTCGGCGGACTTTTCGAGAAAACGGGTCCGTGATCTCGCATTTTTTTAACGCATTTCCCGATACTTTTTTTCGCGATCCGATCGCGCCGTCGTCTTCCTCGTAGGAAAACCTACGAAACCCGTATTTTTCCGGAATTGTCAACGGCCGTTTAGAGGGGTGGGGGAAGCGGGGAAGTCCAAAAAGCGCACATTAATTATTACTTCGACCCCCCTCCCGCCCTACATGTGCTACTTTACTCCATCCTTCTGCTTTGTTGAGACTCAACATGTTAACATTTTAGACATGGAAAAAAAAGGAAATTAAAACTTAGTAACAGTTTAACTGATGGCATTTGAACACTCTCCACCTTGTTTAGCTTGGTCTTTTAGACTTTTTCTAGGTACCTACATTGGTAGGTGTTTTTCTATTATTTGTAATCCTCAGTTTATTGTTCAATTGTGGATCCAAAAAATATTACTGATTTCGAATGATAGTAGTTCCTTACCTTGGTACGTAGCCAACATTATGAATTGAAAGTGGCATACCTGAAACAATATATTTTCGCATTACAATCTATTAATTAATACACTATGTTTATAAGTAAATAACGAACTCAATTAATTTAGTAAATACGATACTACCATCTCAAACGAATCGGGACTTACAAAATAATTAACTTTAAAGAAATACTCCTAAATTAATATGCGCTTTTTTTCATTAAGCAAATATTTTTTATTGAAACATGAATTTTTCCATTGTGTTTTGACATTTCCAAAGGTGCTTGCAGTGCTAACAAAGCGGCAGCGAATCAGACAACTAACACACATACATTTACATTTCTCTGAATATTAGAGGTATGAGTGCAATAAAAGTCCCTACATGGGTGGGGGAGGGAGAATTAGAGAGAGAAAACTCCTGGCCAATTACTTTTCAGCAGGTCCCTCGGAGCGTAGTTAAAGAATCAAAAACCTCCTGGTTGAATTAAAGATAAGAACTAACTTTATTTGTATATAATGATCTCAACAAAATGTGTCTAGCCAATGTCGAATTTATGTTGCTTCTATGGAGTCTCTAATAATCATACGCTTTTCACCTTCTTCATCGATGGCCCCTCCTCTTGTTCTCAATTGGCCTGCGTGCTTTCTCTTGAGAAGTCTCTCCATTTGTACCTCGTATGAATACGGTTCATTCCTCTTCTTTACAATCCCTGGTTTCCAACCATCTCTAAGTTCTTTCTTGACCCATAGTTCTTCTCCTTCTCACAAGTTCATTGCTTCCTCGCTTCTGTTTTTGTTGTTGCTCCCAAACTCTCAGCTCTAATTCCTTTCAAAAATTAGGTTCATGTTTTCCAATCGGCATATTTGTCGGCATCTTTCGACCTAAAAATAGTTCGGCAGGAGATCTTCCAATGGTCTTTTGAGGTGAATTTCTGTAACTAAATAAGACATTCTTGAGGGTTAAAGACTCTTTCATTTCTTTCTTCAATGATTTGTGCCGCCTTTATAGGGTTCTTATCAATCTTTAACCAACCCCTTGCTTCGGGGATTATATAAAGTTGTGTTGATGTGTCTAATTCGATTACTTTCGAAAAAACTTTCAATTTCAGTAGATACTAGTTGTGGCCCATTATCTGAAACTATTTCTTTGAGAATTCCTATCCCACTGAACCATTCTCCCGATCTTTCAATTTTAACTGCCAATGTCGTCAACTTGAGACATAGTACTTCAGTCCATGTTGACAGTAAGTCTATCCCCAGTATGCAGGAAGCTTCATCGACGGGTCCTGTTAAGCCTATGTGAACCCTCAACCAAACTTGATCTGGCATATTCCAAGGATAAATAAGCAACTCCAATGCATCGTCTATGAGCTCTCGACATGCAATACACCTCTTCCCGTAGTGTTCAACACCTTGGTCTATACGAAGCCACAATACATTGTATCGGGCAGAGCTCTCATAGCCGCGATGGCCCGATACCGCAATCTAAGACCTTCAATATGTTCTGCCTCATGCTAACTGGAATCACAGCTCTTCTAAACCAGAACAACACATCCTCTTTCACCAATAACTTATTCGCTCTCTGCTTGTATGATTTAAAATTCTCAGGAACTGTCTTGTGCCATGATCTATTCAAAACATATTGCAGTAGGTACCTGCTGTCCTCATCTTTTCGTCTTTCTTGAATTCTTTTCGGAGTTTCCCAATAGTTAATATTGTTTCCACTTTTCCCATATTTAAGAACTTGTCTTCAGTTATTTTATTCTCATCATCGGTTATTTGCAAACGTGAAAGCATGTTAGCTATCTCATTTTCAGTCCCTCGTCGATATTCAACTGTACCTATAACGATATCTATTCAGCTCTAGCGCCCAACGAATTAGGCTGTTGTTGATTACTTTAGGGAGATCTCTTCTCCCACCGGATATTCTTCGTAATGGTTTGTGTTCAGTTATTTCCTAATTCCAAACAATATTTCCAAAGGTTTTCAGTCAATGTTAGCATAACGTTTTTCAGTTTCTGATAGTGCCCGGCTTCCATATATTATGCAATAGGCTTTTCAACTCCTTTTCCAAATCTATGCATCAGAACACTACCGCAACCATCCTCAGAAGCATCAAGAACCAAAACCATATCTTTCTTTTCATCCTAAGGGAATGTCGTATCTTTAGGGAAACCTCCCCATATGGGGATATTAAAAAAGATTTCTTCAGTATCTGTGCATTTCCATCGTGCATTTTTCCCCGTTATTTTATGTCGCGGAGCACCACATATTCCATTCAAATGAGGGATAAACTTTTCATGATAATTCACATGCTCTAAAAAGGATCGGGTTGATTTTTTTTAGCGAATTTTTGTAAAAAATGAAGATATTGCAATGGTTCCAAACATTTTAAAATCAAAATTTTCGATAAATTTCTTCATTGAAATCCGTTTTGAGACATTCATAAACAAATAATAGAGTTTAACGCTTTTCCATATATATATATATATATATATATATATATATATATATATATATATATATATATATATATATATATATTTGCGTGCGTGTGTGTGTGTGAGTATGTGTGTGTGTGTGTGTGTATGTGTGGATATTCGGGTTGCTGGGGTAGGATAACTGGCGGTGTTTTTATCTCTTCATACGTCCCCGTCGTGCAACCCGGGCACCCTCTGGGTGAACAGAGAGTGGCAGAATAACCCACTGGCGATTAGGGGGGAGGCTCGTGTCAATGAGTCTCCTGACCCTTCTAAATTACGTCTCCCCCGTTATGGAAGTATTCTACCAAACGATGAGACTCATAACCCCCGCCGGCCCATTGGCATGCGGGATTCTAGGGGAGGCGCTCGAGGGCGCACCAGGCAGGGGCGTCGGTCTTCCTCCCCCTCATCTTCATCCTCTTTGTCCTACCCTTCATCCACTGTGTCCACTGTGAGAGAGCCTTCAGTTTCAAGCGTGGCCTTAGTGACCAGGTCTGGCAGAAGCATCCTGTACAGGCCAACGCTGCAATTTATATAGAGCGAGAACAGCCCAGGTATGCTTCTGAGGATTTGCGGCGAATGACAGCAGAGGAGGCAGAGGCGCAACGGGGTACGTTATATTAATGTACTTTTACAACAACGTTTTCCAAAGTGCACGCTTTCTGCCCCTCCACTCTCTTCGCCTGAGGTCCCACTATAAGCAGCTTGTGCAGGATGCGATCCTGAGATATAGCAGTGGGGTCTCTCCTGCATCTCCTAAAGGCATGGGGCAGCATCCCGCCATTCGGCAATCCTCCCGCGGGACCTACAGCCTTCTTGAAGACTAGAAGACTGAAATGTTGAGGCTGAGGGAGCAGGTAGGCCGTATTAATGGTTATGAGAGTGCCTGGCGAGGCGGGCTGTTGATAAGCTTGAAGACTTGGAGGAGAAGGTTGCAGCCAATATAGAGAGGACGTTACCACTGGTTGAGGAAGCGACTGTGACGGGACATCAGGGAGCGATTCCTCCTACTTTGGTGCCTCGTGGAACTCCATCTTGCCGCTGTGGACGTTGCCAAAGCCTTTGACACGGTTAGCCATTTTGCCCTGATCGATCGTCTTCATGGTGTTGGGACACCTACTCGTTTAATTGAGTATGTTGCTCGCCTGTACCACAAAGGCGTGACAGTCCTTGAGGCACGAGGCGATATGTCGCAGGATGTTGTCATTGGGTGCGGGGTACGCCAGGGGGATCTTCTGTCGCCACTCCTCTTTAACCTGGTAGTGGACACGGCCTTGGGTAAGCTGCCAGCTGTTATTGGGTTTGATCTCGCCCCTGAGGCGTGAGTAGGTGCATTGGCTTTTGCCGATAATGTAATCCTACTCACCGAAACCCGGGAGGAATTGTAGCAGTGAGCCTTTGCTAAGCAGCTAGCCAGGTGTGGTTTGGTGGTTAACCCAGATAAGTGTTGGTCAGTCTCCTTGGTCCCATCGGGTAGCGAGCATCAGGTGAAGGTGGTGGATGAGGAGTGTTTTGTCATAGGACAGTCACCCATCCCCCCCCCCCCCCCCTCGATCCGTGCTGTAGGTTTGGCGGTACTTTGGAGTTGACTTCATGGGTGTTGCCACCATTGCTGCGAGTCGTGTGGACCTTGGTGGAGCACTAGCTATCACTAAGGCTCCATTGAAGCCACAGCCTCCTTCGCACGTACTTACTGCCAAAGCTTACCTATGGGCTAGTCTTTGGTAGGCTTACTGCGGGAAGGCTGCTAGAGTTAGATCGTGAAGTTCGCTCTGCTGTGCGCTCCTGTAGAAGGATTTCTGAAGCATAGGTATGTGATTTATTTCATATAATTAAATTTCAGCACGTGGGTCAACTCGTGTTAAATACCAGGAAAATGGTAGTTATGTTATTTAATGTACTTAATTTCTATTACGTAGGCTTCTACACCTCTGCAGATTTGTTTGGATACCTAATGTATAACAGACTTTGTTTAACAACTATACACAAGTGTTCTGATATCAAATACAGAAATAATTTGCAGAAATACCTTTGTGTAATAATTTGCAGCATTTTTAATGTAAGTCAAAATTATCGACGGTTTACAAGTTTCTTGGCAATTTTAGTTCATTTTACTCATGTGTTTGGTACCTATCAAGCAAAGAAATTATAAACATGATGTTGTGTGGATTCATTATTTTGGTTCAATAAGTTGTTCATTATTATTCGTGCAGAATTATTCCCTTGAAGTAAGTTGGTGGTATCCATATTGCCTCTTCGTGTCCAACTAGGTAGGTAGGGTATTGATTCCCTCGCGTTGGCACCCAGCTCATTTTTCCTCTTATTTTGTTCCTACTACTTCCTCACGGCGCGAATCAGATTACCTTGGGCTGTAACGGGTCTGCGTTATCCCCCCCAGCTGCCGTTAACGCTCGCAGAAACCCGCTGTACCCCTTGATGGTCTTTTGTTGGCCTAATAAAACAGATTTTCGCTCTGTGAAGACGAAACTTTAACGATCCCTCGAGTATTAAACATTTTAGGGTGCCTTGGACGGACGGTTAAAGAAGTTTTGGGGCGAAGGGAGCCCAGCGCTTACTGGAAGAGTTTGACGTTGAAACGTATTTACTGCTAGGGAACTGAACCAGGGGAGATAACAGCTGCGAGGATGAAGTTGTTCATGTAACTGCGGGAGTTCCACTTTAGAGATTGCTGCAGATACATTTTATTAAGAACATGCAAATAAATGACCATTTAATGATTGTTTGAAGAAAAAATATTTTCCAGTTACTTATACCCTGTCGGAAGTTATTAATTCGTAGCAATTTCGGGATACACTGAAAAAATGTAATGGTACCTAATGTACTTCGTTCGCAATTTTAAACCAGATATTCGCAACTACTACCTCCGATCGGATCGTGAATGATTTTTGTCAAATTGGTTTAGTTTTTTATAAAATTGGTAGTACTTGGGGTCTGTTGGATCCGCTGGAGAACAGGAGTACTTTGTGAAGATCCATTATGGCCGCTGTTCTACTAGGTGATCTTCGAATGTACCTATTAAATTATTCACACAATCTTACGTTCTCCTCCAATTCAATTCAATTGTGAGAGTCCGATTCCAGTCGGGAAGACAAATGACTTACGTCTTTGCCTGATAAGGCCTATGTTCAATCTTCCTCCTCAATAAAATTTTGAAGGTTACCTAGGTGGTAGAATTGGACTTCAGTACTAGTTAAACCTACATAGGTACTTAGTTAAACCTTATTATAGCATGGAACATGTTTAGCCATGATAAATGCCTAAAAACATCATAGTTTCGACGAACGAAATCTTGTTACTAAGGCGAAAATGTTCGAGAGTGGGGCCCGATGATTATCAGTTTGTAGCTTTAGTTGCTAGTTACTGCCAACAATCTTAGTTTCTATAACCAAGCGAATGTTTACAAATTCTTCTCTCGTACAGCAAATTCTACCCCGTTCACCCATGAAATTTGTTATTTAATATAAGGATCCTCTCTGGGATATCTACAGACGATTGAAATGACGGACTCCGTATTGATCAGCTAAATGAACTAAATCTTTATTCGCAATGATTTTTTTTTTTTTTTTTTTTTTTTTAATACTATGAGTTGATACGATGTATATTGTGAGGTTGTGAGGTTGAAACATCACAGAAAATAACGAGCAAACCAAGTTTTACAAAACACAATTTAAATTACAATTAATGTACTTAGTTGAGTCACCATTCTCGATCTGAGTCTGGGGAGCGTGACGTCACACTAATCACTCACTGATAATTCTCAGCGCCTTTCCCTTTTCTTGATCTATAAATTCGTTTCGATTATGAAAAAATACAATTTTCGTTGTTGTGTTTCATCCTATATATTTGTGAATCGGAGGTGGTCAAGAGTAATAATATTAAAAGAAGTTTCAGGCCTTATTTCCGATGGAGCAAGTACCTCATTGGAATCTGTAATGAGAATGGAAGTGCACCCATTACTATCCCGAACCCCTAAGTGACGTTGCATACTTCTCGTGGTTCTTCATACTTAACGTATAGTCAGGTTTCACACTGAAGTCAGTCAAGAAAGTTTCAAGAAAGTCACAGGATATGGAGAGGGCCTGAATATGGTGTACATGGAAGTGTAACACATCAGGGGTATGGTTGTAATGGTTGTTTAAAAAAGTATGTTATGTTATGTAAAAAAATGGTTTATTGTTGAATTTATTTATTTTGTTAATGCTACACAAAAACAAATCGATTATCAATTCCTGGGGTTAGGCTAGAATGAGGTTGCGGCACGTACATTTGCAATGTCTCCTAAATAATAATGGGGGTACTCCCTTAAATTACGAGTATATACAAAGAACTGAATGTCCAATATTTACTTTTATAATGCCTACTTAGAAATTACCGCACCTTGCTAGATATTACGTGGTAAAAGGAATTTTCTTTTCTCATTTCGCGAAGAGCAGTGAGAATAAAATAACCCACTCAGTAGACGCTTCGTGAACCTCACTTTTGCTTCTCTCGCTCCCCGTGTCCCGTGCTCTATGCTGAGTCTTTTTCGGCAGATATTACTATATAAAGAACCCAGCCCATTTTAAGGACTCCCAGCTCCCAACCCACTTGTATTGCCACCCATTTCCTGATATATCACTATTCCCCTTTACTGCCAATTCGCCTTATGGTGCACTCGGAGTAGAGCAAGGTGAGGAAAGTCTTGGGAATTTTTCTTCCGTCCCCGGGGAGTGAGAAAGAAGGTTAGATGGAAAATAGCGATGGTCGAGAGCGGGGTAAAGAAGCCTAAAATGAAAAGTACGTTCTTTTAGTCCCTCGATGACTGTTTCGCTGAGTTTTTTATAGTCTTTGTAAATTATGGCGCAGCTCTGAGAGGGGTTGTGCGAGCGGTAAGTTCCTTTTCGGAAACTTGAAGCAGCGGGCCCAGCTGTCCCACCTATCATGACACTATCAACCTCATAAATTTTCGCAGAAACCCCCGCCACAGAATAAAAGGTGATGCAGCGGTTAACATTTTGCAATATGGCGGTGGATGATAATGCAATACCCTTACCACCTTGAGCCATACCATGAAGACGTGCGTAGAAACATTTCTCCAAGGTCGTCAAGGACAGTCGCCATGCTCCGAACCACGGATTAATATAAATAATTTGGGGCGGTTAATACTCAAGCTTTTTATTTATTATTTTCTATAATGTACTTTGCAATCGCCCAAGAAAAAAATTGTAAATAAACCAAAAAAACAAAATCCGTCAGTCCGACATACACCGTCTGCCGCCCAAAGCTTTTCTCCAAACTACTGGAGGGAACTTAATAATTTGACTCAAAAACCATACATTGGTAGGGGATGTACCAGTAATCTCGGCATCACTCCCCTAAGGGGAGCAACCCTAAAGGGTAAAATTTACGGCTGAAATACTAAAAAATTCGGTATCTCCAAACTTTCGAAATTACTATACTGTTTTTTTTAAATCACATACTGTTATTGATAAAGATCACTTCGATGAATCGAATGAGCCCGTCCGAATCGCTATAATATATCATTCATAAACATAATATTATGTCCGCCCGTTTGCTCTCCCTAAGAACCAGTATCCGGTATGAAGATAGTAAAAATAGCCTTTTCCGATCAGCTGATATTACTCCATTAGAATTCTCACTTCACCAAATCGAGTTTTTACAACTTTTGTCACTTATATATGGAGTAGTGTAGTAGGCAGGCACGGCGGAGCCACCTGACACCAGAAAAACTTTCCGCGAAGTCTGGGGGTATAATATACCCCACAAAAAAGCTACATCACACACATTAATCCTATTTTTAAGTAGATTGTATAATTAGGTTCAATCAAACCACGTAAGCATTGTATATTATACAATCTACTTTAAAATAGGATTATAAAATGTGCAATTTAGCTTTAAAACTTTCTAGGGGTCCCTGACCTCCCGTCCTTTACTTGCGGTATTTCATACCCCCATCTGACATTGCTTTGCAATATCGTCTATTTCACAAGAAAAAATTGGTCAAGAGTATACTTCGCGTCTCTTACGATTCCAGTTTAATTGTTGATGCACGAAGTTAATTCTCTTTCAGCCAAAGTATGCAGACGATAAATTATTACGATTGGACGAGTCAACACTATTTGGGCTGATATTTATGGTGGGATACCAGAGAGCACGTACTTGTTTCAAAAAGCCTATTCATTTTTGGACCCTACTGATGATGAAATCAAGCGTTTCCTGCCCCGTTACATTCTGACAAAGATTTAAACGCATTTATTTGGCCACTCAAACATGTTGAGTTAAACGTGCATATTTCAATTGTTTTTGCATAAATACCTACCTACATTCATTTTTCACAGAAAAATAACAACGCCAGCGTTTTGGTTAGGTATGTACTTCGTTGTGCTATACTTTTGAAACCATCTAACACGCGCTGTGCTAGGCCGCGGCGTCATGGCATTGGCCACCACATTCTTGTAAGTTTATTCCACGTACTTTATATATATATATATATATATATATATATATATATATATATATATATATATATATATATATATACCTGAGAGAGTGAGAGAGAGAGAGAGAGAGAGAGAGAGAGAGAGAGTGCGCGCGCGTGTATATACGCGTTCTCAGCAGACTTGAGGCCTGTTTATCATTCACATTTATCCAATGGATAAGGGGGATTTATCTGAGGGATAACGTAATCCTCCAGATAACACAATAGGGGGTGTTTATCCATCCCTAGTTAAACCCTATCTAGCGTTTTAATTTATCTGGTCCTTGGACGGCTGGATAACAATTATAGGAGAGGAAGTTAATGGGATAGAGCTAGAGCTAGAGCTTTCTAACCTCAAACAAGTTTATTTATTTACAAAACTCTCATTTGAATCTCAAGTTCGATTGTCTTCATTCTTGTACCTTCCAACAGACATATTTGGAGATTTTTCTTCAAATAGCAGCAACGGCAAAGATTCTATCGTAGCATAATACGTTGAATGGAAAAAAGACCGTATGTACTAAGACCCCGTGTAGATCACCCACTAAAATGAGACGAGTGCTTATTTTTATTGAAGTTTCGGTTGGACAAAGATACCGTTCTTTACATTCTAACACAGATCGAAGATGAAATTAAGTCCACAACTTATTGATCACAATAATTCATTCATAATAATTCGGGTTGCAATATCACATTCGTATATGCATTTCTCTCTCTAGAAATGAAGCAAATAGGTAAATAACAAGCTTAAAACAATGTGGTGGTTTTCTATTTGCCGGCTTGATAACATGAAGGACACTGATGTGGATATAAAGTCAGACCTGGTTTTTTTTATGGTCGATCCATGAAGAAAATGTAGTTCCTACTCCACTCTGTGGTAGCTCCATGTGTAAATCGCCCTTATTTTGTCACCTACGGTCACCAATGAGAATGCTAACGGCGCTATCTGCTATACAGAATTTATCTCTGGGATAATTTTATCCGCTAGGTAATTCGGCAATGATAAACGGCTCACATTCTAAGAAATTGTCAATTCACCCATAATATTCTACCTTTATATACCTATTGCGATTAGTAACTCGCTGATGAATCGTAGTTGACCACTCACGATGTAGACAACACCAATCCACCATCGAGTCAAGATATACCCCACCTTCATGACCTGCCGGTCTTGCTTGAGTTGCCTAGCGATGCGCCGTTACATGAAGACAGCCACTACGAATAATTCGTATTATAATTATTATATATAACTATATATTATACATAATATAATTATATATTATAATCGTAAATAATTATTATCTTTATACCGATCAATGGCGAATTTGCATGGTTATTATTTATTCGCTCAATACATAGATCAGAACAAGGGCTTTCCGAAAAGGTGATGTATGAAAGGTGTCTGACCAATTATGTAAACGGCTCTTGAAATTTATTTGCATGATGACGTCACGGCCCCCGCCCGTCTAAAGGAACTCTCTGATCCGTTGACAAACAACAACGGTCTTTTGAGCTGAAAATTGCTGCTAGGCTATTTTCAAACGCACTCGATAGTTTTTGGATTCCCGTTCTGTTGTTTATTGTTTTTTCTTCTCGGCCAAGTTTTTTAATAATATGGATCGGTGGTTGAAAATGGTTACCAAAGGAAAAAAGCTGCAGAATACTCTCCCAGAAGTGTTTCAAACGAAGTGTGTTCTTCCAGTGAAGAAGCAAACGTTAAAGTTGTTGTGTAGGCAACGTTGATCTCTACATAGGTACGCAGCTACCTCAACTCAACTCTGAAGTACAATGTTCCTTTCCGAGTTATTGTAGAGAGCGACATGAAGAGTTAGCCAATGCAGCGTTGCGCTATTTAATTCCATTTCCCACTACCTATTTGTGCGAACCATAATTTTCCGGCCTTTACAATTTGAAAAAAAAGAAAGAAAGAAAGAGATAGACAAAGTAAAATCCGATTTAAGATTTTATGTTACCACTCTCGACCTGATTTCGATAAAACCATGCAAACTCACTAGGTACTAATTATTTCACTCGTCATTAATTTTCAAATCTAAAATTTCTGATGAGTACAAAAAAGTGCAATATTTCTATCAGTAGGTACATATCTCACGCGTTCTGTGAGGCTGATCATTAGTAATTTTTTCCTCATTCAACCCTGCTATAAGACACATAGCATGGTTCGTTCCTTTTTTAATATTTTATTATCAAAGTTATTTTTTCAAAGAACAATTTTGAGTTTAAAGACCTTTTGCTATTAACAAAATTTACTTATGCTTACGGCCTTTTTTGTTACTCAAGTGCCTACCTACCACTCTTTCGCCATATTAAAAAAACGACTCCCATCAGAATTGGTCCAGCCGTTTATCCGTCTATTGTCAACTTACATAGAAATTGAAATGCTTGCATATGAGTCTGCAACACATTGGAACAATTCATGTCTTTAGTTGCACACTCGTATCATCAGAATTTAACAAGCGGTTGCAATTATGTTCACAATGTAAATTATTGAGAATGATCACCTGTTTGTAAACAATTATTTAAACAATCACGCTCATAACTCAGCTTGTTGGCCACGCACTTCGCAGTGGTTAACGTAATATGGTTGGATAAATCGAGAGCTATCCAACGAGTGGTGAACGATTTTTGTACGATGATAACTGGCGAAGTTAAAGTTCCGTAGCAACGAATCGGTTGTACGTGAATATCATTAGAAATTTTTCATAACGCTTTCTTCGTCACACTTTTTGAGTTATGTGCCATAGTAAAGACATAAAATGTCAAAATATTCCATCTTATATGATCTTGAATGTGTTTGTAAATTTGTATTCAACAAATAGGTACAGTTCATAAATATAAAAAGTCGTATTTTATTAACAATAATCCCAGAGGCTTCGGAAATCTTTTTTGAATTTTATTATTAATTCAGTACCTATATGTGTAAATAATGTTTTAGGGGTGAAGAGTGTACGACTGTAGGGGGTGCATGGCCATTCTCGTTTCTGCTTGGAGAGTACATGGAAAAAAAAAGTTTAAGAAGCACTGCTTTAAAGTATGAGCCTGGAATTTGTTTGGTTGTTACGAAGTAAACATCTTGATGGTAACGAACAAAATGAACTTGTTAAAATTAACGGAATGTTGTGGAGGCTAGTCTTCTTTGGAAAATGAACAATTTCGGCCCGGCATGCACCTTCGTAAATACGAGTATATCCACCGTCATTTCTTCTATGGGACAGTATCCCAGCTGAAAATCCCCTCTTTCAAGGGCTTCTCGGATAAAATGTTTTTAGGGCTATATTCTTGGATTTAGCGTTTGCTGTAGGATCAACCGCCCAACATATAGCTGCCTGATTGCCAGTTGAAATTCTGATTATGGTATGATTAATTTGGATGTGATTAATCAGCCATTGTAGGTGTTGTGATGCTTCATTTGCGGCATAGGTGAGTTTGCGGCAAGAGGGGGAGGGGGTTAATACCGATTAATCGAGATATTTTCAACCACATTGTAATAGCAGTTCATTCTTCATTATGCTGGTGAGTGTGAAGGAGAGGAGGCGGTGCCTCGCAGCTTATTCATGATAGGTTATACCCAACGAAAATCATGATCTACTTATACGCTATTCACACCAAAGTCATATACTCGTACAAACCAGACATCCAGGCCAGGCTTCTTTATGATGAGTTCATTAGGTACTTACCAATATGTATGTATATGTATCTCAATCCTAAGACGAGTTATCGTTTGGAATGGCATATTCCGGCGTCAAAATCTAGGAGTCATTTCAGAATAATTCAAAACGTATAATTCCATGAAGAAAAGTTTGATATTTTATTTAAAAATTTTTGGATCCATTTTCGCAAGTCAACAGATAATTATTTGTTAAGGGTCCAAATTATTGTGTTAGGAGTAATTACTTTTCTAATATCTTCGTCATTTTTACACGCAAAGAGTAAGAATTGGGTTTTAAATACCAGTAAAATTATAACTGGGGTTGATATTAACAATATAGGAGATGACCAGCCCTTCACCATGAGAGCAATATTCACCATTAATTTAATTAACCTATCTTTGAGGCAAATACCGTAAATCTCTCCCAACCAACATGTTCACTGAAGCGCAACGATAAAAGTTCACAGCTTCCGGAGATAAACCTTGCCTTTTTCGGCTTTCAAATTCGTAATGGAAAAAGCTTAGTCGCACTTCCTGACCAATGAGAAGGTTTGCAATAAGAAAGGGGCGTAACTTCAGGGGTAACGCGGGTAGCACCAGTACCCCTGATGAAAAGAAGAAGAAAAAGGTGGGTAGGTAGGTAAACAACTAACAGAATAAAAATCAGAAAAATTGAATTCAGGCGGATTCTGATGGATTTGATTAAGTTAGTTCTACCGATTGTTTGTAGTAGATTCTAATTAGAGATCGATGAATAGGTACTGTGTCTGAATAGATAGATGTTCGAGCAGCATTGAATGAAGCAGAAGCAGACACAAGTGGTGGTTGGGAGGGTACCACTCCTCGACTGTAGTGATGAAAGGTCATTGGCCGTGTGGTTCTGTCAGTGTGTTGCCTTGCCACTACTAAATGTTGGTGCATGTGTGTGTAGCAGTAACCAAGTCAGTCACCACAGATTCCTTGTACTTCCTCCCACAGAACTTACCACTGGGATCACACACTTTGGCCGTCAGAGTTGGCTGGCTTGCTTGTTTTGTGCCCAATACTATTGAGGCTTGTATATTGATGGTTTCAGAAGTTGGAAGGTTAAAGCTTCTTTCTGTGATAACGTTTTTGTTGGTTACCTCCTTTTCCGTCGCCTCTCAACTAGTCTAGCGGCTTTTTTTGCTCATTCATACTAAGTACATCGACAATTGTTGGGTGAATTGTTCTTTAGTTCGTCGCTCGTTCAGTTTGCATAATTTTGTACAGAAGTGCGACATAATCAGGATGGGCTGTTCAATATCCTAGCTACAGAATATGACAGCTGTTGTGAAGAAATGCATCGTGAGTACACAAGACATTTTTAATCGAAAATTACAATAGGTGTGGTTATCTGGCTGTAGTTCTAATAGTAAAGTTGTTTGCATTGCTTTCCATGCCTGCTATTTTCAAACGAGAAAAATTCATGGAGTACGAAGGTTTTTCTCCAATTCGGGTCAAGTTAACCGAGTACACAGACGAAGTTAAAAGTTTATCCAATCCAAAGCGTCCAGATAACATAACTACTAGAAACGACCTATAAACAGATTTTCAATGAAATTCTAGACGTTGCTATCATTCAAATTTCCCAAAGGTTTGCAAATTTTGAAAATCTCGGTTTTGTCGCTCTCCTCGACTCAGAAAAATGTGGAATGTTCCAAAATAATTTTCCATAAGATGCTTTCAATCGCCTTGTTTCAACCTACAAAAGATTCAACTCTATTCAGCTGAAAAACGAATCAACTATCCTTTACAAAGACAAGTATTTTGGTGGTAAAGGAATTCATGAACTGGTTTTGTATCTTGATGACATGCCATAGGTTTTACCCGAAGTTTTCAGATTAGCAAAATTCATTTTGACTAGGTATTCCAAGCACCACTGCATCTGTAGAAAGTTCATTTTCCACCCTGAAACGCATGAAAACACATCTGAGATCCACACAGGGGCAACAACGGTTGTCTGATCTCTGTAATATCTAATGAGAAATGTCGGGTAGCAAAACTCAAAACTGCTCCGTCATCAAATTTCAATGATTTCGTAATTGATGTTTCTCAAAAAAAGTTAATTGATGGGAAAAAAAGATGCTGGCTATTTGCGTAGGAATTTTCGGGTTTTAACTGATGTTAGAAGGTCACTATAATGACTACGATTCCCTTGACCAAAACAGCTTGCTAAGAACTGCTTTACATTTCTATCTTTGTTTAGTGGGAGACTTTGGATATCTGGGGAAGGGGGATTCCCCCCTCGTACCCTCCTACAATTGCTTTTGGCAATAACATTAGGAAGGTATCAGTTATAAAGGTACGGATTTTACGATAAATATGTAAATTCAAATAAAAATTATTTTTGGGCGCACCAAGACTCCAAACACTCACGCTATTCTATTTAGTCAGAGTTTTCCAGGAAATACATCGCCAAAGCTGTTTATTCGGTTCATACCTATCGTATAATTCACAGGACATGGGTAATAACTGTTGTGTAAAAACTCCCTCTAAATTCGGTGGTTTCCCCGTTTAAAGGTTAGAAGAACAATAGAAAAAAATGTTCATTCGTGCAGCGTGACCATATGAGCAAATATTAGTAGTTTTTTTAAAATATATATATATATATATATATATCAAATTATTTTGAAATTTAAGGACTTTATTTGTCTAGAAATACATGATCGAAACACAAGCTGATAGCGTTTTGTCCCGCTAGATGCACGATAGGCCCCACTGTCAAGGCTCAAAAAGTCACTTTCTCGCAATCTCCAAGACATAAATAAGCTTTCCTCTCAACCCTCCCTGGAGAAAACTGTGGGAACGTCCGTTTTCCGAGTTCGCTAATTATAGGAGCGGTAAGATCCTATAAGTACCTACCTACAAACCTGCTTCCCATTTTCATCGATGGGACCGGATGCATCTGGGTCGCTGCCCAGCCCTCCAACTACCCTACCGGTTGTCTCCGACTTTATTTCCCCTTAATCCAAGTTGTAATTTTCACCACACTCGTTGGCGCTTCTTCGGCACCCCTCTCTTAACTATTAAATAATGTCGAATAAAAACTATTTCTGAATAATACTCGCCTGAACATACCATTTGACACAGGTTTAGGGTGTATGGGCTAGGCTCCATCGCCTAAATCCTCACGTTAAACAAACATAGAGGAGTATGACAGCCCCTTTTACCCTTAATAGCGCATATATTTGCAGCTTTCAGGGAATAACCCTCCCTACTGAAGGTGAGTTAGGTGTAACAGCGTAGGGAAGGCGCCCTTTCTATAATGAGACGGGATCTGACTCACACTTTTAAATTTTTAAATACTTTTCATCAGTTTTGATCAGTATTTTAGCACTAGATAAAATAAAATATATAAAATAGTAGATATAATTGTACGTGTTTCAGAACAATTTTGTACAGCACTTTTTGATGTTCAATTTTGTAAACTTTTTCTGAGCAATAATCAGCTAAAAGATAAGAATTTAACTATTTTTTGTTATTTTTTACTGATTTTTTCAACACATTTTTTAAAATGTGAACAATTTAATTAATGAGCTCAAAAAGTGCTGTCTAACGAACTCATCCTTTCTTCTGGAATGCTTGATTTTTTGGCGCAGGAATGGTTTTTTTAACTCAATCCTGAGAAGAAGTTACACATACCTACAAATATAAATCACTCAGGCAGCATGACTATATGAAAGAATGATAGAAAATTATCGTGAATTAAGTTTATGTTAAATACATTTTACTTATTTAGTTCTGAAATTATAGCACTACAGTGCTAAGAAATTGAAAATTGTAAATTTTATGGCAAAAACTTATTCTACAATGTAGTCTGCTATTCAAAGAGATTTTGATTTTTTTCTTCAGGTTTTATCGATTTTTTCACACATATTAATGAAATCCAAGAACATTTTCAGCATAATTCCATGTATAAATTGTTGAATTTTTTTTTTTTTTTTTTTTTTTTTTACCAATTCATTGTGCTTAATATGTTAAGCATGTACTTATAATATGTTGAATCGTATTGAAATTTGAGGTTAAAATTGTTAAAAACCAATTTTATGGAAAAAAAACTCGTGCTAAACAGAATTTGGCAATTCAAAAAAGATTTTGGGTTTATTCGCAGTTTTTAAAGTTTTCAGCAAATATTAATGAAATTCAAGTACATTTTTCGGCATAATTGTGAGCAAACTTTTTTAAACGTCCTATTCAATTGTTGATAGTTTTTTTTTTAACTGAAATTCTGTTATAAATTTAACGATTTTTGGCCTTTTTTTTTTTTTTTTTAGCCATTTTCAATGATTTTTTCAAGCACATTTTTCTGAAACTTGACCAAGAAAGCTGATTTTTTGGCGCAAGAACGGGATTTTTATCTCAATCCTAAGGAGAGTTATCGTCTGGAATGACACACACACACACACACAACAATTCTATTGTACTGCAGTTTATTCTCCAAAGTTCAAATTTAGTGGTAATCTGTAAAATACCCATGTTTTCTACGCTTGTTGCAAAAATTTTCCCCCTCATTACTTACTCGTTTTTAACCAAATATGTTGTTGGTACCCTACTCGACCGATTCATCATTTAAAAAACAGGCTAACGAAACGAGAAAAAAATAGTATAATGTGACAGTTTAGAATATTGAGTTAAACCACTGTTCCCTCATATCTTTAAAACTTTGAAGTTCAGCTACATTAAGCTGTCTCTAATATTTTTAGATTTATAGTATAGAAACGTAACTGCGCTCTGAATTTCATCACCAGATTCCACCAGATGTGGACGTAATTGCCGTATTTGTGAGAAAAAAAAGTGATAGCTGATGGTTATGGAGAAAAATGTGCGGTTGACAAAGGAATGTAAACAAACAGGTGCATACACCTGATGTTATCCCGGGATGGTTGATAAGGGCTGTTCAAGACTCAGATGGACAAAGAGACGTCCGATTATGCCATCAGTAGTTGTCACAGTAGGTACCTAAGATCGAAAACTAGTAGATACCTTAAATGAGAGCTACTTTAAAAATAATATACCTAATATAGACTTTGAAAGGAAAAAATTGTGTTGATTTTTATTTTTTAAACGTGAAAATAAAACGTTTCAGTGATGCAGCTTGACCATATGAGCGAATTTCCGTATTATAATTATTCTGGGATTTGGCCTATTAGTATAGGTATGTAGAAAATTCATTACAACTAAATTATGGAAAAAACAACTATTACTGAATAATATTCTGCTACACAAACCTATTTTAGGATTATCAATAATTTTGTGCAGTTTTTATTGAATTTTAGCACATTTTTAACTAATTTAAGTACATTTTTTAACAAAATGGAAGTGCACACATTTTTAAATGTTTTTGTTTACAGTTGATACTTTTTTTTCTGAGTGATATGCTAATAATTTTAATTGAATTTATTGCGCTCATAAAGAGCTGCCAAATAAACTCATAATTGATTTTTGGAATGCGTGTATTTTGGCGGAAGAACGACATTTTTCAATGTCAATATTAGGGGGGAAATTTTCTCAAATGAGAAACACACACATACATACAAAAAAAGGCTATAAATGCAAGCGTAAAACTCCAAGAATAATTTCAAAATGCCTCATACTGGATAACCACGAGGAATTTTTTTTGGAAAAGTAGGATTTTAAATTTTGAGCCTCATTTCTTTTGAAAATTCCCCGAAAATGTTCGTTTGTAGCTTCAATAATTGGGCATTTTGGTACTTCATTGAATGACGGCTTGGATTGATTGAGTTTTATCATTTCCCTTTCCAAACAGAATCGTTAAACTCATATTATTATTGTATCATAACAACATACATAGTGACAAACTCTCTATTTTGGTATTGTGAACTTAAACAGTAGTAAAAAAATTTCTGGATAGCGCCCCACGGTGATGAGCATGGATGAATATGTCATTCCATCTCAATGAATGTTATGTCAAACTCATGAAGCATTGAGTAATTGAGTCTTTTCCAAAAATCAAGGGTGTTGCAAACTGTGCTACAAACATTGAAACACAATTACTCTCTAATGAATCAATTAATTTAAGAATTTCTGTTGGTAATCTACGCAGAACTTTATCCTGTATAACTTTTTTGTGGAAAAACATTTGTTTTGAATCCTATTTGTGGGAGGAAAGTTGGAAAATATGTTTACAATCGTGGTTTTTCCACCAAAAATGCAGGAGCCATTTTAGGGGTATATTAGTAGTAGGGTAAGGAGGGGTTTTATGGGAACAAGGCGTATATTCAGAATCAGCACTAAATGTCCGATAATAGCTCATAAAATGGTAATTGTGTACTATTAGGAGACCAACTCTGATTTTCTTAAAATCGGCCCTCCTAGCTGTCCCATAAACATATCTACGATATGTTATACATATGTTTGTATAACATGTTATATGTTTTACATGTGTGTTTTCATGTGTGACATGAAAAAATGTCGCAAGTCAATATAGATTGGAATACTTACAGTAGTAGTCGCCTGGATCGGTTATCGGTGCCCCCATCGTGATGATTTACATTGGTGTAAGAAGCACTGACCCCATCAAAAACCTGGATGTTTGCGTTAAAAATGGCGTGCAGTCTTTCCTAATAAAATGGGTTTTACCGTTTAAACAAGAACTCGGCTAAGTAACCAGACAGATGTTTACGATTACCATATCGGGGACGTTAGATTTCACTTCTCTCCACAACCGTTCTATGTTTTGAGAGTGATCTCCCGTGCCAGGGTTCACGAAATTATATGAATGGTCGTGGGATGACACCATGGGTGTACAAAAACAACAACTCGATGAAACTAATGAGAGTTTTCACAACCATTACACGAAACCGACGCGATAGCCATGATGTGAGGAAACGAACTAACGGAAACGGGTCGGCAGAACTTGGAAATGATTAATACTGAACTTTGAGAAGATATTGAAACATACCTTATCTGTGTTTCTTCGTCCACAATCCCACTTGCTACCCACTTCTCTAGTAGGTACTCTTGAGTTACAGGTTGCGAAGCGATTGCGATATGATTCACTTTGTACCCTCAACGTGCTCTACATCGTTTCCAAAGTGAATGCGACATTTTTTTCTTTTAATGTGTTTATGGGACCGCTAGGAGAGCAACAAAATAAATTTTTATGAAAATCGGAGTTGGTCACCTAATACTGCACAATTACGGGTTGAGCAGAACTTTTACAGTGTTTATTTTTCTTTTTCAATCTTGTTTTTGGGGCTCCAATATTCAAATTAGAGCCTCGTGAGGAACATCTCACAAGGAAGAAGGCCTAAGCCAACACTTAATCAATAACACAGTTTTCGGAAGCTTTATCACCACTCCCTGCCCTCAAAAAACGAAATTCCGGCTGATTAAGTACAGCACAACTATTTTAAGCATTAAATACTCGTGCCTACAAAACAACCACACCATTCGGTTGGAAATTGAAACCAGGACAACGAATCCCTAAGTGCAGAGGCATAACGAAGGAGGGTCATTGCCAAATCCCAATGCCAAATCAACACACTTTGAATATAAATTTTACCTCACCATTTTAGATTTTACTCAAATTTGGTATACTCATAGTAGGTGATGAGACTAAGAAAAATACCAAATTTTAAATTTTTATCTCAAACCGTTTCTTAAATATGGCTATGTAAAACTTAAAAAATTTCTTCAAAAAACCATGAACGGATTTTGTACTATTCGCTCTAGGAACTGTCCTAATTGAGCAAGAGAGCTGGGAGAGGTATAATTTTGCAGCTTTTTTATGCTCTTTCCAGTGATATACAACAGGATATAGGTTCTAATAAGAAAATTTTTGTCAAAATACAAATACAAATTTTGACTTAATTTTTTTCCAAAAAGTACATAATTTCAAATTTTCAAAATATTCCTATAAATACTTAGTACCTTTGTAAACAATGTGACAAAATATAAATATGGGATGATGATGGGTTCATTGTTTAAAAAAAATATTCCTGACACTAGTTTTCCACTAATAGCCCGGTTTTGACTAAATAATAAACATACGTACTTTTACCAAAGAGGTAAGCTATTTAATTAAATATATAAAGGTATACTATGTATAAAGGTAAAAAAATATCAGAAATATTAATTCAAAATACTATCTTGTCCAATAACCATAGATATATTCTAATAAAAATTAAGTTAATTAGGTTGCTTACTTTAATTTTATACAATTTAAACTAAGTTAATCGCCTATTAATTAGTAAAACAAAAATCTTGAACATTTCTATAACAATAAATTTGAAAAAGGTATGAAAATAGTCTAAATAGTTATGTAATAATTCTGGTACAAACAGATTAATCAAAATTTACATATTATTATACATATTTATGATGATGAGTAGGTACCTATACGAGTAGGTAAGTAAATGTAACCCAACTGGCTTTTACAAAATGTAATTCCGTAAACTGAGATAATGTTTAGGGAAACTGCTGTCAACTCAAAACTTAATTTTTCCTCAGGTTAGTGTTAATCTAGTTTGTTGTTTAAACATTATCGTTAGTACTGCACCAAGATAGTATTTTGAATTAATATTTCTGATATTTTTTTACCTTTATACATAGTATACCTTAATGTATTTAATTAAATAGCTTACCTCTTTGGTAAAAGTGCGTATGTTTGTTATTTAGTCAAAACCGGGCTATTAGTGGAAAACTAGTGTCAGGAATAGATTTTTTTTAACAATGAACCCATCATCATCCCATATTTATATTTTGTCACATTGTTTACAACAGTACTAAGTATTTACAGGAATATTTTGAAGTTTTTAAATTATGTACTTTTTGGAAAAAAATTAAGTCAAAATTTGTATTTGTATTTTGACAAAAATTTTCTTATTAGAACCTATGTCCTGCTGTATATCACTGGTAAGAGCATAAAAAGCTGCAAAATTATACCTCTCCCAGCTCTCTAGCTCAATTAGGACAGTTCCTAGAGCGAATAGTATAAAATCCGTTCATGGTTTTTTGGAGAAATTTTTTAAGTTTTACATAGCCATATTTAAGAAACGGTTTGAGATAAAACTTTAAAATTTGGTATTTTTCTTAGTCTCAACACCCTACCATGAGTACACCAACTTTGAGTGAAATCTAATATGGTGAGGTAAATTGGGTGTGTTGAATTGACATGGAATGACCCAGGAGCATTCAAATTTTGTATGAGCATGAGCATTACCCTTGTGTGGGGTGAAGGTATCTTTTTAGGTATTGTTTAATGGAATCAAATTCCATCCAAAGAAGTTTGACATCAACCGCATACTCCAACGATGCGTGGTTTTCTTTCTATGATTTGTCAGTTTCGCGCACTGGTGACGTCACCAGTACAGGAAACTATAAGCTCATAGAAAGAAAACTACTAATCGTTTCAGAGTACGGATCTTGTAAAACGTCTTAGAATTAAATCTATTTTCTTTTAAAAATATAAAATGAATACGTGGAGTTCATTCATTGAGTTATTCAGTTCTAGCAACATGATTTAATTAAGGCATATTGGTTCATTATTTTCAATATCGAACCTTTGTGATCGACCAAGGGGGGAAAAAGTTTACCCCCCCCCCCCCCTCCCCTAAAAATTTGTCGGTTTACGTTTCAAGATACATAGATTCCAAAAATCCAAAAAAGGCGAAATTATTACACAAAGGTTTATTATTTCTGTATTTGATAACCCTTCGTCGACGCAGAACACCTTTCTATAATTAGGTATTAAAGAAAGTCTATTAAACATTAGGTATCTAAATATATCTGCATGGGTGTAGAAGCCTACCGAATATAAATTAATTAATTAACACGCCTACACTTCCTTACTATTCTACACGAGCCGGCCCACCAACAGAAAATTAATTATTCAAAATAAACCACCTTCCGATGCTTCAGAAGTTCTTCAACAGGCGACAAAGGTAATAAAAACTCGGTATAGTAAAGTGAAAATTCCACTGGAATCGTAACAGCTTTGTTCCACCAGTACGATGCGCTCCCATGTGGTTGATTTGTTTTGTGTTTTTTTCTCCCTGCCAAAGTTCTATCACTTAGAAAGAGCAAGTGCATATTGTCGCCTGCGTATTGTCTTCTGAAGCGTGAGTAGGTGATTTATTTTATATGATTAATTCTAAGTTGGTGGGTCAGCTCGTGTTAAATACTAGGAAAATGTAGGTGTGAAATTTAATTCAATTAATTTCTCTTCGGTAGGCGTCTACATCTATGCAGCTACATTAAGATACCTAATATATAACAGACCGTTCAATAACTATAGAAAGGTGTTCTGCTTAGGAGGGCGATCTGAAACAGAAATAATAAACCTTTGTGTAATAAGTTGCAGCGATCCCCCCACCAGTAAAAATGGAACGAAGAGAGGGATATAGCCCTCTAGCAAAGGGAAATGATTAGTAGTCTTCACCATACATTTGTAAGGTCAGGGAATATGGATTAAAATAGTACACGATACTCCCGAGAGGAAATCCTTCATGGTTATACTTGAGCGTAGTCATCTATATGACTTATTTTTTTGTAATTTACTTCTCAACAAGAAGTACTAAGTATAACATAGCTGTTGGAATTTAATGAGTTTTGTGCCCTGAGAAATGAAAAAGTATGTTTTCATTTAAATATCACCACGCCTTCGTCATACTTGGTGTGATTTAAATCATCTTCGTCATACTTTAGGTGTGTACCTAAATTGTTGGATGATGGAACTGGCCTGCAGGTGGTACATATCGGCTGTAAACCCTTAAAAGAATGATTTAAAGCGTTGATATCAAGTATTTAGAAAGTTATCAAGATTGGATTAAATGTAAAATGTTACGCTCCAGGAAAATAACTCTCACAGTCGCAGAGGTTTGGTCACCCTGGCCTCTTAGCTCTGGTCGTTAGAGCGTTGCAACTCCGGGAAATTAATAATAATTTCTCGTAGTTGTGACGACGCGAGTTCGAACTCCTGTCGAGGTATCAAATATTTTTAGCCCGTTACAAAAATGATAATTTAAATGAAGAAATAAATCTAGAGCTAAACTCATAGGTGAAATGTTTTATAACATACATACATGTAAAGATTTAGTGTGGGTGATGCTGGAACCGTTCTTGAATATGAGCAAATGCTTCAGCGTGATAAATCGCAACGCAAAGCTATGCAGTGCTGTATGTTTACTTGTATCATTACAAATACGGGAAAGAAAAATGCACTAAATTAATAAAAAGATATTTATTCAATTAAAAAAGGAGAGAATACATTAAAATACACATCCAAAAGCTGCCATTCACAGCATGCATGATAAAGGAATAACAATTTAGGTAAACAGCGTTAGTGCTCTGCTAGATGATGCAGATTTTAACAAAGTTACGTCAAAACAATCGAAAAATAAAAATACAGCCTCCAACGCAAAACCACCTCTACCACAACATTCAGAAATAATAAGTAAACCAAAAAGCATTTAATAAGTAGCCAACCACAAAACAAAATTATCACGCCATCATTCATAAAGAAAAAAAAACGAAATTATTAACAAAGGAGGAAGTACCTACAAATTGAACAAAAAACATAATAATATACAAGGAACACTATCAAATCGTTTTATAGGTAACAGAGAAAATTCATGCTCACAAAATAATTTGAAACAAATATATTATTGTAAACTTGGAAAACTGGTTATATGTATGCCAGGCAAGTAGGAGAATGGGAGGGTAAAATATTCTAGACTGAACAATAACTGTATTGTTACATGGATAATTTGGTACTACAAACATAATCTGATGAATTATAGGTATTGTAATGATTAATGTGATAAAACATTAAAACCGTATAGTTACTTGCTTTGATAGCAAAACATGGTTAAAAAAAGGCTCTCTCGATTATTGCAATAATAATGGGGTATTAGCCATCCACACATCCATTCTACCCTACATACCCTAAGATACGTAAATACGTCACCCATAAATGGACCAAGTAAAATATGATTATACATTACATTACGCAACAGCAACTAATTAAACTCCGATCATGTTTTTCCTTCTGTGGGTTATTCAATGGACCGAGAATAGGCAAGTAAAAAAAGACTTCAAGGATAATGCAATATTAATAGGTAACGCCTCAACACGACTATGTAATTGAGGTAGAATTTAACGATAGGAGCTCATAAGCCCATTCGCCTTAAATTCGTTATATTGATGTCAAAAATCACAAGAATTAAATTTACACTCGTACTAAGAGCGTCCTTCTGGGAAGATAACTGAGATATACATTGAATAAAGAATATCTCTGCTTAAATCACTAAATTCACGACTAATCAACTTCATTAGCTGTAGGATAGTTCATGCTGTAATGACTATCTAGACACAACCGAAAAAATTCATTTATGGAAGTTGAAAAAATAAATCATGTTAGGCATAATAAATTCGACTCAACCTCTCAAGAATATGAAATTGAGAAATTGGACAGCACCCATTCAAGCAGGAGCTCTCATCCTAATATGGTTCAATCAGTATCAGAAGCTTTGTGATTATTCAATTCCTAAGATGGACAAAAAAACAAAAATCGTTCTACAAAATCAAAATAACATAGACTCTGCCGAAAATGTAAAAGTTGAACGAAAGAGGCAGTGACAAACCTGTCTTCAAATTATTCCCGATACCGTAATGTAACACTAAGTTGAACCAAACCGCAATGCACAACGATAACGAGGCAGTATTGGACAATTTGAGATTCCCTTATAATGTATTTTATTCTATCAGCTGAGAGATCTCGCCGAGAGCTTTTAAAAAAGGTGTAATATGAAGGGTTTCGGATAATTGGAAGTGGCCAAAACAGTGATGTAAAGAAAGTTAAATGTCGTCATATGGGGAAACGTTCCGCACTCCCGCATCTGCCAGAAAACGCCAGATATGCTTGAATCATAAGACGTACATCAACCGTTGAGGTATATTATATACAGGGTGTCTATACTGAGTAAGAATCGAGGGATCAATTCTAGAGGTCATTTCTGATCAAAAGTTCCCCTTAGAGATTTTTTTTACGCTTTGTATTCAAATTATTCATTTATAAAGATTTGTTCGTTTTTATTTTTGAAAAATTTCTTCATTGAAATCCCTTTTGAGGCATTCTGAAACTATTCCTGAAGTTTGCGCTTTTTCGTAGGTATATATAGGTGTGTGTGTGTGTGTGTGTGTGTGTGTGTGTGTGTGTGTGTGTGTGTGTGTGTGTGTGTGTGTGTGTGTGTGTGTGTGTGTGTGTGTGTGTGTGTGTGTGTGTGTGTGTGTGTGTGTGTGTGTGTGTGTGTGTGTGTGTGTGTGTGTGTGTGTGTGTGTGTGTGTGTGTGTGTGTGTGTGTGTGTGTGTGTGTGTGTGTGTGTGTGTGTGTGTGTGTGTGTGTGTGTGTGTGTGTGTGTGTGTGTGTGGTGTGTGTGTGTGTGTGTGTGTGTGTGTGTGTGTGTGTGTGTGTGTGTGTGTGTGTGTGTGTGTGTGTGTGTGTGTGTGTGTGTGTGTGTGTGTGTGTGTGTGTGTGTGTGTGTGTGTGTGTGTGTGTGTGTGTGTGTGTGTGTGTGTGTGTGTGTGTGTGTGTGTGTGTGTGTGTGTGTGTGTGTGTGTGTGTGTGTGTGTGTGTGTGTGTGTGTGTGTGTGTGTGTGTGTGTGTGTGTGTGTGTGTGTGTGTGTGTGTGTGTGTGTGTGTGTGTGTGTGTGTGTGTGTGTGTGTGTGTGTGTGTGTGTGTGTGTGTGTGTGTGTGTGTGTGTGTGTGTGTGTGTGTGTGTGTGTGTGTGTGTGTGTGTGTGTGTGTGTGTGTGTGTGTGTGTGTGTGTGTGTGTGTGTGTGTGTGTGTGTGTGTGTGTGTGTGTGTGTGTGTGTGTGTGTGTGTGTGTGTGTGTGTGTGTGTGTGTGTGTGTGTGTGTGTGTGTGTGTGTGTGTGTGTGTGTGTGTGTGTGTGTGTGTGTGTGTGTGTCATTGTGTGTGTGTGTGTGTGTGTGTGTGTGTGTGTGTGTGTGTGTGTGTGTGTGTGTGTGTGTGTGTGTGTGTGTGTGTGTGTGTGTGTGTGTGTGTGTGTGTGTGTGTGTGTGTGTGTGTGTGTGTGTGTGTGTGTGTGTGTGTGTGTGTGTGTGTGTGTGTGTGTGTGTGTGTGTGTGTGTGTGTGTGTGTGTGTGTGTGTGTGTGTGTGTGTGTGTGTGTGTGTGTGTGTGTGTGTGTGTGTGTGTGTGTGTGTGTGTGTGTGTGTGTGTGTGTGTGTGTGTGTGTGTGTGTGTGTGTGTGTGTGTGTGTGTGTGTGTGTGTGTGTGTGTGTGTGTGTGTGTGTGTGTGTGTGTGTGTGTGTGTGTGTGTGTGTGTGTGTGTGTGTGTGTGTGTGTGTGTGTGTGTGTGTGTGTGTGTGTGTGTGTGTGTGTGTGTGTGTGTGTGTGTGTGTGTGTGTGTGTGTGTGTGTGTGTGTGTGTGTGTGTGTGTGTGTGTGTGTGTGTGTGTGTGTGTGTGTGTGTGTGTGTGTGTGTGTGTGTGTGTGTGTGTGTGTGTGTGTGTGTGTGTGTGTGTGTGTGTGTGTGTGTGTGTGTGTGTGTGTGTGTGTGTGTGTGTGTGTGTGTGTGTGTGTGTGTGTGTGTGTGTGTGTGTGTGTGTGTGTGTGTGTGTGTGTGTGTGTGTGTGTGTGTGTGTGTGTGTGTGTGTGTGTGTGTGTGTGTGTGTGTGTGTGTGTGTGTGTGTGTGTGTGTGTGTGTGTGTGTGTGTGTGTGTGTGTGTGTGTGTGTGTGTGTGTGTGTGTGTGTGTGTGTGTGTGTGTGTGTGTGTGTGTGTGTGTGTGTGTGTGTGTGTGTGTGTGTGTGTGTGTGTGTGTGTGTGTGTGTGTGTGTGTGTGTGTGTGTGT